>CM019070.1:114580975-115112048 GCA_009667805.1 Leptobrachium leishanense
ACAGTAATGTGCAGTGTGTTTGAGCGTTTTACAGAGCTCCACAGCAATAAAACCCACGCTCATACACAGCACACATTACTGTGAGTTTTATTGCTGTGGAGCTGTGGCTCTTCTTAATCTTTTGAGGCACTTTCAGAGTGTAGTGGTAAGATGAATGTAGGCTCAGACACCATAGTTGAGGAACCACCATCCACTATGCCTAAGGTATGCAGCACTGCAACCAAGGACAAAAATGAAAAGGTGGACTTGATAAAAGGCAATTGTTGCTGGGTGATTCTATCATAAGAGGTGTTGAGCTGGAGAGTAGTGGTTTGGTGAGATGTCTTCCTGGGGCTACTGCTCATAGAGACAAGAGACGTATTCTCAATATTGTCAAACAAGCAAAGCAACAAGGGGAAGTGGACGTTCTAGTCCATCTAGGGACAAATGACTGGCTAGCAATGAGGTTTCTGAGATTAAGGAAGATTTTTGTGTTCTTGGAGGTGAAATACAGCAGATTGCGTCCACTGTGTCATTCTCTGAAGTTTTGCCTGTGCATAACATTCAAGATAGGCAGATGCGCAATAGGGAATTCAATTTGTGGCTTCGGGAATGGTGTTGGGAGCAAGGATTTGGCTTTGTGTCCCATGATAGCTCTAATGGAGCAGAAAGGAACTGTATAAAAAAGATGGTTTGCATCTTACTCATAGGGGAACATATGTTCTCAGTGAGAAGTTCAAAGGTTTCGCAAAGAAATATTTAAACTAGGAGGGGGGACAAAAGGGTAAAAAACAATCTGTCCGATTGTCCCCCAAAACTAAATCGGAGGTGCAAGCAACATGCGGGGTAAAAAATGACAAGCTCAGAGTCGTGTCTACAAATGCTCGCAGTTTAGTCAATAAAATCAATGAACTAGAGGCAATGATGGCAGCTGAAAAAGTAGATTTAGTGGCGGTTACTGAGACATGGTTCAGTGAGAAAAATAACTTGGACATAACAATACGGGGTACTCTTTATATAGAAAAGACAGAGAAGGTAGGAAAGGAGGAGGAGTGGCCCTGTATGTGAAAAACAACATAAAAACGAACCAAATAAAAGTGAGCGAGGTGAACATAGTCAGTTTGGGTTACGCTAACATTTGGCAATCATACAGTAGCTCGTGTAGGTGTGATCTATAGACCCCCTGGACAAGCAGAAGAACTAGGTAATCTGCTGGTTGAGGAAATAGCCAAAATAGCAATGAAGGGGGAAGTTATTATCATGGGGGACTTTAATCTTCCTGATGTGAACTGGAAAACCAAAACAGCTGGATGCACCAGGAGTACAAATATTCTAAACTCCCTACTGGGATTATCTTTAACCCCTTCCCGACCGCGGACGTACCATGTACGTCATTGCAGCGGGTCTCTCTTAGACCCGCTGACGTACATGGTACGTCCTGCCGTTTTTGAGCTGCTGGAAGCGATCGGATCGCTTCCAGCAGCTCAAACGCCATTGCAGGATGCCTGGGAGTCCAGGCATCCGTGCAATGGCCGTTAGAAGTGCCGGGGCACCATGTGATCGCTCCCCGGAGCGATCTACATCCGGTTGCACCGGAGAGGTGCCCGGCACTTCTACAGAGCGCTGGAAGCGATCGGATCGCTTCCAGCTGCTCTGAGCATATTACAAGGATGCCTCGACATCGAGGCATCCTTGTAATATACTTACTGCCGCCGGTCCGTCCGTGATCGCTCCCCCGAGCGATCACTTCCGGTAGCGGCAGGAAGTACTGAGTGCCACGAGGTATCGTGGCACTCAGTACAAAATCGATCACTTCAGTGATCAGGTGCTCTGCTGGGTGCCTCGAGGGATCAAGGCACCCAGCAGAGTAAAAAAAGTGAAAAAAAAGTGTAAAAAAAAGTAAAAAAAAAAAGTTAAAAAAAGTGTAAAAAAGAAAAATAAATAAAATAAACTGACAGTTAGGGGTAGGGTTAGGGTTAGGGTTAGGGTTAGGGTAGGGTTAGGGTTAGGGGTTAGGGTAGGGTTAGGGTTAGGGTTAGGGTAGGGTTAGGGTAGGGTTAGGGTTAGGGTTAGGGTAGGGTTAGGGTAGGGGTAGGGTTAGGGTTAGGGTAGGGGTAGGTTAGGTTAGGGTTGGTAGGGTTAGGGGTAGGGTTAGGGGTAGGGTTAGGGGTAGGGTTAGGGGTAGGGTTAGGGTTCTAAGGGCAGGGTCAGGGGTAGGGTTAGGGTTCTAAGGGCAGGGTCATCTTGGGGCTGAGTGGAATTCCTAGCCTGCCTCATCAGAGAGGCAGGCTAGCAACATCCAATCAGAAGTTAGAAAAAATCAAAATAAAATTTCTAATTTGTCAGGTCAGGCCAATATTTTGTAAATATTGGCTCTGACCTCTGTGATTCTCCCTCCCTCTCCTCACTTGTGTTTTGGTGAGCGAGAGAGAGAGATCAGATTTGACAGGTTAGAGATTTTAGTGAGATTTAGTGAGATTGGGTTTTTCTTGTGAAACCCAACGGTTCTTCTAAGAACCAACAATCCGCTTATATATATATAATAATTATAAAATTTTATAATCTATTATATATAATGTCTGAGAGGGTGTACAGCGCCGAGGAGGCATATGCCATCCTGGCGTCAGAATCTGAGGCATCTGCGTCAGACTCAGACCCTCATTTCGACCCCGCTAACTGCTCAGAGGCGTCGCTAGATACATTATCTATGCTGGCTGATGTATCTAGTGATGTTTCTGATGCAGATCCTGGGTCACCACCTGCCAGCAGGAGACGCACAGCCTCCAGCTGAGGAGTGGGTAGTGCCTCATCGCCAGAGGCCAGATATCCCTCCTTTCACGGCAAATCCTGGCATCAATATTGATGTTGCAGGATTTACCGCCACACAGTTTTTGCAGGTGTTTATGGGGGATGATTTGTTGGGCCACATCGTGGCCCAATCAAATCTGTATGCCCATCAGCATTGTGCTGCGAAGCCAGACTCCTACTTGGCAAGGCAGCAATGGACCCCGCTAGATGTGCCAGAATTTCTGAAATTCTGGCACTTACTATGCTGAGGCATCATAAAGAAGCCCTCAATTCGCTCCTGCTGGAGCAGTAGCCCCATCTGCTCTACCCCCATTTACCTCCAATCAATGTCACGTAGAAGGTATGAAAACATTTTGCGTTTCATGCACTTCAGTGACAACAGCCTGTGCTCCCCTAGAGAGCATCCCCAGTTTGACAGGCACCAGACTTTTACATTTTATTCGTACATTTTTATTGTTTACAATTGGTGCTGTATTTTGCCAAAATCTTTGCACACCTATGCATGGGGGGCATGGGTGTACTCAGGAGATCTTGCAGAAAACAACCTGGAGAGTTTTCATGCAGTAACAAACAACAGTGTCTGCTAAGGCTAGGGTCAGACGAGCGTGATTTCTACGGACTGTACGTCCGTGCAGTACGGACATCGTCAGTACGGAAGACGCAGTAGTGGTCACACAGTCCGTTTTTTCACTGACATTTATTTTTTGACAGATGTAGGAGGGACAATAAATTCAATTGCAAAACCATTTTGTCCGTGAAAAATGCAGGACGTATAAATGCAGTCCGTCTGACCACGTTCCATCACTCACACACATAGCTATGCAGACGTTGCGGACGCAGCGCACTTTGTGCGGCCGTTCTAGCGGTTCTACGTTCTTGCCTGCCTTGCGTCCGTGGGCCGCGGCCGTTGTGCGTCCGCAGTTCAGTGCGGACGTACTTCGTGTGTCGGGCTCCATTGGACTTTATGTCATGCTATCACGGACGTACTTTTAGGCGCGATCACGGACGTGAACACTACGCTCGTCTGACCCTAGCCTAAATCACAGTCCAAAACTACTGTGGGCGTAAAAATCTGAAATTTGAAAAATTACCGCCACACACCTTGTTGCCAAATGTTTTGGGCTAAAACCGTTGCATCCATGGCATCAAAGCACTCCATATGCAATACCTTGGGGTGTCAACATAACAAATATAAACAATTTTCTGGCAATAATTCAAACTGGGGTATGCGGTAGACCCAAAACCAAAGATAGGCCTAGCTGAAGAAATAATCTCAATTTCAACTCTAATGACAAAGTCATAAAAATTGTATTTGAACCTTCCCAAAATCCTGGCAAACCTAGGCATGGGGGGCATGGGTGTACTCAGGAGATCTTGCAGAAAACAACCTGGAGAGTTTTCATGCAGTAACAAACAACAGTGTCTGCTAAATCACAGTCCAAAACTACTGTGGGCGTAAAAATCTGAAAATTGAAAAATTACCGCCACACACCTTCTCAAATGTTTTGGGCTAAAACCGTTGCATCCATGGCATCAAAGCACTCCATATGCAATACCTTGGGGTGTCAACATAACAAATATAAACAATTTTCTGGCAATAATTCAAACTGGGGTATGCGGTAGACCCAAAACCAAAGCTAGGCCTAGCTGAAGAAATAATCTCAATTTCAACTCCAATGACAAAGTCATAAAAATTGTATTTGAACCTTCCCAAAATCCTGGCAAACCTATGCATGGGGGGCATGGGTGTACTCAGGAGACCTTGCAGAAAACAACCTGGAGAGTTTTCATGCAGTAAAAAACAACAGTGTCTCCTAAATCACAGTCCAAAACTGATGTGGGTGTGAAAATGAAAAATGACCACCAAACAGTATCTAATTTGTTTGGAGCAAACGGATGCATCCATAGCATAAAAACACTCCATTTACAATACTTTGGGGTGTTAGCTTACCAAATATATGCACGTTCATAAAACTGGGGTATGTAAAAAGGCCCCTAAAAAGAAGATAAGCAAAGAAGATACTGTATGTCAAATTAGAAAATTGACAAGCACATGTCAAAGATTGGCGTAGCACCCAAAAACAACAGAACAAATCTATATATGGGTGGTATCAATTTACTCAGAAGATGTTGCTGAACATATTTTGGGGTGTTTTTTGGCAGTAACCCATAACTGGATTTGACAATTCATGCCTAAAGTACAATGTGTGTGAAAAAATAACACAAAAAGTGACTACCTGAAAGTTTGACAAAGAGCTAGTGCATGGAAAGTGTTAAAATACAACTCTTTGAAGCACCCTAGGGTGTGCCCTTTCTAAAAATATATGGTTTGATGGGGGTAAATTACTTTGGCCGGCTTCAAAAATGTCCCAAATAGGACATGGGTGCATGATGACGAAATGTGAAAATTCCAAGTTGGAAAACTGAAATGCGCACCCCCCAAATAAGGCCTTTTAGCCCCCAATGACCCGACATACCTATACATGGGTGGTATCAATTTACTCAGAAGATGTTGCTGAACATATTTTGGGGTGTTTTTTGGCAGTAACCCATAACTGGATTTGACAATTCATGCCTAAAGTACAATGTTGTGAAAAAATAACACAAAAAGTGACTACCTGAAAGTTTGACAAAGAGCTAGTGCATGGAAAGTGTTAAAATACAACTCTTTGAAGCACCCTAGGGTGTGCCCTTTCTAAAAATATATGGTTTGATGGGGGTAAATTACTTTGGCCGGCTTCAAAAATGTCCAAATAGGACATGGGTGCATGATGACGAAATGTGAAAATTCCAAGTTGGAAAACTGAAATGCGCACCCCCCAAATAAGGCCTTTTAGCCCCCAAATGACCCGACATACCTATACATGGGTGGTATCAATTTACTCAGAAGATGTTGCTGAACATATTTTGGGGTGCTTTTTGGCAGTAAACCTTAAAGTTCACAGTACATGTATTCTTAAATTGCGTTCAAAAAAAAAAAATCACCAAAATTTTTTTTTTTCCAAACTTTGGCATAGATTTGTGGTAAAATGGTTTGCATGGAAAGAGTCAAAATACCCCAAGTTTAATACCTTGATTTGTGTACTTTAAAAAAATATGTATATGTGGAGGGTTATTCAGGAATTAGTGACAGATATCAGTGTTACAATGTCACTATCACTAGTTTTGAAAATAAACTCTTTGGAAATGGCAAAGTGCTACTTGCACTTATTGTTGCATAAAATAAGGAAAAGAGTGAGGAATATGTAAACATTGGGTATTGCTAAACTCAGTACTAAATTTAGAAACTACTAAGGAATAAAAAATGTTTGACGGTGTTGATACATAAGAAATTTTGGGGGTCAAAGTTCGAAAAAGTGGTGTTTTTTCAATTTTGTGTGTCATATTTCACAATATTTTTTATAGTAAATTATATGAAATGATGAAAAAAATGGTATCTTTATAAAGTCCATTTAGTGACGAGAAAAACAGTGTAAAATATGTGTGGGTTACATAAACGAGTAAGGAGGAAAATTTGACGTAAACACTACTAAGAGCGCAGAAACGTAAAAACAGCTGCGGTCACGAACGGACGGATTTGTGTAAAACCGCCGTCGTCACTAAGGGGTTAACACAAGTAGTTGAGGAGCCGACCCGTAAAGAGGCCATATTGGATTTAATACTCACAAATGGAGGTTTGGTATCGGACGTTGTTGTAGGTGAAAATTTGGGATCTAGTGATCACCAGTCAGTATGGTTTAATATAACAACAGGGATGGAGCCGCACCACACAAGAACGAAAGTTTTAGACTTTAAAAAAACAGATTTTTCTAAAATGGGATCTTGTATGAAGGAGTCATTATCAGACTGGAGGAGTTTAAAGGGAGTCCAGGAGAAATGGGATTATTTAAAGGAAGCATTATTGAAGGCCACAGGAAATTGCATTCAGCTTGTTAGCAAAAACAAAAAAGGGAAGAAACCACTGTGGTACTCTGCAGAAGTGGCCAAAATAGTGAACAAAAAGATAGCATTCAATAATTATAAAAAAAATCAGGCAAACCTATAAAATTAGGCAGAAAGAGGCAAAGCAATTTATAAGAGCTTGCAAAGCACACGCAGAAGAGAAAATAGCTCAGTTAGTAAAAAAGGGGGACAAAACATTTTTTAGATACATAAACGAGAAAAGAAAAGTAAAACAAGGATTAGTTAGATTAAAAACAAAGGAAGGAAGGTATGTAGAAGAGGATAAAAGTCTCGCTGACTGCCTCAATGAATATTTTTGTTCAGTCTTTGCAGAAGAAAAGGAAGGAAAGGGACCTCAGTTAGGAGAGAACACTAAAGAGACATTTACATATCAGTTTACAGAGGAGGAGGTTCTACAGCAGCTGTCTAAAGTAAAAACAAATAAGTCAATGGGCCTGATGGGATCCACCCTAAATTATTAAAAGAGCTCAGTGATGTAATAGCAAAACCATTAACAGATTTATTTAACCAATCCTTGTTAACGGGAGTCGTCCCAGAAGACTGGAAATTAGCAAATGTTGTGCCCATTTACAAGAAGGGTAGTAGGGAGGAATCGGGAACTATAGGCCAGTTAGTCTTACGTCAGTAGTGGGGAAATTAATGGAAACCATGTTAAAGGAAAGGATTGTTGAACATCTAAAAACACATAGATTACAGGATCAGAAACAACATGGGCTTACCTCAGGGAGATCATGCCAAACTAATCTTATTGATTTTTTTGATTGGTAACAAAAATAATAGACACAGGTGGTGCAGTAGACATTGCTTATTTAGATTTCAGTAAGGCTTTGATACTGTTCCGCATAGAAGGCTTATCAATAAATTGCAATCTTTGAGCTTGGATTCCAATATTGTTGACTGGATTAGGCAGTGGCTGAGTGACAGACAACAGAGGGTTGTGGTAAATGGAGTTTATTCGGCGCAAGGTCTTGTTACCAGTGGGGTACCTCAGGGTCAGTACTTGGACCCATTCTCTTTAATATTTTATTAGTGATATTGCAGAAGGTATTAATGGAAAAGTATGTCTTTTTGCTGATGACACAAAGATTTGCAACAGGGTTGACGTTCCTGGAGGGATCAGCCAAATGACAAATGATTTAGGTAAACTAAAAAAATGGTCGGAGTTGTGGCAATTGAGTTTTAATGTGGATAAGTGCAAGATAATGCACCTGGGACGTAAAAACCCAAGGGCTGAATATAGAATATTTGATACAGTCCTAACCTCAACATCTGCCTTTCTCCTTAAATGGAACTCCTGCCCCTCTACCACCGACCCCTACACTATCTGCATCTCTCCCTCCCTCCTCTCGTCCCACATGATGGCCTCACATGAGCTCCTTTGTTTCCTCAGAACATGGTCTCCCTCTAACTCTCGTGCTGCCAATCACTCCCACTCCCACAAATCCCATTCCCACCTTCTCTTTCTCACCTTCCTGCTGTTACTCTATTCAGGTGACATATCCCCTAACCCTGGCCCCACAACACATCCAATACTTCCATCTCATCCTATCTCCATCGCACATAAATCACCTCCCTGCAAGCCCAGCAACCTCATTCCCATAATCCCTCAGCGCCTGTCCTCTTTCTCCTGCGCCCTCTGGAACGCTCGCTCTGTGTGCAACAAACTCACAGCAATCCATGACCTCTTCCTTTCAAACTCCTTCAACCTCCTAGCTTTAACTGAAACCTGGCTAACTCCCTCTGACACGGCCTCCGTTGCTGCTCTCTCACATGGCGGTCTACACTTGAGCCATACCCCAGACCGGGTGAGAGAAATGGTGGCGGGGTCGGAATCCTGCTCTCTCCCTCCTGCACCTACCGGCATCTCCCTCCACCTCCATCCCTCTCCTTCTCCTCCTTCGAGACACACTGCATCCGCCTGTTCTCTCCTCTGGCTCTCAGGGTGGCAGTCATCTACCGCCCACCTGGACCAACCTCCCAGTTCTTTGACCACTTTGCTACCTGGCTTTCTCACTTCCTGTCTTCTAATCTTCCATGCCTAATTCTCGGCGACTTCAACATTCCCATTGACGATCCTTCCGCCCCTGCTGCCTCCAAACTTCTTTCACTCACATCCTCCCTTGGACTCACACAATCCTCCCTCCTCCCTACCCACCGCGATGGTCACGCTATTGACCTTGTCTTCTCCAACCTCTGCTCCATTTCTGAGTTCAACTGTCGCCCTTTCCCCATCTCTGACCACCACCTTCTCTCTTTCAACCTATCTGGACTTCCTAAAACCCCTGCTCCCCCACCCCGCACACACACTCGCAGAAATCTACATGCTGTGGACCCCCATCAATTCTCCAACCTACTTCACCACCTCCCTCATACCTCATCCTTCACCTGCCCTGATGCTGCCACTAATCACTACAACACTACTCTTATCTCTGCTCTAGACACTCTTGCTCCTCTTCGACTCTGTAAGGCCCCACGCCGCCAGCTTCAGCCCTGGCACACCCTCCAGACTCGCTACCTGCAAAGATGCTCCCGCACCGCAGAGCGTGCCTGGAGGAAATCCCGCTCTGAAGCTGATTTTGTTCACTTCAAGTTTATTCTCCGGTCATACACCTCTGCCCTCCACTTGGCCAAACAATCCTTCTTCTCATCTCTTATATCTACGCTGTCCTCCAACCCTAAACGGCTCTGGTCCACCTTCAACACCCTCCTCTACCCACCTGCACCTCCCCCCACAGCTGCCTTCAGCGCTCAAGACCTGGCAGACTACTTCCTCAGTAAAACTCTAAATATCAGACGCAACATCCCAACACAAGATAGTTATCTGCCACCTTCACTCCCACAGGTCCCCTCTGCCACCCTCTGCCGCTTCCTCCCAGCCACTGAGGAGGAAGTCAATTCCTTATTGTCCTCCTCACATCTCACCACATGCC
The DNA here is from genome assembly GCA_009667805.1 of Leptobrachium leishanense. NCBI lineage: Eukaryota > Metazoa > Chordata > Amphibia > Anura > Megophryidae > Leptobrachium > Leptobrachium leishanense. The sequence continues at coordinate 114,590,656 of CM019070.1, forward strand.
CGCTCGACCCCATTCCCTCGCATCTAATTCCTCCCCTCTCCTCCTCCCTCACCCCTGCTCTCACACACATCTTCAACCTCTCTCTCTCCACTGGCTCCTTTCCATCCGCCTTCAAACACGCGCTAGTTACCCCTTTACTAAAGAAACCATCCCTAGATCCCAACTCTCCATCCAACTACCGTCCTGTATCCCTGCTTCCCTTCACATCAAAGCTCTTAGAAAAACTAGTCTTCAACCGCCTCTCCCTCTTCCTGTCCTCCAATTCCCTACTTGACCCCCTGCAATCTGGCTTCCGTCCCCTACACTCAACTGAAACTGCCCTCACCAAAGTCACCAACGACCTCCTAACTGCTAAAAAACACGGCCACTATTCTATTCTCATCCTGCTTGACCTCTCGGCTGCTTTTGACACTGTTGACCACCCCCTCCTTCTACAGACCCTCAACTCTCTGGGTCTCGGTGACACTGCACTCGCTTGGGTCGAATCCTATTTATCCAACAGGTCCTTCTGTGTGTCCTTTGCTGGTAACTCCTCCTCCTCATTGCCTCTATCTGTTTGTGTACCTCAAGGCTCTGTCCTTGGTCCTCTGCTCTTTTCCATCTACACCCTCCCTGGGCAAAATCATCAACAGCTTTGGCTTCAATTACCACCTCTATGCTGATGACACCCAGATCTACCTCTCTACCCCTGATCTCTCTCCCCCTGTCCTTTCAAAAGTCAGTGACTGTTTATCTGGCATCTCCTCCTGGATGGCCTCCCACCACCTAAAGATCAACATGTCGAAGACTGAACTCCTACTTATTCCTCCCTCCAATGCCTCCCCACCTCCTGACTTCTCTATCACGGTGGAGGGTATCACCATTTCCCCATCAAACCAAGTTCGCTGTCTTGGAGTTACACTTGACTCTGCTCTTTCCTTCATCCCCCACATCAAGTCTCTTTCCTCCTCCTGCCGATACCAACTGCGTAATATTTACAGAATTCGGCCATTTCTTACCGCTGTCGCCACAAAACAACTCATACACGCCCTGGTAATCTCCCGACTCGACTATTGCAATAATCTCTTATCTGGCCTCCCTCTGTCCCGCCTCTCCCCCCTACAATCCATCCTGAACGCCTCCGCCAGACTAATTCACCTCACCCGCCGCTCTGTCTCTGCCGCTCCCCTCTGCGAGTCACTTCACTGGCTCCCCATCCACTGCAGAATTAAGTTCAAAATCCTTATCCTTACCTACAAAACCCTCACTAACTCAGCTCCCCACTACCTGTCCTCACTAATCACCAAATACACCCCAGCCCGCTCCCTAAGGTCAAACAGTGACCTGCGCCTAGCTTCTCACCGCATCACCTCTTCCCATGATAGACTGCAGGATTTCTCACGCGCAGCCCCCACTCTCTGGAACGCTCTCCCTCGTACTGTCAGACTTTCCCCTAACTTCTCTTCCTTCAAACGCTCCCTTAAAACGTTCCTATTTAGGGAAGCCTACCACCCAACTCACTGACGCAATCATCAATCACTCTAACCTTACAGTCCTCTCCTCCTGTTTCCAACCCCAACCCTCCCAGATTGTGAGTTCCTACGGGAATAGGGCCCTCATCTCCTCCTGTACTGTTTGTCAAATGTTGTTCAATGTATTGTAACCCTGTCTATACTGTGCTTATTGTACAGCGCTGCGGAATATGCTGGCGCTTTATAAATAAAGAATAATAATAATAATAATAATCTGAGGAAAGGGATTTAGGGGTCATTATTGCAGAGGATCTAAGGGTAAGTAGTCAATGTAATAGAGCAGCAGGAAATGCTAGCAGAATGCTTGGTTGTGTAGGGAGAGGTATTAGCAGTAGGAAAAGGGAAGTGCTCATGCCACTGTACAGAGCACTGGTGAGACCTCACTTGGAGTACTGTGTGCAGTACTGGAGACCGTATCTCCAAAAGGATATAGACATCTTAGAGAGAGTTCAGAGAAGGGCTACTAAAATGGTGTATGGCTTGAAGGAGAAAAGTTACCAGGAAAGGCTTAATGATCTTAACATGTACAGCTTGGAAAAAAGACGAGACAGAGGAGATATGATAGAAACATTTAAATACGTAAAGGAATCCACAAGGTAGAGGAAGGGAGTATATTTAAAAGGAAACAAAATAGCAAAACAAGAGGACATAGTCTTAGATTAGAGGGGCAAAGGTTTAAAAGTAACATCAGGAAGCATTATTTTACGGAGAGGGTGGTGGATACATGGAACAGTCTTCCAGTAGAAGTGGTAGAGGCCAAAACAGTAATTGAATTTAAGCAAGCATGGGATAGGCATAAGGCTATCCTAAACAAAAGATAAATCCAGGTAAAGTATCCATGTAATTGGGCAGACTAGATGGGCCGAAAGGTTCTTATCTGCCGAAATTTTTTCTATGTTTCTATATCCCAGAACTGCACAGCAATAAAACTGTGACGTTCTGGGTCCCTGGCGCCCCCTCTGGCATATGTGAACATTGCATTCCAGTTCTGGATTTTCGTTTCTTTTTGGATTTCAAGCCCTGGAGCCACACCTGTACTTTATTCAGTTCTAATTGCCCGGTGTTTATAAGGAGGCATCACCCTAGGAAGGGCGCTGCCTCATTTTGATCCAAGCCTCCGTTTGATTCTGATCCTCATTCTGATTCATTGCCTTTGCAGTTCTGATTAGGTGCTGTTTGCTCTGGATCTCCTGTCTGTATTCAGGTTTATGTTTTTTAATCATGTTAATTTCTGCTTTAGGTTCCTGTCTGATATTGTCTCTGGTTTAATTCTGTTTTTTGCCCATGCCTTATGTTCATGTTCTCATTTGATGTTTTCCTCTAGTTTACAGTTGTGTTCAAAATTATTCAACCCCCAATGCTGTAAAGGGTTTTAGGGAATTTAGTGTACATTTGTAATTGTATTCAGAATGAAATCCTACAAGGACTTTTTAAAGAACCATATGCAACTAAAATGACATCAATTGGTTTTGTAATACAGTAGTAAATGTTTCTTTTGTGAATTCTTCATTGACACAATTATTCAACCCCTTAAAAAGACTACCACTCTGAAGAACAGAGGTTCATTCAAGTGTTTTCAATCAAGTATTGAAAACACCTGTGGATGTCACGGAGCAGCAATAAAGCATAATAAGCACCAATTAGGCAGCTTTAAAATGACTGTGATACTCAGCTCCTTCTAGACATTTACTGGTGTGGTTACAAACATGGTGAAGTCGAGAGAATGGTCCAGGAAGACAAGAGAAGAGGTGATTACTCTTCACAGGAAGGGCAATGGCTATTAGAAGATTGCAAAGATGTTAAACATACCAAGAGAGACCATAGGAAGCATCATTCGCAAATTCAAGGCAAAGGGCACTGTTGAAACGCTACCTGGTCGTGGCAGAAAGAAGATGCTGACTTCGACTGCTGTGCGCTACCTGAAGCGTAGAGTGGAGAAAAGTCCCCGTGTGACTGCTGAGGAACTGATAAAAGATTTGTCAGATGTGGGTACTGAAGTTTCAGCTCAGACAATACGGCGCACACTGCGTAATGAAGGCCTCCGTGCCAGAACTCCCAGGCGCATCCCCCTTGCTTTCTCCAAAGAATAAGAAGAGTCGACTGCAGTATGCCAAAAGTCATGTGGACAAACCACAGAAGTTTTGGGATAGTGTTCTGTGGACTGATGAAACAAAATTAGAACTGTTTGGGCCCATGGATCAACGCTATGTTTGGAGGAGGAAGAACAAGGCCTATGAAGAAAAGAACACCTTGCCTACTGTGAAGCATGGCGGGGGGTCAATCATGCTTTGGGGCTGTTTTGCTTCTGCAGGTACAGAGAAGCTTCAGCGTGTGCAAGGTACCATGAATTCTCTTCAGTACCAGGAGATATTGGATGACAATGTGATGCAGTCCGTCACAAACCTGAGGCTTGGGAGACGTTGGACCTTTCAACAGGACAATGGTCCCAAGCATACCTCCAAGTCGACTAGAGCATGGTTGCAGATTAAAGGCTGGAACATTTTGGAGTGGCCATCGCAGTCACCTGACTTAAATCCGATTGAGAACCTCTGGTGGGACTTGAAGAAATCAGTTGCAGTGCGCAAGCCTAAGAATGTGACTGAACTGGAGGCTTTTGCCCATGACGAATGGGCGAAGATACCCGTAGATCGCTGCAAGACACTTGTGTCAAGCTATGCTTCATGTTTAAAAGCTGTTATAACTGTAAAAGGATGTTGTACTAAGTACTAAGATTGAATGTCACTTGGGGGTTGAATAAAACTGATAATGATGTGAGCACAGAAAAGACATTTGTGGTTATTTCATTATAAATGTTATGTTATATTTGTCTGACCTACACGTGCCTCTTTGATTTAATTGTAAGCAAGATGACTGAATGATCAAAATCAATGTCAAACTGGCCAAAACACTCAATTTCAGTGGGGGTTGAATAATTTTGAACACAACTGTATTTCTAGCTCTTGCTCTCGCTTATTTTGCTCTTGTGTTTAGTCCTCTCATGTTGTTTAGTTCAGTGATCTGTGTTTTCCTGTATTCATTCTGATTTGGTTCTATTGTTGGTATTTTGATCCTGATTTAGTTGTATGTTTATTTGGGCTACAAATAAACCTAGTTGTTTTCTTTATTTCATATCTGTTTCATGTTTACGGATTCATGTCCGATCACTGCATGTTTAGCTCACACCCTTCTGCACCCATGCCAGGCCAGGTCCACCGTAACAAAAACTCACAGTAATGTGCGGTGTGTATGGGTGTACCACAGAGCTGCACCACAGCCTTTTTTTACACCCCCCCCCCCCGTTCCTCTCACCCCAGGCCCATTCCATTCTTTTTTACACCCCCACCCCCCAGCAGGTCCCTCAATTTTTTCTCCCCGACCACAGCATCCAGCCCCCCTCAGTTTATTCTCCCCACCACAGCATCCAGGCCCCCCTCAATTTAGTCTCCACCACCACAGCATCCAGGCCCCCCTCAATTTATTCTAGCCCACCACAGCATCTAGACCCCCTCAATTTACTCTCCTCCACCACGGCATCCAGGCCCCCCTCAGTTTACTCTCCTCCACCACAGCATCCAGGCCCCTCATCAATTTATTCTCCTCCACCACAGCATCCAGGCCCCCCTCAATTTATTCTCCTCCACCACAGCATCCAGCCCCCCCCAATTTATTCTAGCCCACCACAGCATCCAGGTCCCCCCTCAATTTATTCTCCCCCAAGCAGCTTATCCTCCCCCCAGCAGGCAGGCCCCCCTCACTTTATTTTCCCCCACAGCAGCCCCCCTCAATTTATCCCCCCCCAGTCAGAGGGTCCTCAATTATTCAATTTCACCCCCACAGTCAGCAGTCCAGGTTAGACAGTGGGCCGCCGCCACTCACCATCAGCTTAAGTCTTTTAAATGGATTCTCTGGCTGGAGGTGTCCTGGGCTTGACTGGCTGCTCCACTGTCCTCCTGCTCCTTCCCTGTTTGTAGGTCTGCGGGGCAGGCTGGCTGGCTGTGTCCAGGCTCCAATCTCCCTCTCGATCACTCCCTCTCGTGGATGAGTGCATCACATGGGGGGAGCTAACGCAGCATGCCATTCCCAACTCTGTTTTTAATGTGGGAGGCACGCTGCTGCGCTTAGTAGTTCACAGCTGCCCGCGAGTGAAAAACAAATGGGATTATTGGGATGAGCATTGTGGCAGCGGCCCGGGGGCATTTGCCCCCCTGCTCCATGGCCCAGTCCGCCCCTGCTCTAACCACACCCTACACTCAAAGAAGCTCCTGTGTAATGATCAAGCAACTAGTGGCCGAGCGGCAAAGCAGAGCCGCTCTACAGACAGAGATGACCTCTTGCCAGGTTCGTCTGGAGCTCTGTGAGCAGGAGTTAGAGCAGACACAGCTCTCTTGGGATACTATTCAGGCACAGGCCTGTGAGCAGGAAGAGGAATTACAGCTGCTCCAGACCCAACTCCAGCTGTGCCAACACCAGATGCAAGAAACTGATGCAGCTCGGAAAGAGAGCCTTGCTCAAGCCAAGGCAAGCGAGGCAGAGGTGAGCCGCCTGGCACACCAAACGGTTGTATTGGTGCAGGAGCACCAGGGCATTGCCAGCCATCTGAAGGCTGAGCTCGAGGGGACACAAGCACAATCCCCGCAGCTTCAATATGAGCTGTCCTTGCTACCAGCTGCCAGCACCCACTTGTCCACTATGGAGGAGAGCAGCACAACAGAGGGTCGAGTCATTGCCCCTGTTATATTTTGCACAGAGCAATGAGTGTACCCAGTGTTGCTGGAGGTGGATGCTGTGCTGGTATCGGAGTGTGCCTTGTCCCCAACGAAGCTAGAGACCCCCCCAGTACTCCACCCCTATGAACCAAGGTGCCACCAGAGAGGGCACCTCTTCCCACCTGCCCAGGAGACAGCAGGACCAGTGAGTGACCACCCTGAGAAGGACCGAGGTCCTGGGCCAAGGAAGAATTGCACCCCTTTGGTATTGTGGGGAGTGCCGTGGGCTAGGCCCCTGCTAAATGTTTGGGAGGTGGGCATCAGCAGAAGGAGAGACCGGGAACTGGGACTGCTGACTGTTTTCTGGTCCTGGGTCCGCAGAGATGCCCTGAAGAGGGAAAGATGTGGGGAGGAATCTCAGGGTGCCTGCTAGAGAATGTTTTGTGTCTGTGGACTGTGCCTGGCAGACACTACTGAGTTGAGTCTTTGGCCGCACTGGACAAGAGGGGTGGCTTGCCTCTTACCCCAGAACTATGGACCCACAACTAGGGTTACCCTGTGGCAACAGTCAGACCCCGCTGACGGTGCTTTTGTGCCAGCACCCTAGAACTTTGAAGATGTTGCAGAAAAGGGGCAGAGTGAGAGGTCTCGTCGGTGGCAAGCGATCCGTTTGGGATCTAAACTTGCCCTGCCGTTCTGGAAGGGGGGGGGGGAGATATGTGACGTATGTCACTTTAGACCTGGGGTGCGTGGGCATGGAGATGGGTTTGGGGTGCCGGCCTGAGTTTTGTTATTATTTTCATTGCCCTCTTGTGTGCAGAATGTTTGTCTGATGATGTCTTTGTGTACCGGTTATCTGCTTCTATCTGAATAGTTTGTAAATCTGCTGTCTGTACGCAATGTAATTAGATTTTTTTTTGTCCATCCCTCATTAGAAATGTTAAGTAATGTTTAGTGTAACTGTCAAATCTAACTGACCTAATGGAATTAGATTTCACCCTCCAAGTCAATGTTTGTGCAATTTATGTTTTTTGTGTAATTAGGGCCCCCAGTGGTTTCCGAAAAAGGGAGTTTGGATATGCAAATGACCCCTGTTTGACCACATAAATGTCTGTGTCCCTGAATAAAAGTTCGTTCCATTTCTACCCTGAAAGACTTCAGATCTACAGTCTTATTTCTGGGGGATGCTAGCAGGCTCTATGTGTCCCGGTCCTTAAGCTACGTTTGAGGACTGAAGGAAGGCATGGAAGTCTGCCTGGGTAGAACACGGGGGGTCCTGTGAGGAAGCGGCATTGGCAGATGTGACCCTGTCGGGGTACAGAGATCTGTCACACTCTGCTTATGCATATGCACACCATTTGGAAACCTTTGCTGTAGATAGATAAATCACATGATTTATTTTGACTCTCCTTGTCTGTCTGTCTCTCTCCTTCTCTACTGATAGATTAGATCATATTTTACTTTTACAACCATTAATAATAATACATCAGACTGGGTAAGTCTCAGTTCAGTGACACCTCAAAAACAGATCATAATATGTTCTTAAAAATATTTCTATTTAGTGTGTATTAGTTAACCCAAACTTGTTGTTTTAGGGATTGAAATTGGATATTAATATTCTTTTTAATGTAGAGCGAATGTTTAAATGCAATCTCTTAACCATTTCCTTCTCTGGATTCAATGAACAGTGATAGACCAGTGCCAAGATGCCAATGGGGGATGTAGTGCCCATGCCAGCTGCATCCAGATCGAGGTGTCTGTTACATGTGAATGCTTTACTGGGTATGAAGGAGATGGTGTTGTTTGTATTCCTATTGATCTTTGTATGAATGGTCTTAATGGAGGATGCAGTGAACATGCAACATGCACCTATACTGGTCCAGTAAGTAATAACGAAGCTTATTCATATTTCAGACTGTATTATTGTAAATGAAACCCTGATTCATGGCTAGCAAATACACAATATATCTGTTAAAGGAAAAAATAAATCTGATTTTCCCTCCAGAAATTCAGTGAATATGAAATTACTCCCAAACTTACTTGCACCCTACGAAAGAAATATGACAATGTTATGCTGCCACAATTGATTAAATAAGGAAATTTATCCCTAATACAATTTTCTAGTCTGGCTTTTTTTCATGGCGTCTGTCAGGACAAGAATATTCTAGGATGTGCACAGAAAAAAAATTTGGTTCCTATATCCCCCACACCCGTGGCCAACAGTTGAAGGGTTTAAATCAGAAAAAGTCATATAGCCCACCTGCTCTGATTTAGGCTAGGGTCAGACTGAGGCAGTGCGAACGCGCGTGCAGGCGCACTTAATCACGGCCGCACTAGCAGCAAATGACAGGCAATGACGGCCAATATACGATGTACGGTCGCACAAAAGTCCGGCTGCGCAACGCAAGTGGAAAATGAACGCATTTTTTCGAGAACGTTAAACCACTAGTACTGACGTACAGAGTGCGCTGCGTCGGCTAGAGGCGTGTGTGCGTGATTAGGAGACGTCAGACACTATAATGTCCGGCCAACATAACGTCCAGACGCAAAAAGTGTTTTATTGATGATCCGTACAAAATCACGGATGAAAATGCGCATCGTATGAACGCTATCGCGTATTCCGTGAAAAAATACGTCCATTCTTCGAACGCACATTTTCACGGACAACGTGAAAAATGCGTTAGTCTGACCCTAGCCTTAAACCATTCCCTTCTAGCCATGTCTGGTCAGGGATGGGGGAATGGATTTGGTAATCTGTCAAACACCCCATTAATACTGATTTCAATTTAATGCAAAGTGTCCGCCGTTTCTTTTCTTTTTTTAAAAATTCTTTATTTATAAGTTTGCAAAGGCACAGAACGTCAAATGAAAGAGATGCCACACAGGCCCAGCATCTCAAGTCTCAAAAAGGAAATAAAACACATGAAAAATACGAAAGTCGCATAGAATGTCTCAAAATCACAGATAATAAAACAGGAAAAACAAAAAAGGGGGAAGGGGCGATAAACAATGCAAGGCATTCCATACAAAGGAGATGGAGGAGTTGGCATGGGGACATCAGGGAAATCAAAATGGGAAGGGGAGAGGGGTACAAGAAGGGTGGGGACTGCCCAAGAAAGGTGATGTTCCCAGCTCACCCCAGCAACCCTAGGGAAGGACAGGAGGCCATGGAAGAGGTTACGTGGCCAGGGGACCTGGGGCAAGGAAAATGGCCAGAGCCATGGTTGCCGTCTCGGTGGCTCATCCAGGGTCTCGCACGCATCCTTTGTCTCGGGTCCTGCCACCTCCTGCACTGGCTCCCAGAGTTGCTGGCTCTCTCTCAGCTGGGAAACTCAAGCAGGCAGGATGCACGGTTCTTTATTATAAAACAGAGAATGGGGTTAAATTTGTGTCTCAGAAGGGTAAATCTCTAAAAGTCTGCCATAACCGGACGGAGCTCCTGCAGCTTGCGTCCTCTCACCTCGGCATCTGGCCATGCCCCCCCCCCGTGTCTGCAATTTATACTCACAGGTACACTGCCACAAACCCAAACAAATCATACACAAACAAAAATCGTTCCCATATGATGCGATTTGTGGTTTATTTGTTGATGTGTCTTTTTGAGGATTTCGGTTTCAAATGATTTGTTCAAAATTAGGAAAAATCGCAACTGTTCTGAAAAGGAAAGCATAAATATTATTTACAGTCTTTTAAAATTTACAAGACCTTTTGTGGATTTCCACCACGTCTTGGCTATTTCAATACCAGAAACTGACCGAGAACAATTCAGCAACAGACCGGAGCAGGCCTGAAGATGGACTATTTTTCCATCATGGGAAAAGAGTCATCCTCCATAGACTGGGCTGGCCTGCGACATCTGCTCCTCTTAGTGCTATCTCCCCAACAGTGTGCCATAACACAGCACAAACATGAGGTGCCAACTTCACAGAGCTCCATTACACCTGCGGAATATGCTGGCGCTTTTTAAATAAAGAATAATAATAATAATATCCGACTGCTGGACAATGGCTGAGGCCTCTTTAGCCCCCATTCACCTATTTTCCTTTACTTTCTTCTGTTTATCAAGGGGCACTTCCCGACTCTTTTCCTCGACTCCAGCTGGTCACTATCTTTTGTTTTGCCTTTATCACAAGCCTGTCTGAAGTCATCGGTAAAAGGCAGCAACTCTGCTAGTATGTCCTGTCCCAATTTAATCTAGCACACACCTACTATGGGAACTTGGGTAAAGTGGAGTAGAGCTGAAAGTTGAAGAAGTTTGTAGGATATGTGTTTTGTTTATGTGCACAGTCAAAAGACAGACAAAAACGTTCTGATTGTGAACCCATTATGTATTTTTGAATAAAGTTCTAATTATAAAATATACACATTGCAGGCAACACCAAAGCAATGTATATATTTCATATGCAATAAATTACACTTTATTAATTATCTGAAACATTACTACTGAGAAGTACTATACAATATAATAATATTTACATTTCTATTTTGCAGAATACTCGGAAATGTGAATGTCATGATGGTTATGTGGGGAATGGTGTCCAATGTCTAGAGAAGGCGACTCCTCCAGTGGACCGTTGCCTTGAAAAGAATGGCGATTGTCATTCTGTGGCAACATGCACAGATCTACACTTTCAAGGTCTGCATTAAATGCATGATTTAATGATCATTAAATGATAAGTACCACTTCTTATTCCAGGTCCCTAAAACATTCATGCATTTTAATATGTTCACAATTTGGCATTTATTGTTTTGATTTTAATATTTTAATTAATGTACTGGTTTTTTTTTCAGAAAAAACTGCGGGTGTTTTCCATTTTCAATCACCAAAAGGAAAATACCAGCTCACGTACCCAGAGGCAGAAAAATCCTGTGAATCAGAAGGGGCTTTCATAGCTACATTTAGCCAGCTTTCCGCTGCCCAGCAGGTAAACCCTTACCCTAACATTGCTAGTTTAGGCTGGGGTCAGACGAGCGTGATTTCTACGGACTGTACGTGCGTGCAGTACGGACATCGTCAGTACGGATGACGCAGTAGTGGTCACACAGTCCGTTTTTTCACTGAAGTTATTTTTGACGGATGTAGGAGGGAAAAATAAATTACAATGAAAAAACATTCTGTCCGTCAAAAATGCTGGACGTATAAATGCAGACCATCTGACCTCGCTCCATCACTCACACACAAAGCTATGCAGACGTTGTGGACTCCGCACGTCCGTTCTAGCAGTATTACGTTCTTGCCTAACCTGCGTCCGTTTGCAGCATCCGTCATGCGTCCGCAGTTCAGTGCGGACGTACTTCATGTGTCAGGCTCCAATGGACTTTCTTTCATGCTATCACGGACGTACTTTTAGGCGCAATCACGGACGTGAACACTACGCTCGTCTGACAGCAGCCTTAGCTGGCTCTCTTTAGTACAATTGGGCAACATCTAAAATAACATTTCTACCAGCTCACTGCTTTGTGACAGATAAACCTGACCCCTATAGTTAAATTCATAAATTCTGCAAAGCCAGCGCTGACTTTTTAACAGATACATTTTATTTTAACCACATTCACTCAGATTTTGGCTGCTCAACAGGTAAACCCTGAATCAGACTGCTGATCAGTAGCTTGGACACAGGGTGCAGTGATATAAATGATATAATAATGAAAATGGTGCACATCAATTAAAATATATTCTGAAGTGCAATGGGTTATTTATAGTTATTTTTTTGAACTCTCAAAAAAAAGAAAAACCTAAACAATAAATAACAGCTCAAAGTGCAGATTTTCAGGTTCTATTAAATCAGAGACATATCTATATAAATGAACACTCACAAAATCAGAGTTGCTCATTTATACTCAACTTCTACCTTCCAGGGAGGATCAGACCTTAGTGAGTGTAGAATCCTAAACTGAGTCGCAGCAAACATTGGAACAGGAAGTTTTGTAGTAGCAGATATAGTCATTTAAAATGTAACAGAAATAAAAATATATTTGTGTACAGGTACAATAGCGAAGCTTAATAAGGAAGGAGAAAATAGTTTGTCGAGTTTTTCCAGAACTGATTGCCAGGTTAAGAGAGAACAGCGAGCCTACCGTTGTTGAGAGTAATGGTAGAAAATGAAGCGAGAGGTGGGAGGGGCACCAGAATCTGATGCCACAAGGAAAGGGGAGTGGGGTCTGGTATAAGATCAGTAAACCCCTCCCACAACTTCTGGCTAATGATACATAAAAATAAGTCCTACCTTTCTTTTACATCTTTATGCAAGTGAGAACCATGACTTTGTCCTGGATGGGATCACAGCCTATGACTTTGCCATGGCAAATGTTCCTCTGAATTGGTTTACTATCAATACGAAACAACCTTGTGTGTGTGGTTTTGCAAATGATGTGTCAAAAAAGTTGTGGATTGAATACACTGTTCCCACATTCAAATGTTAGGTATTAAAAGTCATAGAACTGTGTTGCTGGCTGCTCACGAGAGTGGACGTGCTTTACAGGAGCTCCGCACGTCTCCTCGAAATAGGGACAATTAGCGGACTTTAACTGCAGAGTTTACCCTTTTTATGGGTCCCTGAGTGGCTGGCTGTCGGTTTTATGCTGTCTGGAGGCCGCTTGGTACCCCCCCCCCCCCTCTGGACCAGAGACTGGAGATTTTGAGGAAGGCTGCTGGCTCGTGACGACGGTGACCATTTTGCGGCCTCTCATCCGGCTCCAAATACTTTCCGATCTTAACAAACCAGAAAATCTGGATGATCGGACCACCCCGATCTGGACTTTGACTCGGCAGACGGCCGCGGAGATGGAGGGCCCACATCTCCTGGCTGATACAGAAGACAGTCCTGCAGCATTGGTGGTCGGATCTACGGAAGGAGAAGGGATGACCCCCCTCCCTTAAAAGAGGTGAGAGTGCCCTGGCCTGTGACCTCGACGCCCGTCTACGGATTTTGGATGGAGGGGATGCAGATGGCCCGCTTACAAAGGGAGTCTGGCTTCAGATGCTGATGGCTCTGAGAGGCTATCGGGAGATGGGGACCCAGAGAGTGGAGGAGTCGGTGACCAGCCCGGACCTGGGTGATGTTGTGGCCTGCTCGCATACCGAGATCGTTTTGGGAAGCAGTGCTGAAAATTGCAATCCACCGGAGGTGCTGGAGTGCCTACCTCGGCCCTGAGTGCAGGAGGTGAGCTGGAGTTCCGGAGACCCCAGGAGACAGCGGGCCTAACCGGGTCATCGACGGCGGACCCCTGTCAGAGGTATATGGAAGCGGATTCCCCTCTTTCTCTGCTCAGGATGGTGTGGCTGCGCCCTTCGGCACCGCGACCTACCGAAACCCGAGCTGGCGAAGATGAGCTCCATGGGTTGCAAGGCGAAAGGTCTCTCGGTTGTGCATTTGCTGCGTCTCGGCGTCAAGGCCTTATCTGCTGCACGCAGCCTGGTCCCCGATCTTTGCTGCTCCTTGACACTGGATGAGCTGCCCGCTGACTGTTTCTCGGTTTTGCCTACAGGCCTATTGTTCGTTGCTCTAATGGTAAACAAGGTATAAGTATGGTGTTACAGATTCTGCTCGGTTTTGTTTTTTAACATTTCTAATATGTGCTTAAATTAAATTGATGTACTTGCATCATTTTTAATAAATGGAGCAGAATCTAATGCCTAAGAAAATTATTCTGCTCTCTTCATTGATGCAAGCCACAGTTTCTGCTCCTTTTCTTGATGCTAGCAACAGATTCTGCTCCTTTTTTTGGATGTGAGCCACAGGATGCTGGTGCAAGTATGTAGTAAGTTTCACCAAAAAACGACACGAGTGCATCGTTTGTTTTGATTTAAATACAAAATTTTTACCTAGCCTTTGAATGTGGGGAAACTTATCCTACCTAATATGCTTTTTAACTCTTTTTTCCATAACACAGTTGGGCTTCCACCTCTGCATAGTAGGATGGCTCCAAAACTGGTCTGCTGGTTATCCCACATCCTACCCGAGTCCAGCATGTGCATCAAACCACGTTGGAATAGTGGATTACAAACAAAGAACCAACAAGAGTGAAATGTGGGATGTGTTTTGCTACAGAGAACAAGGTAATGGCATTTATAAGAGATTGTGAGACGTTTCTACTAAATCTGTTCATATGTTAATGGACATATATATTTAGTTGATCTATGTTGTATTGACGATCATTAGTAGATTTTTTAGTTGTCAGCTGGTGGACAAAATCTTACAATTTGCTACACAATTACATTTGTTGACTAGCTATGTTGAAGCTATTCCCATCTCTATGTGGATCTCATTGCCAGGTTTTTGTGAAAACCTCTCTTGCCGGAGCCAGGGCTGGACTGGGACACAAAATTGGCCCTGGACTTCATTCATGAGAACGACCCACGCTGATCATGCAAACACGCAGGGTCGCATTAAGATCTCTATAGACGGAGCTAAAGATTTTGTTTGGATTTTTTGGCATTTAAATGAAAACCTATTTAATATTATTTAAAATTTCGTGCAATTTCGGTGCTTTGCATCTCCCTGCATTTTGTCGCTCTTCAGTATCCCATTTCGATAAAAATACTGTAAATTCATGGTGTTTTGCCACAAATGGAGTCTCTGAAGCAGTTATCGGACGTCGGAGAAAACTGCCAAATTGTTATTCTCTCTCTATTGTACAGCACTATGGAACTTGTTGGCACGTTATAAATACTTGTAACTGTATTAGTCTGCAGAATCCGCTTTTAAATGGGCATAAATTGCAAAAAAATAATGCATGTAAATCAGAGTAATAGTAGAAAGACACCAAAACACAGCATAGGGAGGGAAAAAGCCTGTTGTAGAAGGTAGGACTAAACCTTGTGTTACATATAAACCAGAAAAAGGTAGCAAACACCAAACACAGTTGGAATAAGCCACTACACCAGGTCTGCAAAATAATCCAGTAATGTATAAAAGCAATAACTTTGTCACAGACAATAAATGGAAAAATAATAAATGATAATGAAACTGAAAGGTCCGTTTTATATAGAACACAAGAATGACCTTATGTGTGTAGGAGCCTGTAAAAAATGGGTGACTCAGAGGTCAGATTATATATATATATTATATATATATTCTAAAAGGGGCAGGAAGCTGCAGCTCCAGTAATGGTAGAGTATTGGTGCTAAATGCGAAAAAAAAAAAAAAAAAAAAAAAATAGAATGACCATCTCTTGCCCTAAATCTGTATAGATTTCGGCAATATCCCTATACGCACTGTCCCAAAGATGAAAAAATAGGTGCAAATGAGACAGTATTCTAGCAGTAAACTAAGCATGGAAGAGACAGGGGTACAAAAGGGACCACAAAGTCAAAAAGCCACTGAATGTCTAATGGTAAAATACCCGAGGCAACAGCTAAGGAGCAGAATAGCAACCGGAGACATCCTACTGAGCGAGGAGGAGGAAAACCGGGGAAAGAACATGGATTCCAGTAAGGGGTTAGGGGGACTCCACGACTAGTGGGCGCAGCTCATTGTCACCTCGTCTCGGACTCCTGCTCTTCCCGCGCGCCACAACAGCAGCCAGCCCAGTGCCTGACATCACCGGTGCGAGCCGCCGCCCCAATCATGCGAAGCGTCAGTGCCGTCAAGGAGGAGTCAGGAAGTGAAATTTCTTGCTCCTCCGTCCCAAAACCTGTCACTGCAGAAGCTGGCTGCGGACCATGTAAGGGCCGCTCATGGACACCAGTGTCCGTGAGCGTACACCTTGCCATGCCTACCCTTACTCTCCAGGTCCAGTCACAGCAGCTGCTGTGGGCCAGCCGGCCGCCTGACTGGGCCTGCAGCCTGGGGCTTGCCTAGGTCTGCCAGCCGACCTAGGCGAGCCCCAGGCTGTAGGCTCAGTCAGATGGCTGGCCCACTCAGCCATCGGCCCACCGGGATGCCTGGCCGGAGCTATCAGGTCTATTCACTATAGGGTGAAGTTAGGAGAATTGGCAGGAGAAAAGAACAATCTAGACCAAATAGCCGACTTGGGGCACTATCAGCTGCCCTGAGCAAAAGGGAAAAATTGCGCTTGCAAATTTCCCTTTAGTGTCCGTGTCTCACAAGTGGATGAGTCCAGCATCCTACCCTGTCCTAACATCCAAAGGGCCATTGCGAGCATCCTCTCCACAGAGTCCATAGGACTCTATGGAGGCTTCTGCTGCCGCGACACATGACTGTCAGGATCTCGCCTCTTGCAATATCCTGCAGATCGGCAGAGGGAGACTGGGGAAAACAAGTCCCCATTCTCACTCTGCTCCCAACAACCAGAAGCGGCAGATCCCGTTAGCATGCCGCATACACCACTTCCCGATCACTATCATCTCAATTAACCTAGAGCTAACGATCATTTATGTGAGCACTAGTGTTATGGAGGTGATAGTGCCCTTAGAAAGGGAGATAAATGGGAGAGAATTGGCAGGAGAAGAGAACAATCTAGACCAAACAGCCAATTTGGAAAGTGAGATAAATGGGAGAATTTTTCTGGCCTGGCTATTTTGATCGTGCTTTTTCACTTCTCCTGCCAATTCTCCTAACTTCACCCTTTAGTGAATAGACGTGTATGTGTTTTATATCTAACGGTGGTTTATTTGAACATCTTGCTGTCATGAGTATAATCAATTTCAGATCATTAGACCCAGAGTAAGTATCATCAAATCTAAATGTCTGCTAAAAAGAAGACATTGTACTATAGCAGATAGCATTCGACATTCATGATTTTTGTTCCAGATGTCCGGTGTTCTTGTGACTACGGATACGTCGGTGATGGCGTTTTCTGCAATGGAAATTTACTGGAGGTTTTGGAGGGCACTCCAAATCTGTCTACCTTTTACTCGGTAAATTACATCATAGATGATTTTGAAAAAAGTTAAACTAATGTAATTTTTTTAAATATGGGACTATTTACTAAACATTGAACTTTGGTTTATTTGTATAAATAGAAAATTTGAGATTTTCTTTAATTCACTTTTGTATTCAATTTGTGAGAAGACGCGTTACATTAGTTTGTAGCTAATCCCTTAAATTGGAATGCCAAACTCCATTTTTATTACAAAACGACTTTGTGGTGTGAATTTGTATAAATTCTGCTTTATTAAAATGTCACTGTGGCTTTTCTAAGCTAAAGTCATTGTTAATGGCCAAGACCACATTGTGTTTCGCTAGGTTCAGTCTTATATACATCTTTTGCAGTAAGCAACTTCATGGAGATAAAAGTGAGAAGTAATCTGGTTTCGTTGGAGGAGAAAAAAATGAGAAGCTATTGAGGGTAGGGATGTAGACATGGATTGGGTAGGACTGGACTGAGGAGTGGATGTAGGGAGGAACAGGGGTGTGAAGCTTCATGCATAGGGATTGATTGAATGGGAACAGAAACAGAGAAGAGACACAGGGTAGGAAGTGAACTAAGGAGAGAATGAATGCTTAGATGAATTTATTGGGGTGGGGAGAGAAAGGAGCAGTGGCGTAGCGTGGAGGGGGGCGGTGGCCCTGGGCGCGATTTTCTTAGGGGGCACAAATTTCTTTTGAAATTGTGCGCCCCTAATATTTTCCAGCCGCCGATCTATCAGTCGCGCAGAATCCGGAAGAGTTGGGTCACGTGACGCAGTGCTCTTCCCGGAACACGAGCACGACACGCTGCTTTAGCGCCACCACCTCGCATGATGCGCCGCAGCTGGCCATATCCTCTCCCAAGGACTTAGAGCCACAGGAAGTATAGGTAAGTGATGTCCACTGCTCGCCAGAGAGTGTGGGATGTCCCACTACCAGGGGGCCCCCCACTTAGCAGGAACTCTTCAAAATCCTTTGACCCATTATACTCCATCAAGGAAGCAGGAATCCAGGAGAGGGGTCAGTCAGCACCTCCAAATCCTTACAGGAAGCTTTGAAGATGGCTGTCTGGAGTAGACTAAGGTAACAGACCAAAAGCAGCCTAAAATTGTTGCCAGAGACACGTAGTGGAGTCCAAGTCTGGATCTGTAAACTGCCGGTTAGCAGTGGTCTGGATAAGTAGAGGGATTTTAACAGTGGGACGCAATTTGGCAGGCGCAGGATGCAGGCGTAGTGGCAGAACACGGACACAGCATCCACTGACTGAAGGAGAGCCCGGGCCTCGGAGAATATGTTTTTACAAGTGTATGGTGAGCAACCCACCTGTAGGAGGGGGGTTGTATAAATTGATATGGGGGCTTTTTATTTGGATACTTTGGGGGGTTGGATAAGTTGATATGGGGGCTGTATAAATTGAAATGGGGGATTTTATTTGGATAATTTGATTGGGGTTGTATAAATTGATATGGGGCTTTTTATTTGGAGAATTTGGGGGGTTGTATAAATTGATATGGGGGCTTTTTATTTGGAGAATTTGGGGGTTGTATAAATTGATATGGGGGCTTTTTATTTTGATCATTTTGGGTTGTATAAATTGATGTGGGGATTTTTATTTGAATAATTTGATAGTGGGTTGAATAAATTGATATGTGAGGCTTTTTATTTGAATAATATGGGGCCTTTGAATAATTTGGGGGGTTGAATAAATTGATATGGGGGCTTTTTATTTGGAGAATTTGGGGGTTGTATAAATTGATATGGGGCTTTTAATTTGGAGAATTTGGGGGGTTGTATAAATTGATATGGGGCTTTTTATTTGGAGAATTTGATATGGGGCTTTTTATTTGGAGAATTTAGGGGGTTGTATAAATTGATATGGGGCTTTTTATTTGGAGAATTTAGGGGGTTGTATAAATTGATATGGGGCTTTTTATTTGGAGAATTTGGGGGGTTGTATAAATTGATATGGGGCTTTTTATTTGGATCATTTTGGGTTGTATAAATTGATATGGGGCTTTTTATTTGAATAATTTGATAGTGGGTTGAATAAATTGATATGTGAGGCTTTTTATTTGAATAATATGGGGGCCTTTGAATAATTTGGGGGGGTTGAATAAATTTATATGGGGGCTTTTGGGTTGAATAAATTGATATGCTGGGGGGCTCTGTGATACACACTGCACATTACTATGTTTTATTGCTACATACCCCTTGGGTGTAGGGGATATATGATTATGTAGGTGAACATACAGCTGTGTGTGTAAATGCATGTATTTGTCTTTAAAAAGGCTTGTGCGTAAAATTCTGCGCCTGTGTCCTTGTCACAGTCCAGTTCGCTGCCTGACACTTTATGACGCTTTATTGTGAGTACCCCCTCCTATTTTCCTAGAAAAAAAGCACTGTATATTGCTAATATATTTTCTTTAATTAGCTCTATTAGTGTGTGTGTGTGACACACTGCACATTACTGTGCGTTTTATTGCTGTAGAGTCGACATTGCGGACCTGGAGGGGTCCAGCGCATGGGGGGGCGCAATTCTTGTCTTGCCCCGAGCGCTGACAACCCACGCTACGCCACTGGAAAGGAGATTATGTAAAAGCAATATTGTGGAACTAATTGGAGCTAAAGGTAAAGATTGAAATTTGGTGGAGACCAAAAGCGAGTCTGATCTAGAATCAGTAAAGATAAAGTATGTGGAGGAGCGATGAGAAGGTTGTAGAGATTGACCTGATTAACAGA
This sequence comes from Leptobrachium leishanense, assembly GCA_009667805.1. Taxonomy (NCBI): domain Eukaryota; kingdom Metazoa; phylum Chordata; class Amphibia; order Anura; family Megophryidae; genus Leptobrachium; species Leptobrachium leishanense. Next base: position 114,610,426 of record CM019070.1, read on the forward strand.
ATTGTTGTACATTTACAGTTGTATTTCTGGCTATTATTTTACTTGAAATATTTTCCTAGCTGTTACTTAATTATGCAAATGCCACAGAAGATGGAATGGAATTTCTCAGGTTCCTGTCAAACGAAACTTCATGGAAGACGCTGTTTGTGCCTGAAGATGGAAGTTTTGACAAAAATTTGGTAGGCTCTAAATTTTCTACCTCATTTTTCTTTCCATAACATTTGTTGTCATTTGCATACTGCAGAACCTATTGTAAAAACCCCACCATACAGCCTTGGATACTATTAAGACAGTTTTGTAAAGCTGGTGCATTGGAATTTAATTATGGTGTCCTTCTGGGAACTTGGACATTTTGTTTTAGTTGTGAGGATTTCACATCCAGTGAAATAATTCTTAATCTTATGCATTATGGTCCTCAGTATCTCAAAACTGAGGATGGAAAAAATCATAATGTTTAAAAAAAAAAAAACGATTATAAAAATTATTTTTTGGGAAGTTTTTTTTTGTAACTTTTTCAATACTTTTAATTGTGCAGACAGTAATTGTGTTAGTATGATTGCTCACAACTGAAAACAAAATGCTTTCAATTCAATACTTTATTTTTTGCGTAGTGTCATAGTACAACTTAATAGAGCAATTTCGCCACACAGGACATACTTGAAAATGAGAGAAATCTCAATGTATCCTTGCTGGTAAAATCCTTTCTCAAAAAAATTAAAATAAATTGTAGCAAACGGCAACCTATTATAGCATAAAGGCACTTGGAACTAGGAAATTTATATACAAATTATGAATGGTGAATTATGGAACTACAGATGATGCTCTTTAATGAGAACTCAGTGGGTATGTTTATTTGATATTTAACAGTTGCAATAAAAACACCAAGGACCAGATTCCAAGCAAGCCATTAATAGCAGCTGACAAATTGTTAAATCCTGCTTGAGTCCTTATCCATTCGCAGTTTTCTATTAATGCCTCTATTCCAACCAAGCCTGGACTGGGACAAAAAAATAGGCCCATGCACTTTACAATGAGCAGCCCACTTTTGTCTACCGCTATACAGAAACACAAACACGCATATATTTTACACACCCCGATATGCACCCTGTACTTAAACCACTGTACATGCTGCTACAAACCCTTATTATATACTTATACGTGTGCCTACAACACCCCTATTAAATACCTATATGGGTGCCTGCACATCCCTATTAAATACCTCTATGAGAACCTAGAAACCCCGTTTTCCTCCCCTACAAACCACCTTTTTCATTATTTTATGTTCCCCTATTTTATATTTTCCACATTCCTTCCCATTTAATAATTTCCTGATTTCCAAATTTATTATTTCCTTATCTCCCCCTCCATTGTTATTATTTTATTTTTTCCTCCCCCCCCCAACAAATTGTATTACTTCCTCATCCCCAATTTATTATTTCCTCTTCCCTGCATTTTATTTTTTCCATATCCACCAATTTTATTTCCATCTACTCCCAATTTTATTATTTCCTCAGCCTCCATTTTATTAATCATTTTCACACACCCGACAGTTTTATTATTTCCTCACCCCCCCCTTTTATTATTATCTCATCTCCCCAGTTTAATTATTTACAAAAGGTGGCCCGAGCAAGCTGTGGGCTGTCTGCGGCGACTGCATTAATTCAAAAACAACCTCTTAGTTAATTTACCCCTAAAATGTGTGTGCCGCATACCTGCGAGTGGCCGCCTGCATCTGTGCTTGCATGTGGCTCTCGTATTCTCGGCTGTGACCCCACAAGATGTTACACATATCTTTACATGATCTCGCAGGAGTGCAGATGGATGACGTCAGTAGTTTGTGACAGCAGAGCCCAAGGCTACCAGTGCCATGGAAATGCATCCATGCCAGCTGCAAGCTAAAACCATCAGTTTGCAACATAGAAAGAAAGAAATAATAATCAATGCATCAATGCCAGACGATGACTTATTCAGAAATGATCGAGAGGTATACTTTTAAAGTACATGTATCACAAAAGAGATTAAATTGATCGCAGAAAGTCTAAATACAAGGTTAATAAATAACAAAATACAATGGTTGCAAAAAGGATATAATTAGGCCGTGTAACCACCTGAGCAGGATAGTATAAAACATAGATCAATCATAACTACTGAAAGAATTCAATCTTGCAAGATGACAATGTTAATGAGTGTGGAGTGTACGTGAATATGTAGTCATACATTAAGTGTGATGAACAATGCTGTGAACTGAAGGATTTAAATAAATTAATACAATTGTATAAGATTACTGGTGGGTCTGTAATTGTATGAGTGTCAGTGAAAACCAAACCTAGCAAGGTGAACAAATGTGTGAATAGATGACCAGTCCCAGAGACATATGTAAATAGTTTAGAAAGTGCTGCGAAAATGTTCTGTATTTTGTCAAACTTCTGGTAGAATGAAGTTCTACACAAACAAAACACTAGTTCTGGTGTTTTCTAAGTGCAGGTAAGAGATCCTATGTTCATTAAACACTTTTTCTTTATTTGCAGACCTTAACATGGCGAGATTTGGAACATCATGTCTATGATGTGGACATACTTCCTTACTCAAATCTCACAAGTGGTTTTGTTTTGCCTTCTAAAATAGGGTTCAACCTATCTATATCAATTCCATTATCGGGTAACTGCACTGAAACCACAGTAAGTACCTTGGAATAGTGTGCACAGCGAAATTTACATTTTTAATTTCTTAGCCATAGTTTTTACAGTCAAAGGTTAACTTTTACCCCCACGCCTATGGCTTACTGTCTGAATCACACAGTTTAGTTTTGTATATGGCATTTGATATCAAAGAAATATTCTAGTAATGTGTAACTGTTAAATATTTGTATCTAGCCCCAATACACTATGGTCTAGCCTGAAAATAATGAAGGCATGTCCTGGATCCGGTGAGGTGTGCTACTTACAAAGCTAGATTACGCCAATCTGAGCTGTTTGCAAGCAACATGACTGGGGCAAGACAAAAAAGAATATACAGAGTCCATATAGCCAGGGTTTAGGGCAAGGGCAGGAAGCATGCAGGCAAGGCCAATGTCATGGCATGTCCAGCACAGACTCAGCCTTTGAACGACCCTTGTCCCAGGAGTAGGTTCCTGACAGTCCGTCATTAAAGTGTTAAACAGCAAACATGAGTTGATGAGTCCAGCTACTTGTCATGATAGATGTTTGAGACAAGAGTAGACTGAGACAAGCCAGTGCCCTTTGGGAAAAATTAGGGAAGGGCCCTTTCCAACCTGCACCATGTCCCACCATATATCATCCTTCCAGTCTTTAGGCAGATGACAGAGAGCGAGAGAGACACACATGGTGAGAGAGGGAAACGGACACAGAGAAAGAGATAAGCACAGAGAGAAAGAAAGATTGAGAGTGACAGAAACACACTTAGCAGCACAGACACTCTGAAAGTGAGAGCCACGCAAAGTCAGGGCAACTGTATGCAGAGCTTACCATGAGGAAGGTGATAGGAAAGCATCCTGTGCAACTCCTGGGTCAACTGACAGAGGTTGTACCCTCCCTTGCTTGGCCGGGCAAATACCGTGTATTAGGAGCTGGCTGGAGTAGCATGGAGACAAGATAGGCAGCGCAAAGCTAAATGGCTTGTCTTTGATCAAATGGGAGACAGGAAAACGCAAAAAAATAAAAAATAAATTGAGTTGGCTGTAATGCCAATGCACAGGTTATCTGAATATACAGGGTTATTCAGAGAAAGGTGAAAACCAGGAGAACTGGCAAGAGAAGAGAACAATAGACCAAATAGCTGATTTGGAAAGTGAGATAGATGGGAGAATTTTTCTGGTTTGGCTATTTTGACCAAGAATTTTTACTTCTCCAGTCATTATCCGGAGTATCATCTTTCTTTGAATAGACCTGTTAGAAAATGCAACAGTTCCTTACTTGATGCTTGTTTTTGTAATTAACTGAACACAACAAAAATAATAGCGAGCACACACGCCTCCGTACCACACAAAGAGATTAGTTCTGATTCGATCTCCTGCCAAATAATCCCTCCCTAGTTTTTTTGTCTAGTCTTGAGTCGACAAAAATCTAAATAGATTTTTGTCATAGTTTTAGTAATAGTTTAGTGAAATGTCAAAGAAATACCCTGATGTTCGGTGGTTTCATTCGGCAGGTTAAGGCTGGCGTCAGACAAATGCAGTGCGAACGTGCATTTAGCCGCACTTTATTACGGCCGTGGTAGCAGCAAATGATGTCCAACGCAGGCCCACACACGAAGTACGGCCGCACAAAAGTTCAGCCGCGCAACGCAAGCGGCAAACGAACGCATTTTTGCAAGAACGTCGAACTGCTAGTACTGACGTACAGAGTTATGCGTCTGCATAGCGGCGTGTGTGCGTGATTAGGAGACGTCAGACGCTGCTCCTGTCCGGCCAACATAACGTCCAGACACCCAAAGTTTCCTGGTTTGGATCTGTAAAAAATCACGTCCGAAATTGCCCATCGTATGACCGCTATCGCTTCTTCAGTAGGGATGAGCTCTTCGGGTTTGGAGTTCGACCCGAACTTTGGCAATTCGAAAGTTCGCGAATTTCGAACTTTTTGGGTGTGTTCGGTTCGAGTTCGAAAAAAAAAAGAAATTTTGAAAAAAGTATAGAAAATGCTTAAAAAAATACTAAAAAATCTAGAAATGAAGAGACTCTTTACTGCAGAATATTATAAGCAACGGTTTATTAGATATTGAATTAAAAACTAATGTGTACGTGGAAAGATTATCAACTCTAAATGACCTCTGTTCACAAACTGGCATAACACCAGGTGTTTTTAGTCTGGTAATCAATTTGATACATTGTACACCATACTGAGGGTGGGGTGGTGTCTGCTTCTGATTGAGATTTGAGAATTAATTTCCCTAAAACATCCTAATATGCTGCATTTAACCCTTTCGCTGCTGAGGCTTTTCACACCTGTGCTGAGGTCATTTTTACCGCTTTCGCTCATCATGTTTAACTGCGTTTTGTAGCCATATTTAGATATATGACCCAGACATATTATATATCGTTCTTTCCGGCAGACTTGGCAGATTCATAATATGTCATTATTATATGTATACGTTATGTCATGTCTGTATATTATAACAAAAAATGCAATAAAATTATAATTTTCAATAATTTATTATGTCTAAAGTGGTTTTTTTCACATTTTAACATGCGATCGTTTGCAGTTCTATTTTGTATGGGGTGCACTTGTTAAAAAAATTAGAAGTGGGGTCTCGTTAGATTTTTGTTTGGGGAAAATTTCGCTTTTTTTAACAAACGCACCGCATACAAAAATCGTTAGTGCAGCATTATTGTTCACATTATAATTGAAATGGAAACAATATTGCTGCATTAACAAAACAAAAACAAACAAAAAACTTGTTTATTTTCTTTTTAGAATTTTTTTTTTAAATATTTTTTTTTTTAAAAAAACAAAACATTTTTCATGCTCATGTTAGGTATTTCTTGGAAAGGCCATGCTCTGGCCGATCCAACGATATCAAACATTAACCCCTAGCTGCCACGGATCGGGAGATAGGGGGTTCATTGGAACCCCCTATCTCCACCATTGGTGGCAGCTAGGGGTTAACTCCAGGACTGGCGTCATCGTGCTATGCAGCTATACATCTAATTGCTCCGCCGGCGTCCCGGAGTGCTGGGCTGACATCCATTGCTGCCTCCTGTGCATGGACGCACTCAGCGCGTCCATAGCACAGGAGAACCACTTGGCTGGACGTGCTGAGCGCGTCCATAGCAGCCAAGTGGTTAACTGGTGTTTGAAAAAAATTCTAAACATCTAAAGCAATGTTATTTTTCACCTCGGGATTAAACAATCACAGGGTTATTCAGAGAGCGGAGAAAAGCAGGAGAATAACTGGAGAAGTGAAAATTCTAGGTCAAAATAGCCAAACCAGAAAAATTCTCCCATTTAACTCACTTTCCAAATCGGCTATTTGGTCTAGATTGTTCTCGTCTCCTGCCAGTTCTCCTGGCTTTCACCTCTCTCTCAGGGTTGTTCAGAGAAAGGTGAAAACCAGGAGAATGGCAGAAAAAGAGAACAATCTGGATCAAATAGCCGATTTGGAAAGTGAGATAAGGCTAGGGTCAGACTAACGCATTTTTCGCAGCGACCGTCAAAAAGTGCGTCCGAACGCATTGCCGTATTTTTTCACAGAATGCGCGAAAACGGTCATACGATGCGCATTTTTGTGTGTGATTTTTTTTTTTTACGGATCCAAACCAGGAAACTTTGGGTGTCTGGACATTATGTTGGCCGGACATGAGCAGGGTCTGACGTCTCCAAATCACGCACACACGCCGCTAGTGGACGCAGCGCACTCTGTACGTCCGTACTAGCGGTTCTGCGTTCTCGAAAAACTGCGTTCATTTTCCACTTGCGTTGCACAGCCGGACTTTCGTGCGACCGTACTTCGTATATTGGCCGTCATTGCCTGTCATTTGCTGCTAGTGCGGCCGTGATTAAGTGCGCCTAAACGCACGTTAAAAATTCACTAGTCTGACCCTAGCCTAAATGGGAGAATTTTTCTGGTTTGGCTATTTTGACCTAGAATTTTCCATTCTCCTGTCATTCTCCTGCTCTTCACCGCTCTCTGAATAACCCTGACAGGGTTATTCAGAGAAAGGTGAAACTCAGGAGAATGACTGGAGAATGGAAAATTCTAGGTCAAAATAGCCAAACCAGAAAAATTCTCCCATTTATCTCACTTTCCAAATCGGCTATTTGGTCTAGAATTTTCCATTCTCCAGTCATTCTCCTGCTTTTCACCGCCAAAAAATCAGTAAACTTTTTCTGCGTGTCCGAAAATGTCTCCTCTTTTCATACAGACTGCCGCCCCAAGCAGTTGTTTATGGATAGATTAAAGGAAAAGCATTTACTGTCATTTGAAATGTAATTTTTTGGTTTTTACATATTTCTATACATCCTAGAAATCCGCCACTTCACGGGCAGGTTATGGGGACCTCCTAGGCACGATATTTGAAGGAATTTTTCATTTTTATTTTTAACCCTTATTTCATGGAAAACTCACTGTCCCTTTTAAAAACGTTTTTTTTTAAACTTTTTGACCTTGTTTCCTGTCCCCCAGGGCACTACCCGGACCCCCATACACCTTTTATGGCAAATATCTAGCATATATGCCCTCTTGGAGGGTACTCTAAAAACCAAATTTTCAGCCCCATTGACTTGCATGGAGTTCCAGTTCCGGTTCGGTTTCGGACCCGAACATTTGGAAAGTTCGGGTTCGGCTTCGAACCGAACTCGGGGAGTGTTCGGCTCATCCCTAGTCTTCAGTGAAAAAATGCGTTCGGACGCATCAACGCACTTTTTGACGGTAGATGTGAAAAAGCGTTCGTCTGACCCTAGCCTTATTCAGGCGAATCCCATAGGTTTCAATGTTAAAAATATTCCCTTTTTTATTCAATAAATCTAATATCTAATAAACCGTTTATTCTTTTTAATCTGCAGCAAAAAGTCTCATTTATTTTTTAGGATCTTTTAGGCATTTTTTTTTTTTCGGCAATTTTTTTTTCCATTATATTTTTAAATAACGGATTTTCTCTTTTCTGTGACAGACTTTTTTTTATTATCATTCATAGGACCTTATATGTTAATTCCAAACATTTTTGTCCCGTAGTTTTATTTTGCAAACAGCGTTTCAGTTTTGACACTTTCCATGTTTTTTTTTTTTTTTTTTACCTTGTTCATTGGCTTGTCGACTTTTTCAAGTGGCTGGTCGGCGCTGTGTTCGGCGGTTGGTCGGCTTTTTCCAGACGGGTTTGGCAGGTTTGCGGCAGATTATCAGATGAGATCCAATTTGATAATTTATTGGATCCGATCATTTCTGCAGATTTTTTTTTACAAAAGGACACTGCAAAACCACCAAAATTACTGAATCCGATAATTTTGGCGGTCCTGCAGCGTTTTTATTTTTCCTTTGATGGTTTTGCGGCAGCTGTTCCCCACACTCTGGGGCAGTGGTGTCCTTAGGGGGGGCAGCCCGGACCGGATGACACCCAAAAAAAAATAATAATTTATTTTTTACTTTTACAAAGTATTTTACCAGGTAGGACACATTGAGATTTCACTAAAATCAAGTATGTCCTGGGTAGGCAAGGCCTAGGCTGGCACTTTCCAGGGGGCAGCAAAAAAAAAACACCACTAAAGGGGTTACTCACAGAGCACCGACATGACACCAACATTTTGGTGTTCTGTGCTTCGGGGAATCAAATTTCCCCATCCTGCAGTGAATTTACCATTCACCGCAGGGTCCCCAAAGTGCAGGGAGTCAGCTGCCGAATGCCGCCGCCGCAAACCCGTGGCCTGCTGATTTCAAAAAACGACTGAACAAAAATGTCTGGAATTTACATATAAGGTCCTATTATTGATAATAAAAAGTTCTGTTACAGAAAAAAGAAAAACCGCTATTAAAAAAAAAGGGAGAAACATTTGCCAAAAAAGTCCGAAAAATGAGTAAAAGATACTAAAATAAAATGAATAAACAAAGAGACATTTTACTGCAGATTAAAATAATAAACGGTTTATTAGATATTGCATAAAAACGGGAATATTTTTAACATTGAAACCTATGGGGTTCACCTGAGTAAACCTGCTGAATGAAACCACCAAACATCAGGGCATTTCACTGACATTTCTCTGCTGTTCGGTGTTCTCTGAATAGAATAGCCATTACTTCTCTATGGGGATTTGCACTGCCTTCTAACAGCACCGTACTTGCTGGCAGTTTGCCAAAATTTGTTTGTGAGCATATCACAGAGCTCCAGTGGCATACTTAGGGGAGGGGCAGGAGGGCGGGCTGCCCCAGGTACCAGTGATTATTGGGGTGTCATTAGGGGGTACTAGGAGGTGCCACTGTCACTGTATGTCAGCTTTGTGCGGTGTTCTCAAACAACGAGCAGGTGGAGCAGGGCGTTTGCATTAGGAGAATCTAAATCCCCCTCTCCTCCCTCCATAGCTCCTCCCCTGCCCCGCAGCAGCTATAGGAGAGTGGAGGGGGATGTGATTTGTGTGCAGAGAGAGTTGACTGTAAACGGCAGGTAAAGGGGGGTATCAGCATAATATGAAGCCCTGTCTACTTACTGCTGTTTAAAGTGGACCTTTCCTTAACCAGTACTGCAGTGATCAGAAATTTGTCACTGAGCTGCCTGGCTCCTGGTGAGGTCCTGCATAGAGGGGGCCAGGCTGCATTCACTGCATCACTTAAAAAACTGGAATAGTAAAGAAAAAAGACCATAGCAGCATCTCATACCTGCAAAACACATACCCCTTCTCTGCTCAGCAACTCCAATCCACAAAACCAGCCACCCAGCACACACACACCCACATAACTCCAATCCACCAAACCAGCCACCCATCACACACACACACACGAAACACACAACTCCAATCCAAAAAACCAGCCACCTAGCACACACACAACTCCCATCACACAAAACCAGCCACCCCAACACACTCACAACTCCCATCAACAAAACCAGCCACATGTGTACTTTTGTTCATAGCATGAGGATGGATATGTTGTGAGTTTTTTTTAAATCACTTTAAAATAACAATTATTCAAAAAGAATCTACACTCGCCTCTTATTGCACAGCACAGAGGACGCATGATCCACCATCGGCAGATTCATAAGATATCATTAATTTATGCATACGTCATGTCCTGCCAGAATGCTATAACTAAAAATATTTTTTAAAACATTAATAAAATTGCGTGTTTTTTTTTTTTTTTACATTTCAAAGTTGGGGGGGGGGTGCCAAATATAGGATCCGCCCGGGTGCCAAATGTTCTAGGTATGCCCCTGCTCTGGCGGCCCAGACGTGAATGCTGAATTCATCCCAAGGTCGGGGAAATTTGATTCCCTGAAGTGCGGGAAACAAGAGAGCACCGAAAGGTCGGTGACGTTTCAGTGCTCTCTGAATAACCCCTTAAGTCTTTGATGAAAATTATTAGCCAACAAAATTAACACTGCATGGATACAACTGACACTACTACTAATACTAATACTATATCCATTGTATTTAATCCTCCATCAGTTCAGGTTAAATGGTGTGTATTTTGTTGAATTTCTCACTTGCAATCTGCTTTTTTTTCTGTCCAGTGTGTTAAAGCTATAAACGACAAGGTCATTACACAGTGGGATATCCCGGCCTTCAATGGAATTATCCATATTATTAAAGGGCCGCTAAAAGCTCCACTTGTGCAGGTAATTTAAATTTTAAGATATGGCTCTTGAACACTTATATGTAAATATTTGATTCTTGTTGCTGTGAGTTTTTTTATGTACATTATATATAACATTGTATTCTGGAACGCCAGTGTCATATGCAGGTATGATTGAAGTCAGATAGCTTAACTCATCCCCTTTTGAAAGCACACCAAGCCCTTTGTATTTTCTTAACTTTATTGGGAAAGTAACAGCAAATAAAAGGTGTCTTCTGGGTAGAGAAGGCTTCTCTGGTGTACTTTCTTTGTAATGGGGGGGAAGGTAAAACAGGATGCAATAGCTCATTATAGAACAGGAAGTTTACTCACATGCGTCTATGGTTAGCCTGACAGGAAGAGAAGCTTTGCTAAGGAGGAAATGAGGCTGGGCCAAACTAACTATGTGAATTAGACAGGGAGAGTAAAAGCGTAGAGGGAAAACAAATAAGGAATCTGGTTCCATGATACAGTGACTTCTATGGCATCCATCTCTATAGTACATTATTGCACACCACACAATTTTTCAACTTTAATTGCAGTGGAGCAGTATGATAATCATATGTATATACACAACACTCCTTACAGCGAGGTTCGATAAATACGGTGAGCTGTATTGTAGTGATAGTCTCTGAAAGTTCATATATAACACGTGTCTGTCTTTGACGGATTTAGAGCATTTTAATATATTTAGGCACTTTCACTGTACAAGTAATATGAATGTGGAATGGCATGTTATGATTTAACACATTCCATTATAGTCCATTTTATTTCTCCAGATCTCTGCATACACAGGGTGTTATTCACCATCCACAGTAGTTTACTGTTGTTGAAGTGGGAAATTCAAACAGTGGCTGGGGAAGCTTCACTGAATTTTCTACTGGCATTGTTTGAATTTCTCTCTCAGGATCGCAGAGGTTTTACATTGCAACAACAGTGATATTTGTCATGATTTGCAGCAAATGTAAACTATGGTGGTTGGTGAATAACCCACATAGATGTATTTTGTCAAAGCTCTATAAAATACTCATACACATTATCAGTATTATTATCATTACTATTTATATAGGGGTTAATCAGAAAGCACTGGTGTTTGCGATGTTTCAAACAATATGACAGCAACCAATGCTAGCGCTTAAACAAAATTCATACAGACACAGGAGAAAGTTCACTATGAAGCTTCTCTTGCATCTCTTTGGATTTCTCTTTTGAGAAGTGCCAGTGTTTGTCGCCAATGCATCAATGACTATTTTTGGTGGTGCTTGCAACACCATAAAATTGTAATATAGGGCCAAATTCTCAGTTATAGCAAAGCCAAATTGCTATAAATTTACACAAAATGGTGTCACTTTTCTGCCTAAAATTGCTCGATGCCACTAAAGAGCCTATATCTACCTTTATAGTATCTTAATTGATATATTAATTAAGCTAGCGAAGATCAGTGGTGTATTTTGGCCTAGGCCTAGGGCAGCACCTTCCAGGGGGCGGCGGCCCGCACCCCAAAAAAAAATATTTTTTTTACTTTTGCAAAGTATTTTGCCAGGAAGGATACATTGAGATTTCACAAATTTTCAAGCATGTCCTGGGTAGGCAAGGCCTAGGCTTTCACTTTCCAGGGGGCAGCAAAAAACCTCACCACTAAATGGGTTACTCACAGAGCACCGAAATGACGCCAACATTTTGGTGTTCTGTAGTTCCCTGCACTTCAGGGAATAAAATTTCCCCACCCTGCAGTGAATTCACCATTCACCGCAGGGTCCCCAAAGTGCATGGAGTCGGCCGCTGAATGCTGCCACCGCAAACCCGTGGCCTGCTGTTTTCAAAAGAACTACTGAATGAAAATGTCTGGAATTTACATATAAGATCCTATGATTGATAATAAAAAGTTCTGTTACAGAAAGAAAAAAAACCGCTATTAAAAAAAAGGGGGGGAAATTTTGCTGAAAAATTACTAAAAGGTACTAAAAAATAATCAATAAAGACTTTTTACTGCAGATTAAAATAATAAATGGTTTATTAGATATTGCATAAAACATTGCACCATGGGTAGGCTGAGCGCCATAATAGAGTATAATTATAGCGTACTACATAGCATGTAATATCCACAGAAAGGTTTTTGGGTATTTGAGACTAAAATTCCTAACTGCCCTCCTTAAAACTCCATACTGGCCTACCAGCAATGTAGATTCTACATCTAAACTCCACAAAGGTTTATACTTTACGGTCAGCCAGTTTCCTGTTTGCCAAAAACACCATGTGAGCATCACCATAACATTGAGTCTTGAATGCTGAAAAAGTGTTACCTTCTCCCCGACCCTTCTCTAAATGTCATCGATTTTGGCTTGCCCTTTTAGGCTAGGGTCAGACGAGCGCAGTGCGAACGCGCGTGCAGGCGCACTTAATCACGGCCGTGCTAGCAGCAAATGACGGTCAATATACGAAGTACGGTCGCACAAAAGTCCGGCTGCGCAACGCAAGTGGAAAATGAACGCATTTTGTCGAACGTAAAACCACTGGTACGGTTGTACAGAGTGCGCTGCGTCCACTAGCGGCGTGTGTGCGTGAATTGGAGACGTCAGACACTGCTAATGTCCGGCCAACATAACGTCCAGATGCACAAAGTGTTTTATTGATGATCCGTACAAAATCACGGACGAAAAATGCGCATCGTATGACCGCTCTCGCGTACTCCGTGAAAAAATGCGTCCATTCGTTCGAACGCACTTTTTCACAGACAACGTGAAAATGCGTTCGTCTGACCCTAGCCTTAGCAGCAACGGGTAAGAAAGCAATTTTGTTCCAATGGATTTTCACTACCCCTCCTTCTTTCCGTATGGTGTACGAGAGGATATATGCCATATTTCTGGCTGAATGGTCTGAGGCGTCTCTGCATCAGAATGAGAAGTCACAGCACTTTTTTTCTAACTGTTCCCCCTTTATCCGAACCCTCCCCTGCAAAACCAAAGACTTGCTGCGAACCACCTTTTTCTGTGCTCCCTGGTACTCCTTACAGATGTTGCGAGGTATCCCACCAGGACCCTCCAGACCACTCTGACTCACTTCCTCGCCTCCTCCCCCCCGGAGGCCTCAGACAATCACACACCGCCCTCTCCCCGCCACTAGCGACTAAAGGGCCCCATCACCATTACAGGTGACGATATGTGTTTTCTCCCTCTGCACTCGAATATTGACCGCTTTGTTTAATGACGTTTCAGAGGTATCTCCACACTGTTAAATTTCGGATGCCGAGAATACGCATTGTTCTTCCATTTCTAATTGCTGTATTATACATCGTTCTTTCACTTGTAATCCTGTACTGATCCGGAAATAAAAATATGTTAAAAAAAAAAGTGTTACCTTTGAGCACTAGAAATGCAGACATACTAGGTCTATATGTACTTTAAGAATGAGTTTGTCACACTATCAGGGCTATTCAAAGAAAGGTGAAAATCAGGAGAATTGGCAGGAGAAGAGAACAATCTAGACCAAATAGCCGATTTGGAAAGTGAGATAAATGGGAGAATTTTTCTGGTTTGGCTATTTTGAACTAAAATTTTCACTTCTCCAGTCATTCTCCAGAGTTTCACCTTTCTTTATAGACTTGTATGTATAGCTCTCAGAATACCTTCAACAGTAAGTGAGAGAATTCAATTGAATCTTTGTATCACCCATATCTTGTTTTATTAATTATATGTATAATCTTTTCTCAAAATCTTGTTCTTGTCATTTCCAGGAACAGAGTGATAGTCCTGTTACGTATCCAGTAACTGTGGGTTTAACAGCAGCACTCTTAGCTTTATTACTGGGTACTTTGACTATGGTGGGTTTCTTCTACTACAGGCAACAAAATAAAGGCTTCCGATTTCGTCAGTTTAAGGTTCGTAATTCATGGCATGTGAAATAAATATTAAACCTTGTAAACTGCTTTAATTCTAGGAGTTGTCATACTATATCATGAAATGGCACCCAGACTGCACATGTAACAGGTTACAGGTTATTATGTACAGCTTGAAAGAAAGACAAGACAGAGGAGATATGATAGAAACATTTAAATACGTAAAGGGAATCCACAAGGTAGAGGAAGGGAGTATATTTAAAAGGAAACAAAGTAGCAAAACAAGAGGACATAGTCTTAGATTAGAGGGGCAAAGGTTTAAAAGTAACATCAGGAAGCATTATTTTACTGAGAGGGTGGTGGATACATGGAACAGTCTTGCAGTTGAAGTGGTAGAGGCCAAAACAGTGATTGAATTTAAGCAGGCATGGAATAGGCATAAGGCTATCCTAAATAAAAGATAAATCCAGGTAAAGTATCCATGTAATTGGGCAGACTAGATGGGCCGAAAGGTTCTTATCTGCCGACATTTTTCTATGTTTCTATTTTAAAAACCGGGCTATTGAGTTATGCATGGACGGCTTTAGGTGCTCTGTTTGAAAAATCTTCCCAGCTCCAGTCCCTGGCCATACCCCATACCCAGTATCTCCCACCATATAAAACCTCCTTTTCTGTTTAAACACAAAATAAAGATTTGAAAGCGTCATAAAAATAAATTTATGACTCAACGATATTAACCCTTTAGCCCCGTTCAAACCTGGGCGTTTTATAGCGCGTTCCTGCGTACTGTAAAACGCCCAAACACGGAAATCCCATGATTTCCTATGGGGCCCGTTCAAACCTGGGTGTTTTACAGCGCGTAGGAACGCGCTGTAAAATGCCATACGCCCAAAGAAGTACAGGAGCTTCTTTGGGGCATATTGCAGCGCGTTCGCAGCCATAGACTGCAGGGTGAGCGCGCTGCAATGCGCGTTCGTGCGTTTTTCACGTTTGCGCGATACGCGCGTATTACGAGCATATGAAAAACACTGAGGTGTGAACCCAGCCTAATTAAGTGTAAATAGTTACTTATAATTATTACATGAAACCGCAACAAACATACTCAAATAATAAAGATTCTGATCACACCATTAGCCAATGAGAGCATAATGAATATAGGTTTAGCTCATCTGTCATTACAGAAACATAATGACTGGGGTGCAGAACCCTGTTAAAAAGACAGTGACCTCAGTCATGTGGCCGCGATTTAGGACTGTATCGATACCGCTGGAACATCCCACTCTCTCCTTTCAGCTAAGGTCGACCAGTACTTGAGGTACTGGTGGAGCAGCTTTCCTGAACCGTGGAGGCTTTGGATGCTAGACACCGTAGACGCAATGTCTGCATTTGAGGTGTCCCGGGTGCTGTTTCCACTGGGCCGGTTCTGGCTTACGCCGATCATCTTGCAAGTCACCTATTGATGTTGGTTCTGCAGAATCAGTTAGCTGCAGCTGGAACCCACCCCCAAAAATCATATACTCACCTCTCATCCCGCGGCGAGAATGGTGGCCCGATCTGCCGCTTCTGGCCACTGGGAGTAGAGAGACTTGGGGGGGGTGCCTCCAAGATCAATCTGCAGGATCTCGCGAGAGGCGAGATCCTGCTGGTCATGTGACGTCCTATGGACACCATGGAGGGGATGCTCGTGAAAGTGCTTTAGTGCTTTGTCGAGCATCCTGGAGCCTAGTGGCCGCTACGGGGCAGACTGCTGGACTCAGTGCCTGCCCCATAATATACAGGTAAAAGGGGGGCGCTAAGGGGAGATTAACAAATGCTAATTTTTCCCTTGTTTAAGGCTAGGGTCAGACGAGCGCGTTTTCTACAGACTGTGCGCCCGTGCAGTACGGATGCACTTTTTGACAGAAGACGCAGTAGTGGCCACACAGTCCGTTTTTGTGACTGATGTTATTTTTGACGGATGTAGGAGGGAAAATAAATTAAAATGAAAAAACATTTTGTCCGTCAAAAATGCTGGATGTATAAATGCAGTCCGTCTGACCACGTTCAATCACTCACACACAAAGCTATGCGGACGTGGCGCACTCCGCACGTACATCCTAGCGGTTCAATGTTCTTGCTAACCTGCGTCCGTTTGCCGCTTCCGTAGTGCGTCCGCACTTCCATGCGTATGTACTTCGTGTGTGGGCCTTCATTGGTCATGATTATCTGCTACCATGGACGTACTAAAGTGCGGCTACACGGACGTTAACACTGCGTTCGTCTGACACTAGCCTTAGCTGTAGGGAGGTGATAGGGCCCAGAGTGTATATAAAACATGATTGGTCGCTGCCCCAATAGATGAGAGTAGTGATCGATAGCTTAATGGTTGCAGTAAATATTACAATTTACTAACAATTTTATTTTTGCATTACATTGCTTCCAGGTTGATAAGAAAAGATGAAATTTCCTCATTTCTCTTCTAACTTTGTATGACTCTGTCTATAATTCTCTCCTCTTAGTCGGAAGATGACGATGAGGATGATGATGACGATGGAAGTACAGGTACAGCTGGACGTGTTAATCCTCCTTTAGTGTCAATCCCAAACCCAATGTATGGAGATGGCAACTTCTTCTATGAACCATTTGAGGTAACAATGACCCCTAAAGTGACAAGTTGTGAGTTTTAAATCGTTCTCACTTGCTGAGTGCAAAGGTGTATATTGGTGATGAGTCAAGGTACTTGCTTCCGAAGAGGGTGATGCTGATATCTTTGTGTACAGTAACAATACAGTCTTACTAGCAGATGGATTATCTGTAATTCTGTACTTTGCAAAATGCTGCACAAAGTATTTCTGACTGGCTGTTGTTTAACTACATTTATTTTTAATATTTGTGTCCATGTTACTAGACAAAACTCATTTGGGTTAGTTGAGTACGACCGGTACAATTTAAACTATCAGATAAACATTGACAGCTTTGGTTGGACATCTGATTGTGGTACTAATGCTATGTCAATATTATTAGCAGGACAGGAAAGTATCTCAGGTGTGGTTTAAAGCTGCTCATGACACATTTTTATTGGTGGAATGTGACTTCCGAAACATAACTAAAATTCGCAACCAGGGATTGTATTCCATGCCAGAGCTATTGTAAACTCACCAGAGCCATCAATATCTATGAAGTTGCTGTTTACCAGAGCCCTGCTTAAATTTACACCAGGCTTGGAATACTGTCACAGGTTAAAACCTTTTATGACTGCCTTGTCACACAGCTAAAAACTTTTGTCACCCAAGTTACTGCTATTTCCAGCCAAGAAAAAGACATTTAATGTAATAATATGTTTTGATTAGATAAAAAACTGATATGCACAAGAGCAGCTTGGGTGTCTTTCTTTCAGTAGTCAGACAAATTCAGGTCTCAAACATTACATTTTGCATGATCATTCACGCAAAGGATTTCCTGGTTTCCCTTCATTTAGTTTCTGGTAAAGGTATGCTTGCCATATAATATTGAATTATTTCTATACTAAAGTCATGTATTTTCTTTCATAGGACTGTGAAGAAGGATTGTGATCAGATCAGGACCAGAAAACTTCACTAATGATTTAATATGGGAAACTCAAACAGGAACCTGGGCTTGATTTCCTCATCGCTGAGGTTACCTGGGTTCTTGACCAACGCGTACAGGAATATAATATGTGATAAGCAACAGGGGACAAGCCCCCAAAAAAAAATAAGCCTGGAAACTAGCCAAGAGTTCTCTCTACCCATGATTCCTGTCGTAAAAAGAAAAAAAATTACTGGAAGCAGTGGCAGCTGCCATATATATATTTTTTTATATATATGTGAATGCCATTTCTCTGGCAAATGCACAGAATTTGTCATTCTCATTCAATCACAATGTACTCATGATTCCGAAACACCCTTGAATATAGACATTTTTGTAAATTGTGTCTGAATAGAAAAGGGTTGCAGTTTTCCATAATATCAACAAAATGGAAACTAAGTTCCTCCTACTTAAGAAGTAGAAGATCTGCTTTCCTGCTCAACTTGACCCCTGAAAAGCATACAGAGAGTTAGCTCTGGCCACAAGGTATGCCTCAAGTTCAAGCACTGTTTACAATGGATCCAGGATCCATACAACTTAATGGGAGATTCTATTTTGGTGGAGTTTATTTTGCAAACATATTCCAGAATTAAAAAATATGAACTTTCACAAGGCAATATTGCTTGACAATAAGGTATGAATACCATGCTGTGGCAAAATAAATTAATAAACTTGTTAGGCAAATTATGAAGCCTTACGGTTTATTACAGAGACACAATCTTAATCTTGCATCTGTATCCTTGAACACTTTATTTAAAGTCAACATAACATGTACACTCGTGTAAAAGATTCACGTATATGATTTACAAACCTCAAATTTGAATTTTAATTAAATCACAAGATCTTTGAATCACCATATCATATTCTAAAAAAAATAAATTTCCGTTACAATGACGGTGGAATGTTTGTTTATCCTTAATTTGACAATATGTTGATTGGAAATCCGTTATAATGTGTTATGATTTTTAACTAGTACTGTTGAAATAAACATGATGAAAACCAGTTTGTGACTTCTTAGTTATTAAATAAATATTGCATCTTTGTAGCAAATCACATTTATTTCTTTCTCACATCCTTTATAGAATATGTGAGAACTTATTTTCTCTGTATCTTTAAGGAAGTTCACAAAATCCCTCAGTTTGTACTTCATTCAGAAGTGTAATAAATCACAAAACAAAGAATTTGACACAATGATATTAAACCAAGGAAAGCTGTTCTAATTCGCATTTGCAATACAGTCTGTTACGTGCAGGCCATTATGAAAACGGCTTGGTATGTACAGGCTTAAAACAGCAGCAGTTTAGATATTTAACCATGGTGTTCACAGGACTTCATAGTGTGTGGTGTGGGATTGGTGTCCTTTTGCTGGCACTACACAGAGCAATTTGTTCTCAATGTCCTTCAAAGTACATAAGAAGAGGAAGTGGTAGATCACCTCCTCTTCACTGATTGATCTTGAACAGTCTACAATTATTTTTAGGTGTTTACCCATTGTGCAACTGCTAAAATTGGGTAAAGACCAGGGGCCATATTACATTTCTAATGCTAATGTTAGCGCTCACCTGTGTGTGAGCGTTAACGTTAGCTCTGGTTGCCCTAGCGCAGACACACCATATTACAATCCGAATGCTAACGGGTTAAAAACCTACTAGCGATTCGGATCTTGTGCTTTTCAGCACGTGCTTACTCGACTTTGCGATCCTTATGCTTAACAAGGGGAGCACAAAGTGTTAATTAACATTAGGATTACAAAGTCCTATCGCTAATTACCATACTGCTGCTGTTAACTCAAAAGTTAGCCATAGCTAGGACCTGGTGCTGATTCCGCTTCTGCAGAATTAGTCAGCACCAGCTGACCCCCCCCCCCCCACCCCAAAATCACATACTCACCTCCTATCCTGCGGCGAGAACGGAGGCTCCATCCGCCTCTTCAACCGTGATTTTCAACCGTTTCATCTCTCAGAAAATTAAGGAGTAAAAAAATTTCAAGGCACTTTTAAGGATATAGTTTATCTTAAAAACTGAGTTAAGTGGTTATGTTTAAAGTTCTACCCAGTAATTTCTCCATTGCTCCATTAAAAAGTAAACCAATTTTGCTATTGTCCTGTTACTCACGCACCTCATTGCCATTGCACGTCATGGTATTTAGATTAGATTTCCCAAGGCAGACCTAGGGACCATTCGTGACACAGTTTAAAAATCACAATTATTGATTCACCAGCTCCTCAGTGACGTGCGGTGAGGTCAGTGGCTGGTAAAGCACTGGCTAGTATCAGAGCCAAATATACACAGGACCCCAGAAATATATGTACCCAGGCAGACAGACCCCATAATTATATGTATCCAGGCAGACAGAGCCCAGAATTATATCTGTCTGGGGCTACCTAGTCACTGGTGTGTTGTGGCGTGTTTGGTCTGGATTCAGTTTGTGAAGGGTGTGTGTATAGCACCTCTATAAATAACCTGTGTATAGCACCTCTATAAATAACCTGTTTTTTTTAACGTATTCTCATCAATTTCATATAATACCCAATTTTGCGTTCACATATTTTTTTGTTTGCATGGGACAAACACTATTTGGTGCATAAGTTATGTAATAGAAAATAATAAAATTATATTAAAATGGCTTGTGCTAATATTTAGTTGCACACAACGAAACAACATGGAAACCACAACGAACCTAGATATGTGAAACTAGGAAAAGTGATACAATGTGAGCAGGATGTTAATTCGCTGCAGAGGAATTTAGATAGATGAAATTTAATGTAGATAAATGCAAAGTTATGCACTTTGGAGTGAAGAATACACAAGCAACGTATACCCTAAATGGTACGGAGTTAGGGAAATCAAAGCAGGAGAAGGATTTGGGAATAATCATAGACTTCAAACTAAGTAACAATGTGCAATGTCAAACAGCAGCCGCCAAGGCCAGCAAGGTATTGGCATGCATTAAATGGGGATTTTACTCTCGGGATGAAAACATAATTTTGCCTCTGTATAAATCAATGGTAAGACCGCACCTTGAATATGCCGTGCAATTTTGTGCACCTGCCTTAAGAAAGGATATTATAGCGCTAGAAAAAGTGCAGAGACGGGCGACTAAATTAATAAAGGAAATGGAAGGTTTAAGTTATGAGGAAAGACTAACAAGCTTAAACCTGTTTAGTTTAGAGAAACGGCGCCTTAGAGGGGATCTGATAACCTTATATAAATATATACGGGGCCATTATAAACCATTGTCTGGAAACCTATTCATTAACAGGACTAGACACAGGACACGAGGTCACCCATTTAGACTGGACGAAAGGAAATTCAGCCTAAAGCATAGGAAGGGTTATTTAACGGTGAGAACAGTAAAGCTGTGGAATTCTCTGTCTGTTGAGGTGGTTGGGTCAGAGACCGTACAGACTTTTAGTTAAAAAAAGTTAAAAAAACAACAGAAAAAAGTTTGCCAAACAAATCCACAAAAATGCCTAAAAGAGCCTAAAGAATCTATAAAGAGACTTTTTTTACTGCAGAATAGAATAATATACGGTTTATTAGATATTGAATTAAAACTGGAAGATTTTTTTTAACATTAAAGCCTATGGGATTCTCCTGAATAAACCTGTCGAATGAAACCACTGAACAGCAGGGCATTTCGGCAACTTTTCACTGCTGTTCGGTGTTCTCTGAATAGACGAACCATTGCTTCTCCATGGTGGATTTCACTGCCCTCGACCAGGCACCGTAAGTGCAGGCAATTTGCCAACATTTGGCGAAATGCCTGCTCTCTGAATAGCTGAATGGCCCCGAAATGTAACCGTACGCTGAATTTCAGTGTTCAGTTACATTTCGGGGTCATATCGGCTCTCTTTGAATAACCCTGATAATATTTAATATGTGGGTAAAAGCTTCTTGATCAAAGGAGAAATCTGACTGCCATTCTGGGGTCAGGAAGGATTTTTTTTCCCAGTGTGTTGCATATTGGCGAGCGTTTCAGACTGTTTTCTTTTGCCTTCTTTTGGATCAAGAGCAGTAGGTGATGTGTTAGAGGCTGAACCCCGATGGACGCATGTCTTTTTTCAGCCTATGTAACTATGTCACATACAGGGTTATTCAGAGAGGTGAATAGCAGGAAGAATGGAAAATTCTAGGTCAAAATAGCCAAACCAGAAAAATTCTCCCATTTATCAATTTCCAAATCGGCTATTTTAACCTAGAATTTTCCATTCTCCAGTCATTCTCCTGCTTTTCACCTCTCTCTGACTAACCCTGATAGAGAAGTAATGGTCTATCTATTTACAGAACGCCGAACTGCACAGAAGTGACAGCGAAATTACCAGATTTTTTGTGATTCAGTTCGACAGGCTTAAATAGACGAATCCCATACATATAAGGCTTTTGTTTTAAACCACAGAACCACCTGGTGGTTAAAAGTGCAAAAAAATATAGCTCTGATTACCGATTGGTGTTACCTGGATATTGATAGTGCAACTTGGTAATTAAAAGGGTTTTATAATAAAGTGCTTTGTGCAAAATTCTTCATAAACTTAAAGAAGTATTACAATAAACAGTAACGTGTGTGTGATGGTTGGCGCTAAAGAGAGAAGAAAAATATAATTTTTGGACGGGTGCTGCCAATAAACTCCTCCAGGTAGTCTGTCCAACTGCCCAAAAAAGAACAAATATAGAAAATAAATGGAGTTGGAGGAGGGCGCGCCCAAACTTCAAATGGAGTAATAAATAAGAGAACAGTCTGTGTAACTGATCTCTAGATAGTCTTTATAAGATGGCTCAAATAAACAGTCTTGGCCGCTGGGCAGGTCTCTGCAAGCTCCGTAGCAAACCAGATGGTTAATAAGTAGTAATAACTTGATACAAGTCCCGTGGTGCTGAGCCAATGTGGGTGAATAAAGCAAACAAATTTTTTTGTTTTTTTTGTTTGTTTTTTCAAGCCTGGATCTTACCTAGTCAGAAGGTTCACCCCTCGGTAGTTCCGTCCCTCAAGATGTCACAAGATCATCAGGGTTGGTCTCCGAAATGCGCTTTATCCTCCTTAGGATGTCCGCAGGAAACTTCAAATAAATAGACCAGACACGAGAGTCTTAGACCTGGAGTCCGCTCTCACAGGGCACGCAGTACTTCCAAGATGTGCTCCTTACGTCTGCCTCCTTTGAGCTCCACCGCAGATGGGGGAAAAAAATACTTGAATGGGATAGCTTGAAAAACGAATTTATTGAAATTCAATAAAATAACACCTTACATCAATATGATGCTCCAGATAAAATAAAACAAAAAATGAACAAGCCAAACGCGTTTCACGCCTCGCTGGCGCTTCCTCAGTGGCAATAGAAAAGACAAATGGACTTGCATGCTTTAAACACATTAATATACTCTCAGCATCCAAAGACACCAGCAAGTTAATCATTACCAACCGGTGTGGACAATTAAGACACAAACTGCAATTAAGCCTTTTAGCAGAGGTGTTCTAAACAAGATCAGACAATTTCCCTTGAATGAACCTTATGATATACACATTGATATAGTAAAATAAATAAAATCTGATAAAAGACAATACAGAGACTTCAACAGTGTATCACAAGTAAAAAATAAGAAGAAGCAAACGAGTTTTCAAGGGCGATACAGAGGACTCTATTCTGAATCCAATACCTCAAAATCAGGATTTAATTTGTCTAGGGCATATGCTAGTGCAAAAATACACGCTTGACAATGAAAGATAATATCACCCTTATCATACATAATATTTCTACTTAGATTAGAGGGAAAAATTTAAATGGTCCGTGACGAACCGTAAAATTTGAATCTAAAATAGATAAAATTGTGCCAAAGGGCGAGAGTAAGAATTTGGTTAAATGCAACCATACATGAAACCTTCAAAAGAGAGTAAAAAAATAAATAAAAATTCGCATCTCCATGGGGTAGCAATCAGTTCTCAAAAGATAATGCCTCTTGATAGCAGAAAAAAAAAAAAAACACTGGAAGACTATGAGACTCCTAATAGGAACATGCCACTATGTGGGGAATGACGGAGAAACGTCCATGTGGACATAGACAAGAAGAAAAATGAGGGGTGGTTGGATATTAAAACCGGGGGGTCTTCTTGTCTATGTCCACATGGACGTTTCTCCGTCATTCCCCACATAGTGGCATGTTCCTATTAGGAATCTCATAGTCTTCCTAGACAAATTAAATCCTGATTTTGAGGTATTGGATTCAGAATAGAGTCCTCTGTATCGCCCTTGAAAACTCGTTTGCTTCTTATTATTTTTTACTTGTGATACACTGTTGAAGTCTCTGTATTGTCTTTTATCAGATTTTATTTATTTTACTATATCAATGTGTATATCATAAGGTTCATTCAAGGGAAATTGTCTGATCTTGTTTAGAACACCTCTGCTAAAAGGCTTAATTGCAGTTTGTGTCTTAATTGTCCACACCGGTTGGTAATGATTAACTTGCTGGTGTCTTTGGATGCTGAGAGTATATTAATGTGTTTAAAGCATGCAAGTCCATTTGTCTTTTCTATTGCCACTGAGGAAGCGCCAGCGAGGCGTGAAACGCGTTTGGCTTGTTCATTTTTTGTTTTATTTTATATGGAGCATCATATTGATGTAAGGTGTTATTTTATTGAATTTCAATAAATTTGTTTTTCAAGCTATCCCATTCAAGTATTTTTTTCCCCCATCTGCGGTGGAGCTCAAAGGAGGCAGACGTAAGGAGCACATCTTGGAAGTACTGCGTGCCCTGTGAGAGCGGACTCCAGGTCTAAGGCTAGGGTCAGACTAACGCATTTTTCACGTTGTCCGTGAAAATGTGCGTTCGAAGAATGGATGTATTTTTTCACGGAATACGCAATAGCGGTCATACTATGCGCAGTTTCATCCGTGATTTTGTACGGATCATCAATAAAACACTTCTTGCATCTGGACGTTATGTTGGCCGGACATTAGCAGCGTCTGATGTCTCCAAATCACGCACACACGCCGCTAGCGGACGCAGCGCACTCTGTACGTCAGTACTAGTGGTTTAACGTTCTCGAAAAAATGCGTTCATTTTCCACTTGCGTTGCGCAGCCGGACTTTTGTGCGACCGTACTTCGTATATTGGCCGTCATTGCCTGGCATCTGCTGCTAGTGCGGCCGTGATTAAGTGCGCCAGAACGCGCGTTCGCACTGCCTCAGTCTGACCCTAGCCTAAGACTCTCGTGTCTGGTCTATTTATTTGAAGTTTCCTGCGGACATCCTAAGGAGGATAAAGCGCATTTCGGAGACCAACCCTGATGATCTTGTGACATCTTGAGGGACGGAACTACCAAGGGGTGAACCTTCTGACTGGGTAAGATCCAGGCTTGAAAAAACAAAAAAAAACAAAAAAACCATTTGTTTGCTTTATTCACCCACATTGGCTCAGCACCACGGGACTTGTATCAAGTTATTACTACTTATTAACCATCTGGTTTGCTACGGAGCTTGCAGAGACCTGCCCAGCGGCCAAGACTGTTTATTTGAGCCATCTTATAAAGACTATCTAGAGATCAGTTACACAGACTGTTCTCTTATTTATTACTCCATTTGAAGTTTGGGCGCGCCCTCCTCCAATTCCATTTATTTTTTAAAGAAGTATTACAACTGTTACACAGAACTAATGCAGCATTTAATTCATATGCATACTGTGCTCCTTTACAAAAAAAGTGCGTATTCCACTCCAGGGGGTTTCCCAATCCTGGTTCAGGGTGTTTTTGGACACTAATGCAGTCCTGGTGTGCGGTCTTCCCTTTTTCCTTAAATTAAATAAAAGGGATACATACTAGTGCACACCATAATGTATCTTAGAACAAAATATTAGACCTGCAATGATCCACTCACGTGGTTTGGAGCCTAGAAGGGTCCGGCTTACTGGTTAGGCCTGCAGGTCCATAAGAGTGACCTGACCTCTCCCTTTTTTTGATCTGCTTTTGTGTTGTGGTCTGGGCGCATGGCATCTGGAACCTCGGTTTGCCGGGATCTCCTTGCAGTTCGTGTCTGGCGCCAAAAGTTTAACCAGAAAATACTCTCAGCCAGAGGGACTTGTGATCAAATGAGGGTTTATTAAAAACTAAAGTTGGAATAAAATAAGCATCCCTGGTCCACACCCCCCCAGCACAGTAACACACACACATGCTCTGACCCTCCCATGGCAACGCCCTATGATTGACAAGCTACTCACATGACTGTCCTGCGTCAATCAATTCATGGGAGGCTATGCCTCCCATGCAGTGGCTTAGTGTGGGGGGGGGCCTCGGAGGCAGTCGCCCCAGGCAAAATTTTCTTGGGGGGGGTGCAAAATTTTGAAAGAAATTTGAACCACTAATATTTTCCAGCAGGGATCAGCAAGGTGTCTGCACACGGACACTGGTGTCCATGAGAGGCCCTTGCATGTGCAGCTGCCAGTTTTTCGGCACCGGCGGTGACTTAGCATTTAGCGGGAGGGAGGACCAGGACAGAAAATTCTGGTCCTGTCCTGGCTCCTTCTTAATGCGGATAAGAGTCATGTGAAGCAGCGCAGCATTATGCGACGGAACACCCTGTACCACACTTGTCAGCCCCCCTTGAAGCCCTGTGCCAGCCCCCTGCCGCTGACAGCCCTGCAGCCGCTGCACAGGAAGGAGGGAGGGAGGCACCTGCCCTGCAGCACATTTAAAATCTGGTCTCCACTAAGCCCCCTGGACAGCTCCCCCCTGGGGCACCAGCAACTCCATGCAGGTAAGCAACACTGTGTGACATCAGAGCAGCGTAACATACACACAGAGGGGGTACTGGGGTACGGACAGAGGGTGACGGGGTACTTGGATAGAGATTGACTGGGGGTACTGGGAAAAAGTGGGGGGTACTTGGAGAGAGAAAGAGTGACTGGGGTACTGGGAGAGAGTGACTGGGGGTACTTGGAGAGAACGAGTGACGGGTTACTGGGAGAAAGTGGGGGTATTGAGAGAGAGAAGGAGAAAATGACTGTGGGTACTGGGAGAGAGTGACTGTGGGTACTTGGAGAGAGTGACTGGGTATAGTGGGAGAGTGGAACTATGCTAGGGTATACTTGGACAGGGTGACTGGTAATAGTGGCGTAGCATGGGGGCATGTGTGCTTCATTTTTTTATGTCAGTATTTTGTTAATATACAATACATGTGCTTGTGGAGTAACGGGGTCAATACTCTATTGGTAGAAGGGAATCAGGGTGTGTTACCGTGTCCACAGGTTGGGGGGGGTGCACAATTATTGCCTTGCCCCGGGCGCTGACAACCCATGCTACGCCGCTGCTCCCATGGGTGCGTTTTTTTTTAAAAAAAACAATGGTTTGAGACCAATGGTACTTTCCCATTGGCTCAAGCAATTCAATTGCTCTCAGTGCCTCTCCAAGGCACTGAAGAGCCTAGATTCAGGAAATTTCATTGAAAAAAAGGAGATTGTTGCTTTGAAAGATTCCAGTCCCCCTAATGAACTTCAGCATGAACAGGTGGTAGGGACGCTGCAAGCGGAGAGACGTCCTTCAAGATGGCCCTCTGCTCAATGTGCTGTGTTGGCCTCTACTCAACGTGTGCCTGACCATGACCGCTACCATAGCGCACTGACTGAACAATGGAAGCTGAATGGTGGGGCATCTCTTTGCTCTCAGTGGTCCCTCTCACCCTTGGCATATCGAAGCTTATGTGGGGAACCAAAATCTTTAAAGGCAAATATCTGTTTTTTTCTCAATTGGTCAGCAACAAAATACTGATCTATATAAAGGGAAAGAGGCCCTGTCAAGTGGTAAAGCTTGTTTTGCCAACGATATTAAAATTTTGGAGGTTCAGAATGGTTGATGTACTACAGAAGCAAGCGATGTTGAAATGAAAGCAGGGTCAGGGCAGATAAATGCAAAGTTATGCACTTTGGATTGAAGAGCACACAAGCTACTTATATTCTAAATGGTACGGAGTTAGGGAAATCAAGGTGAAGGATTTGGGGATAATCATAGACTCCAAAATCGGCAGCATTGTCTAATGTCAAACAGCAGCCGCCAAGGCCAATATATTGGCATGCATTAAAAGGGGATTTCAGTCTCCGGATGCAAGCATAATTTTGCCTATTTATAAATCAATGGTAAGACCGCACCTTGAATATGCCGTGCAATTTTGGGCACCCGTTTTAAAAAAAGATGTTATGTCGCTAGAAAAAGTGCAGAGATGGGCAACTAAATTAATAAGGGGAATGGAAGGTTTAAATTATGAGGAAAGACTAACAAGCTTAAACCCGTTTAGTTTAGAGAAACGGCGCCTTAGAGGGGATCTGATAACTGTATATAAATATATACGGGGCCATTATAAACCATTGTCTGGGAACCTATTCATTTAACAGGATTATACACAGGTCACAAGGTCACCCATTTAGACTGGACGAAACAAAATTCAGATTTAAGCATAGGAATGGTGATTATATCTTTTTTTACAATGAATAATAAAGCTGTGGAATTCTCTGACTGCTGAAGTGGTTTGGTCAGAGTCTACAGTCTTTTAACCCCTTCACCCCCAAAGTCGAGTGAACTCGATTTTAGATTAGAATGCATTGAAAAGCATTCATTAGCATATCAATAGTCCATTGTCACATAGAGACATATAAAACATAAGCTGCAAATACAGTAGAATCCCCAAACCTAACTGTAACAAAAAGTTCAAACACTTTGATGGATAACAGCAGCCAGGGAGAGGGCAGAATACAGGGAGAGTTCTGGGGTCACTCACTACTGTACATAGATAGGATTCAGGGGGTTATAATGACTGAAAATCCTTGTACAGTACATATACAAGGTGTTACTATAATTTCCATACACAGGCATTATGCCACATACAGATATAATCTTTATATTCTATTGGGATTTTTTTGAAAGGTGCATTGGCAATGAGACAATTATGATCACTACAAATCCCCATAAGAGATCTCACCATATTTATTATCAGGGTTATTCAAAGAGAATCGAAAAGTCACCGCATGTTCGGTGACTTTTCGTTCTCTTCAATTCGGGCCGATTCAGCAATCCCATTTCGGCGACCCTGCGGTGTAATCAGCAAGCACCACAGGTCTGTCGAAGCGCAGGGAAAAGCTGCCACAAACCCAACGAAAAGTCACCGCAAAAACCCGGCGAATGCACGCCGAAACCCGCAAAAACATCTGGATTAACCTGCCATATATAGATGACATATATATGTGTGTTACGGGTAAAGCCCGAAGTGTGGTTAATCCTAGGATTATCCGGGTAATCCTGACATTACCCAAAACCGCTGGGTAAAGCTGCAAAAAAAATGAAAATTTCAGACTTTACACAGGTAATTTTAGGACTAACCAACTGCCCTTGGGTAATGGTCTGGAAGAGCTGAAAAATTTGCACTTTACCCAGATAATGTGCAAGTCTGAAGCTTCACCCGGGTAATCTGAGGACGATCCACAGCTTCACCTGGGTAATCTGCAGAACATCCAACCCCTCTTGGGTAACAGTGAATTTTACTATTATCTATGGATATTATCAACGAAAATGGCAAAAGACAAACATTAAAATGTATTAAAGATATATTGAATATACAGAGTGACAGGATAGGTTTCTTAAATGAATGTGAAAAAGTTACATGATCTTTATTATGTGCTTATTGTAGCGGATCCCTGCTAGCCTGCCCGGGTAGATCCGCCGTCAGCGCCGAACTGGTCTGGGGGTGTAGAGTCAGGGGTAGCGGGCGGTAGGGATTCGGCGGTGATCCAGCGTTTCTTTCCACGGTCCTTGCAGCGTCGCGGTTCCCCAAGCCCTGTTATCCACAATTACTAGCCGAGGCAAGAGTAAAGGTTCAAACAGGTATGAGTTTATTTTAACATGGAGAATACAGGGTTATTTATGAGAAATGAAACCATTGTTTTCCCCTGGCCCGCCCTCAGTCCTCCTGCGGTGATCTGTGTTTGTACCTCAAGCCATAGCCCAATCTGCCTGGGTTAACCTGGGGAACCCCTACGGTGCGCAGCCCTTATCTCGGGTTTCGGCGCCAGCTCGTCTGTTCCCCCCTCCCAGAGCCTCTCCCTGTCTGGCCAGCGCCCGGCCCCCCCTGTGGTGTGAGCGCTCCTTGTGGCTTTCTACCCGAGTTTGGGGTTTTACCAGGGATTTCGGGTTGATCCCCTGGGAGCGGCGGCATGCTGGGGGTACAGCCTGGTAGCTCGGGTCCGGGGGCAGGTTCAGTCCAAAAAGCGCCCGGATCGGATCCACGGAGCCTGAGCTGCGAAGGGGGAAAGTTTGGCGGCTGTACCCGAGCAAGAGTCACTGGTTGCCGGCTGCGCTCCCAGCAAGGGATCCCTGGTCGGCGTTCGGGTTTCTCGGGGTGTTTCGTTCTATAATTCGCACCCCCGTAAGCACCTATTTTTAGGAGCCCACTGGCCAAGAAGCGCTCTTCTGCGTGGTTTCCACGCTGCGGGGCAAGGAGGGCAAGTTTGGGTGGCTTGGCAGAGACAGTCAGTGGCGGCTCGAGGCATTCACAGACCGGGCGTCTTCCCGGGGCTGTGGACAGGCGGGGAACAGGTCAACCATGGGGAGAATTACAGGGGGAACTTATAAAAATACAACCTAACGAATTCTTTAATACACCATACTAAAACAACATTTTTAAAATTTTGTACCGCGCTACGGTATAGTGGCGGCCGTTCCGTCACACTTATATATCATTTATAAAACATAATAACCATTAGGTTACTCTTTAATATCTTTATCTTCATAAATACATTTTCTGACAATTAACGCACAGAGTTACACGACGGTTATTTAGTGCGGTTTGTGACTGTGGATACAATTTTGTTAAAAATAACCAAAAAACACACTTTTGTTAACAGTTTGCAGCGTTACCCGGGTAATCCTCGGAATTCCGTCAACTGTAACCTGCTAAAAACCCAAGAAAAGCGGAGAACCCAGAGGCGTTTGGATATTTTGCAGATTACCCGGATAAAGTCCAATGTTTTGTTGCAAATCACACTTCATCCAGTAACACTAGGGTAATGTGCAAATTACCCGGTTAAAAGAGTGCAGAAAACCGGAGTACTCAGAGGCCTCTGGATACTTTTGCAGATTAACCGGGTAAAGTCCGAAATTTCACTTCGGACTTTTGCTAATGACGCCTGGGTAATGCTTGGATTACCCAGGTAATCCTAGGATTAACCGCACTTCAGGCTTTACCCGTAACATATGCACAGAATGTATATATTTTGAAAGGATATTATCCTTGAGAAAGTCACCGCTGTGCGGCGAAACGCGTCAGATTTACATGTCCATATATGGTTTTAATTCATATTGATTAAATTGATGGTTATTTTACTATCCCAAGTTTACAGTCTATTCTGTCTATCCACGGCAGTCCTGTGGTTCCCATCCCCCATCAGGATCGGTTCATCATGGAGGAAGCTGAGTATACAATCAGTGC
Organism: Leptobrachium leishanense; assembly: GCA_009667805.1. Classification (NCBI taxonomy): domain Eukaryota; kingdom Metazoa; phylum Chordata; class Amphibia; order Anura; family Megophryidae; genus Leptobrachium; species Leptobrachium leishanense. Next base: position 114,641,575 of record CM019070.1, read on the forward strand.
TGGAGAGGAAGGGGTTTAAACAAGAGGAGGTGTGACCTTGACAGGAAGGGGTGTGTCAAATTTAAATTAGGGGGTGCACAAGTTTAGTCAGGCCTAGGGCAGCACAAAACCTAAATAAACTGCCGTATGCAGTGGTGTATCGGATTGATTCGGAGGCCTATCCGATGGATTCGACGTTTTATTGGATGCATTTGGTGCACTTCAGGGACCCTGCAGTGAATGCTGAATTCACCACAGGGTTGGCAAATTGAACTCACCGAAGTGTCGGTGACATATCGGTGCTCTCTGAATAACCCATTCAGAAACAACAATGCTCAATTTCCATGTGTGTCCTTGACCAAAGTTAGGAAGATGGGTTATATACCATATGTATAACCCTGAGATTAAGAGAGTCACTATAATCCCAAATCTTTCCTAAACTGGTGGAGATGTCTCGGTGACCTTGGGAAATACTTCCACGTATAGTGGAGCTGTCCTGCCTTCAAGCCTTTTTGGGAGGAAGTAGCCAGACTTGCCACAAAGGTTTTGAAGACAACTGAACTCTGACCAGTATCCTTCTTACTCCATATCTTACCCGAGGTCTTCTCGAATCACCAGGCCCAACTATTATCACATTTCCTCACAGTCACTCATCTTCTTCTGGCAGTTACATGGAAGTCCTTGCCCACTATTCGAGACATCAGGGATAAAGTTGACGATCTCAGATCGTATGGCCCAACAGTCCACAGGAGTGGCTATAAGTAAATGTGATTTCTGGTAAATATTGGAGATATATATATATATATATATATGATATATGTTACCGCTAAAGTGCGAAAGCAGTTAATGTGCACATTACCTAGCCAATCTGCAGATTAACGGATTTGCAATGTTAATGTGCAGAATCAAGAGTGTTCCGCAGTTTACCTAGGTAATGTGCACATTAACGGCTTCCGTATCGTTAAAGTGCAAAAGTTCGTAGTTCAAAGGTTTCTTTCCCTCATTTCCGGTCCCTACACCTTCCCCCTCTCCCTCCACTTTTCGTTTCTGCCTGTTAGCGCGTGACTTCGTTGACTTTGTGTCATGATTATATTTAAAGCAGATAAATTTAACTCCTAGTATTGAAGCAAGCACCGAATTGGTGACTAAAATGAAGAAAAGATTATTCGCAAACCTCTTTAGCGAAGATTCAAAATATAATAGTGTTTTATTGACAAAACGAAAGTATGATTCCATAATTGAAGATGTAAAGCGAATAAAAGTTTCCAAGAAAAAAGAATCATCGAGATTATCGAATAATTCAAAAGGTATGATGTGTTGACTGTACAAGGCTGTGAAAAACTCATTGAGCTGTGGTCAGATGTGCAAGAAAGTGTGTCCATGCCGAAGAATTGTTTGACATATTGTATTCTACTCATTTGTCAATTGGCCACGGTGGAAGAGACAGAATGATCAAGCAATTAAATACACTTTATAACAACATAATCCAAGGCCAAATAAAAATGTTTTTGGATTTATGTGAACCTTGTCAACAAAAACAAAAAAGTGTGAAAAAAGGGATTGTTGTAAAGCCGATTATTTCATCGCATTCAATAGCAGATGCCAGGTGGATCTCATCGATTACCAATCTCAACCAGATGGAAAGTTAAAATTTCTTCGCGTACACCAAGACCACTTAACAAAATTTGTTGTATTGAATCCGCTCACATCAAAACGGGCAGATGAATTAGCCTATAACTTGCTTGATATTTTTCTCCTTTTTGGCGCTCCAAGTATTTTGCATTCTGATAATGGACGCAAATTTTTAATAAAATCTTAGAAAGTGTAACACAACTGTGGCCAGAAATCAAAATGGTTAATGGGACCAATGGGACACAGCCAAAGTCAAGGAAGTGTAGAACGAGCGAATCAAGACATTGAAAACATGCTCACTACTTGGATGGCTGATAACTAAACTAACAAGTGGAGTGAGGGTGTACGATTTGTACAATTCATGAAGAATCGTGCCCATCATTCTGCAATTAAAAGAAGTCCATACAAAGCCATGTTCGGTTGTCCCGCAAAAGTGGGATTGTCTTCTATTATACCACAAAGTGTATTACATTCAATAAATACTGAAGAAGACCTTGAAAAATTAGAAGATTCACAAGAGACTGTGATTATGGGATCACAGTCAAATGTTACTCAAGAGGACATTTCGTTATCCCCTGCTTCTACAGAATCACTTATAGAAATACAAGAATTTATCGATAGTAGTCTGAAACTGCCTTCTACACCGTTGATTGAGGATACAGTTATGAAGAATATTCAGTTACCCTGCACCTCCAAGGAATCACCTCTGCATGTTGAAGTCATCACTGAGTTACCCTCAACTTCAGCAGAATCGCCTTCACAGTTTCATACAGAGCCTGTAAAGAGGACTATACAAGACATGGTCTGTATTGTTTGCTCAAAAGCAACATCAGGTGCTCACAAGTGTAAATCGTGTGATATGTTTGTTCACGTAATTTTTGATGAAATAGATCCTAAAGAGGAAGGGTATGGTAAGAATGTATTGTGCAACATCTTTAAAAAGAATATGGATCAGAAAATACAGTGTGATGAAGCCAAGAAAGGTTTAGAAAAGCAAGCAAAGAAAATGTTAGCAGTTTCTAATGCAAAGCACCCAAATGTCGATGGTGTCACGGTGAGAATTAAAGTACCCGAAGTAGACAGAGCAAAAACTGATGCCCGCTCGATTTTAGCTGTGGTTCTTAGTAAAACAGAGGATGGCTTTCATAAACTTGGTACTAAAACGGGTATTTTAAAACAATTGTATGCAAAATCTGAATTCCGTGTTGCAAAGAGAGATTTTTAACGAAAGAAGATGTCCCTGCTGTAGAAATAGCTTTACGTCAAACAGCAATAAAACAATCCCTTGGTAATGGGCAGGGTTTCAGAAAATGCGATTGCAAATCTAAATGTACCACAAATAGGTGTGCTTGTCGCAAAAAACAATTGCTATGTAATTCAAAGTGTCACCAATCTTTAGATTGCACTAATAAGTAAGCATAATTGTATCATATGTTTTGCAAATTAATTTCCTTAATTGTAATAATATTTTAAACCGTTTGTATTAACTTGATTCGATAAATAAATAACATTAAACTGTTTGATTCTTTATATTATAGTTTTTTAAATAACACGTTGCTGTTGTTCCAGCAAAGATCTTATTTGCACTTTAACGAGTGCCTAGTAGGTAATGTGCAGATTACGTAGGTAATTTGGGAAATGACACAATTTTCGGCACTTGGAACGGCTCCCCCTAGTTAGTCTGCAGATTAATTAGGTAATGTGCAGATTAACGGATTTCTGCACTTTAGCAGTAACATATATTACTTCAAATCTTGAGATCGTGTGTATATGTATAGAACTCTTGAATTGTGGGTTATTCCTTGTATTCTTTTTTGCTTGTCTCTATGTGTACTGATGTACTTGTTTGAGTTATTGTGTACTAGATTTCCCCCCTCCCCTTTTTTCTTTTCTGTACCCCATGTGATTTTCTAAAGAAAAACTTGAATAAACTTTAGATTTGAAGAAAAAGAAGCAAATTTACATTTTAGTTGTTTACCTATTTCAGAACAACAATCTGAGTGAAATTTCTATATTACCCTATAACTGTTCTCTTTGCATCCCATGGTTCAAATAAATTTTATGATAAAAAATTCAACTAAAAATCACTTGGTAGCGAAGGGTTAAACAATGACTAGAATGAAGGGTTAAACAATGACAAGACTTCCTGCAAAAACTAAATATTAAGGGTTATATTTAATATGTGAGCAAAGTTTTCTTGATGCAGGGAGAAATCTGACTGCCATTCTGGGGTCAAAAAGGAATTATTCCCCAGTTTGTTGCATATTCGGTGATCGCTTCAGACTGGGTTTTTTGCCTTTTTTTGGATCACCAACAGTAGCTGATTGTATAAAATGCTGAACTCTTTTTTTCCAGCCAGTGTAACTTTTTAACATAGAGGTTTATTTAGAGGAGAGCACCGAAATGTCAGTGCTTTCTAATTCGACGCACTTCGGTGGCAAGTTTGGCGCGCTTTCAATAATCCTTTTAAGGCTAGAGTCAGACGAGCGTCTTTGGAGAGAAGAAAGAACGTCCGTGAGAGTGGACATTCCTTCCACTCGACACCCTTCTGGCCACCTCACTGAGTGCACTCAGCGCTGCAAAGCGCGATCCTCCTATGGAGAATTGCGCTTTGCAGCTCCGTCAACACGCATCCTAGAGCTCTGCCGGAGAGGCATGGATAACGGACGCTTGGTGCGCGCACAAGTGTGTGACTGGCCCCGTTGCAGCGTCACAACGCTGCGACGGACACCGGTAAGTACGTCAGTATGGGCGCACATAGTCTGACTCCTCGTGAAGAGTCAGCCCTTTGCAGTCAAGATAAATTTCTGCAGATGAAGGAAACGCCTTTTTTATAAAAAAATTTACACAAAATATTCATATGCAAAAAGTAACTAGAGTAAAATTAATTATACTTACTGACATTTAGCTGGATATAGCCAAATCAGTGTACGTCATGAACTCCAGAGCCTGTGTTGGCATTCATTGGTTGTCTGCACTGTGGAAGCTGCATGCTGCCAACCAGCCCAACAAGACTGAGAGGCACGTATGCTGGGCAGCGAGCGTTTAATGTGCTGCCTGGCACCTAGTGACACAAACGTGCTTGATCACATCCCCTATTTGATTCTCCATCAGGCAGGATAACAGAAGCCCTAAATCCCCCTTCTGTTTTGTGTCACTGCCCTGCCACAGAAGGTAGCGAGATGGTTCAAGAAAGATATGGAGCCTGCGAAACGCACACGGAGCTCCTTCCATCTGCACATAGGCCACCAACCACAATTTGGTTAACTTCAATTTAAACTTTGGTTTAAATCAGTGTGTCTCTGTTTCTTGGGGTCTATGTGCATGTGTCATGGTCAAGTGTGTGGGTCAATGTCTTTGCCAATATCTTTGTGTGAATCATTCATTGTCTGTTTTTAGTCCTTCAGCAACTGTCAGTGTCTTAATCTTTGTGTCTTTGAGAACATCTCTGTGTGCATTTTGCTTGTTGGTGGCTGCCTAACAGAAAATACAGTGTCCCCCCCATAAGAAAAACATGAAACATTTTTATTTTCACTCTGGCATATCAGCATAGGGTGGGCTGATGTTTGGTGGATGAATCACACGGGAGGGGTTGCAGAACTTTGTACTTTTGTGGTTGTAGGGCTAGCCTGGGTCCCAGAACAAACACATCTATCTACATAGCTGCCCCTTAGCATGGACATTTAAAAATATGGGAAATATTTTAAATAGTTAAAAAAAAAAAAAAAAAAAAGGGTTTTATGTAATTGAGTTACTGGCTATTTATTATATTACAATGCAAACATTACAATTTTACAACAGTCATTTATTTAGCGTTTACTGCTTGGTCTCTTATGCCTTTCTGATCATATCCGCTTCCAGTTTACTTTCATGTTGCCGCTCCGATTGTCGTCTTCTGTAAACATCATCTGGCATAAAAACAAAAAACAAAACCCTTAAGACATTAATCTCTTGACTCCGAAGGATGAGCGGGAGACATTTATTATTTTCCTTTCCAGCCCCTATGCAGGAGGGAATCAAGATACTGCACTTCTACCCGGATACAGTGTAAGGCTTCTTTCTGTGCATGATATGACCCTACTTTGTATGAAACCCTGGTTAGCCAGGTGGTAGCCTTAGTAATGGAGCAAAATTACCCAGAAGAAGCTCTATACAGCATGACAAAGGGCCACACGCAATATTAAAACCACTAAGAGAATAACATTGTTACAATGGCATCTGTCAAGGGGTGAGATATACAGGGTGAGCCAGTCAAACCTGCATTTTTGAAAAGGGCAGGAGAGCCGTGAAAGTGGGCGGAGCGAGTTAGCAAGGTTACCATTGTGTCCCCCACAACTAAGCATTTCAGTCGTCATGCAGCTGTGGTCTAAACAACAACGTTCATTCGCTGTGAAAGCGTTTTACCAAAGTGGTAGTTATGCAGCCGCTCAGCGTCATTCAAGCAAGGTAACAGTTTGGTGCGCAATGTCCTCATTGGGAATCATAGGCCCGTATTTTTTTGAGAATGACAGGGAGCAAGCAGTTACTGTGAATGCACAACGCTATTCGGAAATGTTGCATTCGTTCTTCATTCCTCAGCTTCGTCAACATGGAATGAACAATGAAACCTTATTCCAGCAAGACGGTGCCACAAGTCATACAGCCCGTGTGAGCATGAATGTTCTCAACAATGTTTTTCCAAATCGGGTGATATCCCGAAATGGAGCAATTTCTTGGCCTCGCCGATCGCCAGAGCTCACAGTGTGTGATTTTTTCTTGTGGGAGTACCTGAAGAGTAAAGTCTTTGAACAACGACCTCCAACGCTTGGGGAACTCAAGAGGAGAATCCGGTTGGAAATCGAGAGAATTCCTCAGCGTATGCTCCGTGATGCGATGGGCTGTTTCAGAAATCGCCTACAAGAATGTCTCAATTGGGAAGGACACCATCTTACTGGAGTTATTTTTAAACAGTGAATGTTGTTTCTTAAATGCTTTTTAATGTACATTAAGATAGTAACAATAAAATTTTGAAATATCCATCCGTTTATTTTTTACAGTCATTTCAAAAATGCAGGTTTGACTGGCTCACCCTGTATTAGGCAGATTGTTACAGACCATGTACACCTTTTAAGGCAATGGCGTTCCCTGATGGCAGTGACCAGAATAATGCACCCTGCCACACCACAAAAATTGTTCAGGAATTGTTTGATTAACATTAAAGAGTTTCAGGTGTTATATATATTTAATTGAACATCTTCAGTATGTGCTGAAACAACAAATCCAATCCACGGAGGCTGCCCTTTGCATCTTGCAGGACTTAAAGCAATGTTTCCCAAACCTGTCGTTGGGACCTGCTGACAGGCCAGATTTGCAAGATATCTGAAGCACAGCAACAGGTGATATTATTTGCTGCATCAGTGATTGCAGGATTCAGTCTGCATTTCCCCAAAGTGATCTGTAAAATCTGGCCTGTTAATGGGTCCTGAGGACATTTTTGGGAAACCCTGACATAGAAGGGACACTTTCACCAAAAAAAATTAAGTTTTTATTGTGAACTTTTGTACCAAGGTTATTTTTATCCAATTGAGAGAGAGTTTGTCACAAAGACAATGGAGTCATGACCAGCACGTATTTAAGGATTAAACCTATACTATGATTAACAAAACAGAACAGAGAAAATTGTGGCAATTACATCACAGCTATAATAGCTAATTTGTGCCACTCGTGCTGGTTTCAAATTACAGACAGAACAACATGAATAAATAGCAAAATTCCTATGTAAAAGTGTAAGGCACTTGAGGTACTGCTGTGATTAAGTCCTCTATAGTGGAAACTAATCAGGGATCCTGGAGCTGAATTAACCCCCACATGCTGCTTAACATTGTATCACAGAAGGGACCTATTATGCAGACAATTTGTAAATATGATGCTTGTTAAACCTGTGGGATACTACTACGTTAGAATAATTACCACAAAATAAAAAATGGTAGGAAATGCTCCTTGAAGATAAGGTTGATGGTGATCAATGGTTTTGTGCTTCCTAATAGTGTAATGGATAGTCTTGCAACATGCCAAATGAAGTGGCTAGGCTAAGCCTATAAATATTTGCTCAAATGGCCATAATTATGTAGTCCAATTATTGTGACATTTAAGGTTTGAGCTCTTGCAAGGAATCTATAGTTCTTAGAGAACTAAAGTGCGGTCAGCACTAATAGAAAGTCTTATGACAACTGCAATTAGCTTAGCCCAAAAGATATTGTTTGTGTGCGCAAGACGATGAAAAGGTCTCAACCAACAATGATTAATGGCCAAAATTCTTAGTAATTACACAAAGCGTCAGCTCACTAATAAACACAGATTGATAATTGAAACACAGATAATCTTGTGGTCAATGGAAGGAAAAGCCCAAATGGCTAAGGAGTTGATGTTATTGGCGTCACGAACAATCAATCAACTCCTTAGCCATTTGGGCTTTTCCTTCCATTGACCACAAGATTGTGTTGTTTCAATTATCAATCTGTGTTTATTAGTGAGTTGACGCTTTGTGCAATTACTACCTATCTCTTATAAGAATTTTGGCCATTAATCATTGTTGGTTGAGACCTTTTCATCGTCTTGCGCACACAAACAATATCTTTTGGGCTAAGCTAACAATACTGTCCTAATTGCAGTGATCATAAGACTTTCTATTAGTGTTGACCGCACTTTAGTTCTCTATTATGTTGATTGGGTTAATGCATTCCTAAGAACTATAGATTCCTTGCAAGAGCTCAAACATTATCTAGTCCAATTATTGTGACATTTAATTATGGCCATTTGAGCAAATATTTATAGGCTTAGCCTAGCCACTTCATTTGGCATGTTGCAAGACTATCCATTACACTATTGGTGATCAATGCCTTCAATGGTTTTGTGCTCCCTATCAACCTTATCTTCAAGGAGCATTTCCTACCATTTTATTTTGTGGTAATTATTCTAACGTAGTAGTATCCCACAGGTTTAACAAGCATCATATTAACAAATTGTCTGTATCACATAAGGGACCTGTTTATTTTGCAATTATTTCTATTATGCAATGTTAAGCAGCATGTGGGGGTTAATTCAGCTCCAGGATCCCTGATTAGTTTCCACTATAGGAGGACTTAATCACAGCAGTACCTCAAGTGTAAAGTACACTTTTACATGGGAATTTTGCTATTTATTCATGTTCTTTTTTATACAACTATCTAATAAAATTTATATGTTATTGTTATGTCTGTAATTTGAAACCAGCACGAGTGGCACAAATTAGCTATTATAGCTGTGATGTAATTGCCACAATTTTCTCTGTTCTGTTTTGTTATTTTTAGCCAATGCTTTAATGTCATCCATGTGTGTCTCATTACTCAGCATTTGCAGCTTAAATCAATTAATCTTAATGAACTAGTGATGTTCTTTAATATGTGTAATGTTCCTGATTGTCACATGTGATCTTCCTGCAGTAATTTGTTGAGTGATGCGGTTTGAATACCATGAGGTTTCAGGTTGATGAGTTGAGATATTTGCATTGATGGAGTAACTGATGAATTGATTTAGGCCCCGTTCACACAGTGCGATTTGAAAATTGTGCGACTTTCCGCGCGATTTTCATATTCGCGACATGGTGCGATAATGTCACGCGACATCACTGTTTTGTACGATTTTTGCAAAGCATCACCAATACAAATCGCAAAATCGCAGATAGCAAATCGCAAAAAAAGGGTCATGTACCTGCGACATGCTTCTGCGACGCGCGACATGCAAAGTCTCGCGGCAAGATGTGAACAGCTCCATTAAAATGCATTGGAGAAGCTACACAGCGCGACGTCGCTGCAAAATCCGCACGGTAAATCGCACAGTGTGAACGGGGCCTTAGATCTACGTGGGTGTTGGATTCTGTGATCAACTGGTTTCAAGAAGGTCCGTGGGGTTTAGATGTATTTGCCTAATGTATATTGAATATATACACTCTCCGCTGAGCTCTAGGACTCAGGATCCATGCGCGGGGTCACGCTCAGCTGCATAAATACTCCTCCAAATAGCGGCGCTCCAAGGACTTGTAGAAAAATGACAAAATTTATTGTTTCAATCTTTCAGCTTGGTTTTCCACAAGCTTTCTTCAGGATAAAAAATAAATAAAAATTGCAACAAGATACACAGTTTAAATACATACATGTGAACTCACCCTCTATGTTCCCCTCCACCGGTGCCATCGGCACGCCATGCATCGTAAATTACTCATGACATCAGAGCGTCAGTGGGGTAACCATCACCCTGGTAACGGCTGAAAACAAAGTTACCAACAGGAACGGTTAACCCTTTCTGTACCCCTGCCCTACCAAAGGGCATAATTTGGACGCCATTTAGTCACCGAGCAATACCCCATTAAAACCATAGAAAAGAAGAAATTCCTAATCTTGATCTTGCACATACAATGGTAGTATACCATAATCCCCAGATTTAAGATATAGCTCCCTGTTGTTCTGTCTTAATGGAAAAATTCAAAAAAAAGGTTATAGAAAAAGTTTCGGAGGGCATCAAAAATTCTGTTGAGACAATTATTCCGTTAATGCAGGGCTTGACAAATTTGCTTTCAATCTAGGAGCCAGGTTTTTCTTCAGACTAACAAAGCCTTACTTTCAACTAAAAGATGAACGGTCTTTAAAAAAATAAAAGTATGAGTACTGATATGTCTGCTAAAAAATAAAAGAATAACTTTATTTAAGAGCAATAACATGTCACCATTATCGACGGTCATTTAATGCAACCTTATTTTTTTAAGATTTTAATTTTTTTTTTTACAATTTGCTACATAAAATATCTGTCACCTCCTTATAATCAGCTTCTTGTCAGTTTTGCAAAAATAACGATTCGTCTCCTCCGTCCGACAACATCTGGGATGGTCACTTTCCATGGGATTTGAAGTCAAAATGCGATGGTGGGGGAGGGGCGTTAATAAGCAAAACAATGTAAATGGGGCGAAAGGGGGGAACCGGAGGGGTAGAAAAGCATGAATATATATGTGGGTCTGGTCTTGGTCCCGCCTTAATATACAGATATGTATAAAAAAATATATAATGGGAAGGGCTTATTCTCTCCAAGCAGCTTCACGCGACCTCATTCACCGACTCCAGGTTTGTGAAGCGCTGGCAACTGTGATCCCCGCTGCGTTCCTGTTTGTAGAACGCTCGCTGCCAAGGGTAAAAGTCCTAGTGTTTCGTGTGGACCTCCTCTAAGCCATTCGCAGGTGGAGGCCACGGATCACTGTAGGGATCTGCTGTATGATGGGAGCCTCAGTCTTGAGGTCGAGTTCCCCACTGTAGGGCACTTGAAGTCATAAAGGACCCACCATGGTATGTTTGTTGCATTGGTTATCAAAGCATTGTGCCGTGTTCCTCAAAGATCCTACCAACCAACCCTTAAAGGATGAATAAAACCAGAACAAAAAGCATCCTCCACATCTGTTCTTTGGCATCTTTGTCGTGTCCTTTTTTAACAAGGGCTCAAATCGAGCCACACGCGAATGGACCTCAAGAGAAATGAGTCACCGGGATCATCCCGTAGAGGTTTTGACGTCTAAAACCTTGCCGGCTCCTTTCGCTCACATACGTTTCATGCAATTTATGTTTCCTATCGACAAGGCACAAGCTGTGGACCTCTACCCTCTCCGGTTAACATACCGTGGACAATCACCTAGACGAAAAGGTCAACTTTCGAAAGAACCATCAACAAAGCGAAAAAAGTCAGAAAAACTACTTGACTCACAATCCCAGTCGGACGTTGCGTGTTTTCCAAGGTAACAACTGTGCTTATTCTATTCAACAACAAAAAAAAGTCTTGGTCATGTCATGGCCAACGTGTGACCAACAGAAAGTAAACAAAAAACACCAGCAAAGACACCACAAGGGGCCTGGTAGTATGTTGGGTAAATATCAGATTAGTGTTCATGGATACGAGGGAGTTTTATCTTCTTTTATCAAATGGTTTGAGAACCGTCAGTGCGAGACGCCCGGGTTTACCAACACGGCCTTCGATTCCAGTGAACGTGGAGAGTGTTCCTGGCCTCAGCTTCATTGGAGTGGACGCTCTGGGAACTGAAAGGAGTTTGAAGGAGCGGAGAGACTCTGGATTGGTAATCATAATGCGTCTTCATGGAACGATTTGGAGCGTAAGCCATGGGGGGAGGGGTTGACTAAGGTGCCGGTGCAGGCTTTGGATTAAGGAGAATCGGCGGGCTAATTAATAAAGTGCCTTTACGTGGACCATTTGGAGGGGTGGTGCATCATCTCCTAGGCGTGGCAGACGGGGTCGGAGAGCAGGTTAGAAAGCAGCGATGCTATTGGTTGGTACTAAAAACATACAAAATCCATGAAAGGCTCATCCCATACGAGAAAGTGGTAACGGACCAAAAGCGAACTCCTAGCTGATGCCAACACGTATATGAAAACACAATCTGGATATGTGAAGCTCCCACGCCCCCCCCCACTCCCCAATATCACCATCATTGAGTGAGGAGGGAACAGGACCCCAGTCACAACCAGTCAGAATGCCATCTCGGCTGAGCCCTGCCCCCCCCCCCCCCGTTCTCCTTGGGTAGGCCTGAAGCTCCTCCTGTACTTTAGGCAGCATACCTTGCTCCTTCTCCCCCACCCCCGATACATAGAAAGAGGTGCGTGTGTGGTGGTGGGGAGGGGTGGGTGTTAACGTGACATACAGTTTCTCGGTTTTTGAGCGCTGATAAACCACCCAAATAAATAGAAACGAGTCCAGGCTGTTAGCAAGGTGCTGCAGTAACATGAGGGGAGTATCGGGGGGATGCTTAGGGCTCCAGTGTATTGGGGGGAGGTGGGGGAGCAGTCTCTTTCTCCATTCTCAAGGTTCTCCTCTACTGCAGAATATTATAATCAACGGTTTATTAGATATTGAAATAACCTCCCTGGCGGTGATCCAGAGTGTGTCTCGGGGTTAAATTTCACCGCTGAGGGCAGTAACCCCGAGACACACTCTGGTTGTATACATCACCTCTCCGTGCGCTCCCTCGATCTCTGCAGTCTCCCCCAGCGATCGCAGCGTTTTACTTCCTGGATTCCTTCTCGTGAGGAGGAAACCAGGAAGTAATGAGGTCGCGATCGCTGGAGGAGACTGCAGGGGACATCGAGGGAGCGCAGGGAGAGGTGATGTATCCAGGGGCATCCCGAGTGTTGCTCGGGGTTACCACTTCCAACATAGGAATTTAACCCCGAGCCACACTCGGGATGCCGCTAGGGGCGGCAATAAAGAAAAACTAGACAGTTTCAGCACAGAATTTGCTGAAGAAATAGACTGTCAGGGAGGTTAAAAACAGGAATATTTTTAACATTGAAGCCTATGGGATTCTCCTGAATAAACCTGTCAAATGAAACCACCAAACAGCAGGGCAATTTGGCAACTTTTCACTGCTGGTTTTTGTTCTCTGAATAGACGAAGCATTGCTTCTCTATGGGGATTTCACTGCCCTCGAACAGGCACCGTATCTGCAGGCAATTAGTCAACATTTGGCGAACTGCCTGCTTTTGGAATAGCCGAAAGGCCAGGAAAGGTAACCGAACGCTGAATTTCAGAGTTTGGTTACTTTTCGCCAGCAATTCGGATCTCTTTGAATAATATGTTTTTAATGGGGTATTGCTTGGTGACTAAATAGAGTCCAAATTATGCCCTTGGTAGGGCAGGCGTAAGGAAAGGGTTAACAGTTCCTATTGGTAACTTTGTTTTCAGCCGTTACCAGGGTGATGGTGGGACGCTCTGATGTCATGAGTAATTTACGACGCACGTCGAGCCGATGGCACCGGTGGAGAGGAACACAGAGGGTGAGTTCACAGGTTTGTATTTAAACTGTATCTTGTTGCATTTTTCATCCTGAAGAAAGCTTGTGGGAAACAAGCTGAAACAATAAATTTTGTCATTATTCTACAAGTCCTTGGAGGAATATAATATAATATAAACATACACATATAGAATTAGTTTTCACCAACTGTTTAACCTTCCTGGTGGGATTTCCCAAGTGTAGCTTGGGGTTAACTTTTTATGCCGAAAGCAGTAACCCCGAGCCACACTCGGGCTGTATACATACCTGTGGGAGAGGGAGTACAGTGGAGGCGCTAATAATTGGTAGATGAATGCATTTGTTATGCGGCCGACTGGGATTAGAGCACAAAACCGCGACAGAAATGTGTAGACGTACAGTAGAAAAGAAGGGGTGGGTCCTAGTGGCGCAGTCTCTTTTGAGAGTAGTCAGTACGCGGTCTAAAATACATGCAGTACAAATTGTGCCTAAAATAAATGGGTGTAGTGGTCCCACTATTCCAAGTAGTGCACGGTCGGAACGACCACTAAAGTGCTGCCGTGAGGAACTATGTGCAGTAGTGCCACTGTGCAAAAAAGGCATATATTGCAAGGTGACAGTTGATGTCCTGATATAATCAAAAATCACATAAAGTGCAAATGCGAGTATAAAGTGCATATAGTGCAATTGGAGGTCTTTCAAGGAATTATTGCTATCAAGTCTTGTTTTCTAAATCACTGGTGAAGGCAAAAAAACAGTCCAACCGACCATATATTCTGTATTGAAGATAAGGTAGTCTGGTTGAGTCTCCACGTGGACAGTCCAGAGATGTACGTGAGGTCCTGGTGCACTGTCTTCACCTAAGTCCTATATAGACTCCCGATTCCCAAAAAAATTGGGAGAAAAGAAGGGAGAGGGGTAGAGAGGGAACAGGAAAAAAAAAAAAAATATATAACTCTGTATCAGACAATACTGTACTAAGTGCCCATAGACAAGGGAACACTTACACTTTATAGAGCCTCGTATACCGGCTCTGGTGTGGAATGCCTTGGGCCTAATTGAGGGTAGCCTCTGCCCTTCTTTAGAGTTTTCTTGGAGTAGCCTCTGCCCTTCCTTAATGCTTGCTCGATCGTCTCAGATACAGAAAAAGAGAGATCCTCATAGCGCAACTTGTAACCAATGGTTGGAATAAGATCGGTGAGTTTTGACTTTCACCTATGTTGGAGCCTTAGGTTCCAGGCTCAACTTGTAAGCGTGTGGTACTGCTTATTCGGTGGGTACCTTCACCTCTTTCATCTGCAGGTGGTCTTCTTATCTTATGTGGATGGTAGGAGAAGTAGAGAAACGGAGCATGTGGGGCATATACTGCTTTAAAAATGGGTCTTAACCAATAAATTTCTTTTTTACCATTTGCATCCGTTTAAGAGCATATATAAAATAAGGTGGGAGGGTGTCACAAATATGGGATACGCGTTTCAGCTATAAAACAAAGCCTTCCTCAGTCCATGTGCAGGATAAAATAAAAAAATAGGGGATCTGAGGCACTCCACGTGTCTCTGTTTATATAGTAGTCACTAGGTATTGATTTTCAAAGTTACTTCCGGGTTCGCGGGTGTTGCGGTCACGTGATGCGTGCCGCGTCATCACGCCATGTCGCGGCCATCTTGGGCGTGCGTTCCATTAGCCGATTGTTTGCGTTCCACCTTGTTCCGTGTTGTAGTTTCAGCGGCGTTGTGGCCACAGTGTGGAATATTACCCTATCTATTGCTAAAAGTAAGGGAGCAGTCCTGATATACATTTGGACATCTCACAGGTGGTGGTTTAAAACAATCTGTGCGGTATTTTAAAACGTGACATAAAACATATATAAAATATATATAAAACAGTGGCCGCTATGTTGCACCATATATTAAGAAGGAAAAGGTAGTGCAAATTGGTATAACTATGTAATAAAAATGAGGAAGGGGAAAGAGACCGCACATTTGTGTTTGCTGACGTCTAGTTAAAAATGTGTCCCAATTGTAGTGGCAGTGTCGCCAGTGAGTGT
The DNA here is from genome assembly GCA_009667805.1 of Leptobrachium leishanense. NCBI lineage: Eukaryota > Metazoa > Chordata > Amphibia > Anura > Megophryidae > Leptobrachium > Leptobrachium leishanense. Next base: position 114,657,051 of record CM019070.1, read on the forward strand.
GGTGATTCCATGGGAGATGTTAAATATTGTTCTATAAATAGATCATTGCACACAGTAGGTTCATTGATATCAGTTGAGATGTTTTACAGTGTGTCCCAGCTACAGTGAAATTGGATGGTAACAATAAGATCTGTATGACATGATTGTCTCATGTTAATAATAGGGGTGTTAACACTGGGGCATGGTATAACGACCTTCCATGTTAGGAAGGGGATATGAATCAGAAGAGCATATAATTATAGGGATCAAACTGGCAACTGTCGTAGTCATAACCTGAATTTCATAGAATATTATTGGTCATAGGGTCATGAAAATAGGACCATGGCCTGGGTTAGTACTTTTTTTTTTTTTTGAGAAAGGATTTTACCAGGAAGGATACATTGAGATTTCTCTCGTTTTCAAGTATGTCCTGGGTGGCGAGAATGTTCTCTCGTTTTCAAGTATGTCCTGGGTGGCGAGAATGTACCGTTAGGTGTCTTGCCAAGGACACTTACTGAATAAAACAGTGTGTTCAAAATTAATAAATCACGAATGTACATAATGTCCTAGTGTTGGCATATGGGACACTTGTCTCCTGAGTTGAGTCGGGAGGTAGAATGGGAAAGAATCTACTCAGTTGGCTAAATAGTCAGTGGGTTTTAACGGTTGGTATAATGGGCTGGTAGGAATGTATAGGGATATTGTAAAAATCATCGTGGGAGTTCGATGAACCGGTACTATTCAGTTGAGGAAGTGGCATAACTCGAAATCGGCGTTTAGTCCCTGCGGTTGAAGTGTCCCTAGGTTGAAGATCCAGCTCATTTCCTCTTTTCCAATTAATTTTTCGAAGTTGCCACCTCTCCAGGGTGCTTCAACTTTCCTGATCCCTATGAAGGTTAACCCCTCTGGGTTCATGGTGTGTTTATTTTTAAAGTGTAGAGGGACACTGTGATTCTCGTTTCCGTTCCGGATATTCCTAATGTGTTCTTGAACACGTACACTAAGGGATCTGGTCGTTCTCCCTACATATCTTAAGCCGCAGGGACATGTTAGCAAGTAAATCACGTTTTTGGTGAAACAGGTGATTACGTCTTATCTTTATAGGTCCTGTAATTCCATCAATCTGCGTGATGATCTGTTTTTTGCTCCTAGTGTTCCGACAGTTAAGGCAGTTGCCACACTGGTGAAACCCTTTCTGTATACCGTAAGGGTTATGTTTTGTTAGGGTCTTCTTTGTGTGTTTCTGTGCCAATTTCATTTTGAGATTGCCGACTCCTCTGCAAATCATCCTCGGTTTCTCGGGTAGAATTTCTCTTAGTAATGGATCTTTCCTTAGTATCGGCCAGTATTTCTTTATCGTCTTCCTAATGTGTTGGTTTTGGGCGTTATACGAGAAGATGAAGGGCACGTTGGTTGTGTATTGGGGTCCTGTTTTGGGTCTCTTCAGCATATTGATACGTTCTGTGTTTCTGACTTTGGTTCTGGTGTCTTCGAGTGTGTCTGGGTCATAGCCTTTCTCCAGAAAATCTGTTTTCAGTTTTTCTGACTGTACTTCGTATGTGGCCAGATCCGTGCAGTTCCTCCTTACTCGTAAAAATTGGCTTTTCGGAACTCCATCCAACCACTGTGGAAGATGGCAACTGGTGGTTCCAAAAAAAAAGTTGTTCACATCTACCTTTTTAAAAAAAGTCTCAGTTTTGATTATACCATCCTGGATGAAAATACTTAAATCTAAGTTGATGGGTTCATTGCTCCATGTAGTGGTTAGTGTAATGCCTCTTCCATTTTGGTCCAGTTCTTGTAAAAATGTCTGCAAGGAGTTTATCCTGCCCTTCCAAATAAAGAAAATGTCGTCGATATATCTTTTGTAGCAAACAAGATTACTCTGGTACTTAAAATCGGAAAGATTCTTCCCAAAAGGCCATAGTCCTATTTCCATGACCCTATGACCAATACTATTCTATGAAATTCAGGTTATGACTACGACAGTTGCCAGTTTTATCCCTATAATTATATGCTCTTCTGATTCATATCCCCTCCCTAACATGGAAGGTCGTTATACCATGCCCCAGTGTTAACACCCCTATTATTAACATGAGACAATCATGTCATACAGATCTTGTTACCATCCAATTTCACTGTAGCTGGGACACACTGTAAAACATATCTCAACTGATATTATCAATGAACCTACTGTGTGCAATGATATATTTATAGAACAATACTTAACATCTCCCATGGAATCACCACACTCACTGGCGACACTGCCACTACAATTGGGACACATTTTTAACTAGACGTCAGCAAACACAAATGTGCGGTCTCTTTCCCCTTCCTCCTTTTTATATTGAATTAAGGCCATTTTTATTACATAGTTATACCAATTTGCACTACCTTTTCATTCTTAACCCTTTCGCTGCTGAGGCTTTTCCCGCCTCTGTGCTGAGGTCATTTTTACCGGTTTTACTCATCATGTTTAAACGCGTTTTGAAGGCTTATTTTAGTATATGACCCAGACATATTATATATCGTTCTTTCCGTCAGACTCAGCAGATTAATATGTCATTATTATATGTATACGTCATGACCTGTCTGTATATTATAACAAAAAATGCAATAAAATATGAATTTTCAATAATTTACAGCGTGTAAAGTGTTTTTTTTCCATATTTTAACATGCGAGCAATTGCGGTTATATTTTTTATGGGGTGCGCTTGTTAAAAAAATTAGAGATGGGGTCTCGTTACATTTTTTTTGGGGAAAATTACACGATTTTTAACAAACGCACCGCATACAAAAATCGTTAGTGCAGCATCATTGTTCACATTATAATTGAAATGGAAACAATAATGCTGCATTAACAAACCAAAAAAAAGAAAAAAAGTGTTTATTTTTTTTTTAGAATTTTTTTTTTTAAATATTTTTTTATTTTTATTTAATTTATTTAATTTTTTTTACAAACTTTTTTCACTTTCGTGTTTGGTATCGTTGGAACGGCCATGCTCTGGCCGATCCAACAATACCAAACGTTAACCCCTAGCTGCCACGGATCGGGAGATAGGGAGTTCATTGGAACTCCCTATCTCCACCGTTGGTGGCAGTTAGGGGTTAACTCCAGGACTGGCGTCATCGTGCTATGCACGATGACACCAGTCCTCAGGGGGAGTTCCCGGAGGCTTGGCCGACATCCAAGATGTCGGCCAGCTCCGGGAAAGGATCACGAACCGGCGCTTTTCAGCGCCGATTCGCGATCCAGCTCCCCAGGGGTTAATGCCAGGTACCATTTGGAAGGGCAGGCTGTGCCCTTCCAAATGGTGCCTGGGTTAACCCCCGCAACGTCGCCGATCGGGAGGGAGAGAGGTCCGAAGGACCTCCCCCCTCCCTTTCAGGCGCCTCCTCCGCACATGCGGGGGGGGGGGGGCCTGAATTAGGTGTCATCGCGCTGCCGCGATGACACCTAATTTCACCGGCGGCGGTTCCGGATGCTGGGCTGACATCGAGAATGGAACGCACGCCCAAGATGGCCGCGACGCGGCGTGATGACGCGGCACGCATCATGTGACCGCAACACCCGCAAGTAACTTTGAAAATCAATACCTAGTGACTACTATATAAACAGAGACACGTGGAGTGCCTCAGATCCCCTATTTTTTTATTTTATCCTGCACATGGACTGAGGAAGGCTTTGTTTTATAGCTGAAACGCGTATCCCATATTTGTGACACCCTCCCACCTTATTTTATATATGCTCTTAACCAATAAATTTCTTTTTTACCATTTGCATCCGTTTAAGACCTATTTTTAAAGCAGTATATGCCCCACATGCTCCGTTTCTCTACTTCTCCTACCATCTACATAAGAGAAGACCACCTGCAGATGAAAAGAGGTGAATAAGCAGTACCACACGCTTACAAGTTGAGACGGGGGGGGGGGATCCAAGTGGCGCAAACTCTTATGTGAGTGGTCAATATAAGCTGTTTAGTTCTAATGTGGTCAAAAAATTCATTCATTTATATTTTCTATATAAACAGACACATGTGGAGTGTCCTATATCCCCTTTTTTGCACCTTGAGCTGAAGAAGGCTACACTGGATAGCCGAAACGCGTACTCTGTGTAAACCCCTCACCTTTTTATCTGTAACACCTTTTTATCTGTAACCCCTTGCTTATTAAATATTGGATTTTATTTGGATCATCTCCCTTTTTCATTTATTTATTTATTTATTGCTGGTCACCTGGAGACTCAACAGCAGTTTCAGCTGCATGCGCCCAGCCTACCTCCCCTTTTTTTACAAGGGAACCATCCACCAACGAAAAGAACATAGGAGAATATCCGCTGTGGAAAGAGGTGCAGGTACCCACCATAGTAGTACCACATGCCCTAGAGTTGAGCCTGTATCTAAAGGCTCCATCATCGGTGAGTTTGTCTTCTCTACCTTTATTTTAATTCATCCCTGCAAACAGCTGCATATTGCGCTATGAGGACTTTTCCCCTTTTGTACCTGAGATAACCGTGCAACCAGCAAGGAAAAGAAACGAAGGGTCACCCAGGAACAACCGCAAAGAAGGGCAGAGGCCACCCTCATTTAGGCCCAAGGCGTTTCACACCAGAGCCGGTACCAAGGCTCCACACACTGTAAGTGTCCCTTCGTCATCTTCTACTCGACCCATTACCAAGCAATATTGCGCAATCTTCTCTCCTTTTCTGTCTCCTCCTTCCTCCCTCCCTATTTTTGGGAATTGGAAGCACACATAGGACCTAGGTGAGGACCGGACCCTAGGACGACATCCATACCCTCCGGACTACCCCAGTGGACATCCTCACCGTATTATAATACGGTCTGAATTGAACCTTTCTTTTGTACTTTCCATATATTGGGCCAGAACTCTGTCAAGAATTCATCTCTGGTTTTTGCACATGCACTTTATACTAGCACCTTTTATGCAATCCATTTGCACTTTGTATTAGCACTTTATATACTTTTATGTATACTCTTCACATGAGCAGGTACTGTTTTTTTCTTACCTTCTAGTAGAAGGCACTATCAGTACCCGTTTTTTTTTCCTCATTATTGCATTTAGGTCCTTTTTTGACCACATTAGAACTAAACAGCTTATATTGACCACTCACATAAGAGTTTGCGCCACTTGGATCCCCCCCCCCGTCTCTGCTCTATCGTTTTGCACATTCTTGTCAAGGTTTTGTGTTACAATCCTCGTCGGCTGCACAACATAAATCACAAAAAACCTCACATAATTTATCAGCGCCTCCACTGAACCCCCACTCTTGCTTACAAGTTGAGCCTGGAACTAGGGATGCACCGATACCACTTTTTTAAGACCGAGTACGAGTACCGATACTTTTTAAAAGTACTCACCGATACCAAGTACCGATACTTTTATTTAATGTCATGTGACCGCTTTCCAATAAGAACAGACCATATAAAAATGCCCCCGCTCACATGTATATCCCCCGATATATATATATATATATATATTCATACTGCCCCAGCTCATGGATTTGCCCCAGCTCACTCATGGATTTGCCCCAGCTCACTCATGGATTTGCCCCAGCACACACATGGGTTATTATGCCCCCACAGCTCACACATGAGTATGCCCCCCCAGCTCATGGATATGCCCCCACATGGATATTGCCTCCAGCTCATGGATATGCCCCCACATGGATATGCCCCGACATGGATATGCCCCCTCATGGATATGCCCCCTCATGGATATGCCCCCTCATGGATATTGCCTCCAGCTCATGGATATGCCCCATCATGGATATTGCCTCCAGGTCATGGATATGCCCCCTCATGGATATTGCCTCCAGGTCATGGATATGCCCCTCATGGATATTGCCTCCAGCTCATGGATATGCCCCCTCATGGATATTGCCTCCAGCTCATGGATATGCCCCCTCATGGATATTGCCTCCAGCTCATGGATATGCCCCTCATGGATATTGCCTCCAGCTCATGGATATGCCCCCTCATGGATATTGCCTCCAGCTCATGGATATGCCCCCTCATGGATATTGCCTCCAGCTCATGGATATGCCCCCTCATGGATATTCCCCCTCATGGATATTGCCTCCAGCTCATGGATATGCCCCCTCATGGATATTGCCTCCAGCTCATGCATATGCCCCCTCATGGATATTGCCTCCAGCTCATGGATATGCCCCATCATGGATATTGCCTCCAGGTCATGGATATGCCAGGTCATGGATATGCCCCATCATGGATATGCCCCCTCATGGATATGCCCCCTCATGGATATTGCCTCCAGCTCATGGATATGCCCCTCATGGATATTGCCTCCAGCTCATGGATATGCCCCCTCATGGATATGCCCCTCATGGATATTGCCTCCAGCTCATGGATATGCCCCCTCATGGATATGCCCCCTCATGGATATTGCCTCCAGCTCATGGATATGCCCCTCATGGATATTGCCTCCAGGTCATGGATATGCCCCCTCATGGATATTGCCTCCAGCTCATGGATATGCCCCCTCATGGATATTGCCTCCAGCTCATGGATATGCCCCCTCATGGATATGCCCCCTCATGGATATTGCCTCCAGCTCATGGATATGCCCCCTCATGGATATTGCCTCCAGGTCATGGATATGCCCCCATGGATATTGCCTCCAGGTCATGGATATGCCCCCTCATGGATATTGCCTCCAGGTCATGGATATGCCCCCTCATGGATATTGCCTCCAGCTCATGGATATTGCCTCCAGCTCATGGATATGCCCCTCATGGATATTGCCTCCAGCTCATGGATATGCCCCCTCATGGATATTGCCTCCAGGTCATGGATATGCCCCTCATGGATATTGCCTCCAGCTCATGGATATGCCCCCTCATGGATATTGCCTCCAGCTCATGGATATGCCCCCTCATGGATATGCCCCCTCATGGATATTGCCTCCAGCTCATGGATATGCCTCCAGCTCATGGATATTGCCTCCAGCTCATGGATATTGCCTCCAGCTCATGGATATGCCCCCTCATGGATATTGCCTCCAGCTCATGGATATTGCCTCCAGCTCATGGATATGCCCCCTCATGGATATGCCCCCTCATGGATATTGCCTCCAGCTCATGGATATGCCCCCTCATGGATATTGCCTCCAGCTCATGGATATGCCCCCTCATGGATATGCCCCTCCTGGATATTGCCTCCAGCTCATGGATATGCCCCCTCATGGATATTGCCTCCAGGTCATGGATATGCCCCATCATGGATATTGCCTCCAGGTCATGGACCGCCCCCCCCCCCCCGACGATACTTACCTTCCTGGGCGCCGCCGAGAATGTCTCCGCGCGCGCGCGTCGTTGGAAGGACCCCAGCCGCGACCACGTGATCCCGGCTGGGGGCCTTCCAACGAGCGCGGCGCGGGGAAACTTTCCGGCGGCGCCAGGAAGGTAAGTATCGTCGCGGAGAGCAGCTGCAGGGCCTGTCTGAATGCTCTATCAGCATTCAGACAGGCCCTGCAGCTGCTCAGTGTGTTTAATACTTACCTTCCTGGGCGCCGCCGGGGAATGTCTCCGCGCGCGCGCTCGTTGGAAGGACCCCAGCCGGGATCACGTGGTCGCGCTGGGGTCCTTCCAACGAGCACGCGCGTGGAGACATTCCCCGGCGGCGCCCAGGAAGGTATGTATTGCGGAGAGTGCGGGGCCGGCTGTCCGAATGCCGATAGAGCATTCGGACAGCCGCCGCAGCCCCTCGGATGCCGGAAGCCGGCTCAATGCCGGCTTCCGGTATCGGAAAAAATATCGGTGGTACTGCACGAGTACCAAGTACTCCTGCAGTACCCAGTATCGGCCCCGATACCGATACTAGTATCGGTATCGGTGCAACCCTACCTGGAACCTAAGGCTCCAACATCGGTGAGTTTTGACTTTCACCTATCTTATTCCAACCATTGGTTACAAGTTGCGCTATGAGGATATCTCTTTTTCTGTATCTGAGACGATCGAGCAAGCATTAAGGAAGGGCAGAGGCTACTCCAAGAAAACTCGAAGGGCAGAGGCTACCCTCAATTAGGCCCAAGGCATTCCACACCAGAGCCGGTATACGAGGCTCTATAAAGTGTAAGTGTTCCCTTGTCTATGGGCACTTAACTCTGTATCAGACAATACTGTACTATTTTTTTCTGTTCCCTCTCTACCCCTCTCCTTTTCTCCCAATTTTTTTGGGAATCGGGAGTCTATATAGGACTTACGTGAGGTCCTGGGGCACTGTCTTCACCTACTGTCCACGTGGAGACTCAACCAGACTACCTTATCTTCAATACAGAATATATGGTCGGTTGGACTGTTTTTTTACCTTTGCCAGTGATTTGGAAAACAAGACTTGATAGCAATAATTCCTTGAAAGACCTCCAATTGCACTATATGCACTTATATATGCACTGTATACATACATACATACATACATACCTGTCCCTGCGTTCACTCACTGACCGCCGCGATCACGGTGTTCTGCTTCCCTTCTTGCGAGAAGGGAACCAGGATGTCGCGATCGCTGGAGAATGCGGGGTACAGCGAGGGAGCGCAGGGACAGGTATGTATCCAGCGGCAGCCCGAGTGTGGCTCGGGGGTTAAATGCATTGCAGAAAGCGTTAACCCCGAGCCACACTCTGATACCGCATGTTGCCAAATAAATTATTCCGATTATGACATATAAAATGTCAGAATCGGAATGCTAGGGGAGGTTAATAACGTTTTCCCCTTTACTTTCAGTCTCGTGTAATGTTGATTCATTAGGCAATACAACACCTACAGAAAAATAACTAATTAGGGTCAGAATTTTGCTACTATCAAAGTAGAAATTTAAATTTCAAACGAGGGACAAAAAAAATCTGGGCACAAAATAGGTGTAAAAATAATAGTTGAGCTACTAATGACCTCGTTTATATATATTTTTTTTTTACTCTTCATGGGATTTAGAAAAGTGTGAGTATATATTATAAAAAACTATTAAAAAATGGACACTACTCATCCTGACCACTTTTTTGTTTTAACCCCTTAATGCCAGTGGGGCGTACCAGGTTTGGCCGCTGTGATGAGCTCCTCCTCCAGCCCGCCTATGCATTAGACATGCCACACGCATTATTGACTGCAGGGGAATGGCTTGAGTTAAAGCTGTCCCGTAGCAGTGAATGACGGGCGTCACACCAGCAGGTGGGCAGGCCGGGCCCATAGACACCAGCAGGGCATGATACACCATCCAGAAATGTCCATTCCCACCCGCCAGAGGCGCGAAAGGGTTAAAGCGGTCAGGATATGAGGAGTACACCCCACCCCCTTCCTTCCTGGCCTCTTCTAGTGTAATCATTGGGTGAGGTGGTGGAAACTCCTCTCTCCCCCAATGTCACCAACAGCTGGAATTTTAGAAATTTCCCATCTGCCAGTCACCAGATGGGTCGCTAGTGATATCTGCAGGCAGACAGCCTGTCACGGGTTGGGTTGCAGGGTCAAGCCCAGGATGTGGTGACAGAGTGGAGTGAGGCAGAATTACAGGGTAAAAAGGAAAGGTTTATTACATAAGGAAATCACAGCAGGAGTAAACCAAAAGGGTGCACTGAACAGTGTATACATTATATCAGGAGGCTGGGCAAGACAGGAATGGGTCTGATGTACAAGGCACAAGACAGGATACACCAGGTGGACAGGAACTGTACTAGACTGAATAAATAGAATACTTTAACAAAAGACAGAGGGGCAGGACATGAATAGGGCAGACTGCTACAGAAAGAAACACAGGGCAGCTGGAGAAAACCCAAGGAGACTTACTGGGAATGAGACAGAACAAAGGGAGGGGGCTGAGGACCAGGAAACATGATGGGCAAAATCCAGGCGATATGGGGAATCCAAATGGCGTGGGCAAGGTTCAAGCATGGGTCAAGAAGGGCAGCATGCTAGAGTAGTCAAATTCCAAAGCAAAAGGTCATACACGGGATATCCAATGACAAAGGGTAATGTAAGGTAAAGCAGGCTCTTCAGGTTTGAGATGTACACAGCATGGAGGTCGCAGGGAACTGAGGGACTTCAGTTAATGCAAAAAGCACTCCATTTTAGGGTGGAGTGCGACTATAAAAGGAGACCCAGGCCCAGCCCACACCTGAGGTTGGAATATCAAAGGTGAAACCTGGCGTGGACACCTGGACATGGAACAGGTGAAAACCGATAAGGAATGTTAATGGAGAGGGGAATGGCCCCTATTTTACCTTTTTTACGGTGCTGTGGACCATGACACAGCCTGCTGACGACACCCTCAGAGACCGCCCATGAAAACAAGTTGTCTCAGAGAGGCAGCGGATGGATAGGACCTGCGCATGCATGTAGTTCTGAAACATCAGTGTTTCCCAAACCTGTCCTCAGGACCCGCTGACACGCCAGGTTTGACAGATAATTGAAGCACAGCACAGGTGATCTAATTTGCTTCTCAAATGATTGCAGGATTCAGTCTGCATTTCCTCAATGTATTCTGCAAAACCTGGCCTGGTTGAGGGTCCTGCGGACAGGTTTGGGAAACCCTGCGATACATCATACTGCGCAGGCGCTACAGAACTTGTGTACGTAAAGTGTGCATGTCCCATAGCAGCACGCAATTTCCAGATCCTACGCTACGCAAGTTGTGTAGGAGTAGAAATTGTGCAGAAAAGTCTCAGGGACTTCAGGGTTTGGGAGACCCTGAGCCGAAGTGAAGAAGCTGCGTGCGATGAAGGACAAATTGTGTGTAAATTCACCCCCAAAATAATAATTGAAGAGAAGCTGTCAGCATCTGCACAATTACTTCAGGGAAAAAAGAGAACTATTCGATAGTCAAATCAATAGAGTATCCCTTTACGTGGGTTTAACCACATAGCGACGAATGACTTATCAATCTACGTCCTACGAAAACGGTTTCATAACAACCAAGGACGTACCTATTACGTCATGTTGTTAGTGGGCCCTCCCTCCCGATACATCTCTGGCCGGGGTAGGGGGTGGTTTGACTTCAGGGAAGTCAGACCTTTTATGCCCCGGCTGTCACTCCGAGAGTGCCTGAAATGGAGGGGCATCTTGGATGTCAGCCAAGCCTCCGGGGCCTCCCCCCCCCCACCCACTGACATCGCGCATGGGCGCGATGGTGTTAGTTGGCAGTTAACTCCCTAGCTGCCAAGGGATTTCCATAGGGAAATCCCGATCCGTGGCAGCTAGAAGGTCTTGTTTTGAGGTAAAAACATAAATAATAAAAAGATTAAAAAATAATATTATTTTAAACTTTTATTATACAACCCAGACAAAAAAAAAAAAAAACAGGACTTAAACACTATGAGCACAAAACGGTCAAAATGAGCTCAGCACACAATGAAATGTCTCAGCAGCGAAGGGGTTAAGAAGAAAAAAGTGTATACAGTATTTCTAAACTCAGGACAAAGTCTAGAAACTATTTAGCAGGGGTCTTTTTTAGGCAGTTGCAGATTTTGGGGATCAAAAGTCAAAAAAGTGGGATCACTTTCAATTTTTCAGAAATGTAAAAACACCAGTGGGTACTTTCGGACAGACAATGGTACAACAGCCTGGTCACTATGGGGTTAATTGCTATGGTCTGAGCCATCATATGTTTGGGTGAAGATAGAAATCAGGAGACAATGGAGCAGTTCTGACAGCGTGCAAACCAGACAAGATATCCATGCTTATTCTACTTACAAAATGTCTCTTTGCCAATTCGGACATTAATCATAAACCACTCCATGGCACCGCCGAGAACAAAGAAAAAAGGAAGGAATCTGTAAACGCCGAGATGCTTTTTTCCTGGGACTAACGCAAAAACAGCTTGTAATTTGCTTCTATTTGCCATGACAAGGGAACAACATCTGGTAGGAAAAATAAAACGATCATTAGTGACACATCTAAATCAACAGAGAACAAATCTAACGCATCAAATCACTCCATCTAAACGATTCATCGGAGATAAAAAAAAAAAAAAAAAAACCTTACTTTAAAGCAATTTTATGTAAAAAAATAAATAAGCAATTTGCATAGTGTATGTAACTTTCGGACATACGCAAATTGCGTTTCTTGCGTACTTTTCACACACGGTATGCAGGTGCTTGGTCGGGATGGGTTGATGCTGTATGCACAGCTTAAGCACATGTTTGCTTTCTCAAATGAACGCAAAATGCAGCTACAAGCACTTGGTCATAGATGATGATGTCAGCATGAAATCGGGGTTAATAAGCTAAAGTGGTCAGGGAGTGTCCCTTTTAAATAATTTCGTGAACAAATGGAGTGAGACGAGGGACTGGCGGTGGAAGGGAGTGACTTTGCTCAAGTGACTTGACCTGAGTGTGAGTGGGTATGGACATAAGACCGGATTGGAGTGTGGGAGTGAGTTTGGGGAAAGGGACCAGACCAAAAGGGAGGGAATGGCAGTTCCCAACCAAAGAGGGTGTGGTGGTGGCACAGGACTCCAGCTTCAAGTAAAGGATAAAACACAGGCATACAGTCAGGGGTGGACTGACCCATCAGGCACTCGGGCACTGCCCGAGGGCCCGTGGGTCGGTAAGGGCCCGTTGGGCTGGCACAGTGGGCCCTCAGCTCCAGTGGAACCAGAGGATGCCAGGCAGCCATGTCCCAGCGGTGCAATCTGAAACCGCTACGGCCTGCTTCCCACATTCTAAATTGGAGCAGGCATGTTGCAGTGGCTCCGCCCCCTCACGTGATGCATGCCGCCCCCTCACTGCGTTAGGCTGCACACTCTCATTGGGCTGTGGTAACGCGTCTCCCGCCGGCACCAGGCACCCACCAGCAGATATGTGCGTATGTGTTCACAATTTTGTGTTTTACCTTCAGACAGTGGTTTATATTAATTTCCATCAACATTCTGGTTTTCTAGATTACTTCTGCCAGGTTTGCAAAAATTTAATGTTTATAGTCTGAGCAGATGACAAAGGTTTAAAAAAAGCAGACGTAGTGTGTGATCTGCGGCGCTGTCACATCACACAGAATCTGTGATTGTGTCTGATACGTGTAACAACTATACGGGGGGATATATATGAAATAAATTGAAATAGACATGAAATAAATTGATATATACGGGGGGGGGTAATATGAAATTTAAATATACGGGGGGTAATATGAAATAAATTGATATATACTGGGGGGAATATAGATGAAATAAATTGATATATACAGGGGACGGTAATATGAAATTGATATATACGGGGGGGGTAATATGAAATACAGTTGATATGCTGGGGGTTGAATAAACCATCAGTACGTTACAGTGAGTTTTATTGCTGTGGAGCTCTGTGATACGCTCATACACAGCACACATTACAGGGAGTTTTATTGTTGTGGAGCTCTGTGACACGCTCATTCACAGCGTACATTACTGTGAGTTTTATTGCTGTGGAGCTCTGTAATGTGCAGATTGTCAGTAATGTACGGTATCTTTTAAAGTGATCGGTATGTCCCACATTTGCCACAGGGACATTCTGTGCCGCGGTGCAGTCTAAGGCTGGGGTCAGACGAACACAGTGTTAACGTCCGTGTAGCCGCACTTTAGGCTCGGGTCAGATGAGCGCATTCTGTGCGTCCGTACTTTCTGACTGACGACAAGGTAGTGGCCACACAGTCCGTTTTTGTGACTGACGGTTTATTTGACTGATGTAGAAGGGAAAATAAATTAATATGAAAAACATTTTGTCCGTCAAAAATGCTAGACGAATAAATGCAATCCGTCTGACTACGTTCCACCACTCACACACAAAGCTATGCGGACATTGAAAACGCAGCGCACTCCACACGTCCTTTCTAGCGGTTTTACGTTCTTGCCTAACTTGCGTCCGTTTGCCGCATCCGTTGTGCGTCCGCACTTCTGTGCGGACGTACTTCGTGTGTGGGTCTCTATTGATCATAATTGTAGGCTACAACAGACGTTAACATGTGCGTGAACACAGACATGATCACTGCGTTCCTCTGACACGGGCCTTAGTACATCCGTGGTAGCAGATAATCATGATCAATAGAGACCCACACACAAAGTATGTCCGCACAGAAGTGCGGACACACAACGGACGCGGCAAACTGACGCAGGTTAGGCAAGAACGTAAATCCACTAGAACGGGCGCACAAAGTGCAGAGAAACGCTTTGTGTGTGAGTGAACAAGGTCAGACAGACGGCATTTATACGTCCAGCATTTTTGACGGACAAAATGGTTTTGCATTTTAATTTATTTTCCCGGCTACATCCGGTCAAAAAATACATCAGTGAAAAAAAACTGACTGTGTGGCCACTACCTTGTTGGGAGTCAGAAAGTACGTCCGTACTGCACGGGCGCACAGTCCGTAGAAAACGCACTCGTCTGACCCTAGTCTTAGCTGTAGTGAGTTGGTGATGGCTGCTGCAGCAGAGCGCTGACCACCTGTAAGTCTGGAGGGGGTGCAATGGGATTCCCCAATTCGCTGTTGGGTCCAAGTGGATTTTCTTCACACAAATTTTTAAAAAAGGTTATTTTAAAGAGTCTAGAAATAAATTCTTTAGCACAACAATGTACATGTGGGTGTTGCGTTGTAGTGGAGGGGTTTAGTATGGGTGTGGCCTCCTGTGGTTGCGGGACAAGGGGGCCCTATGACCTCCTATTGCCCGGGGGCCCCATTAGTTGTCAGTCCGCCCCTGCATACAGTGGCAGTATCCTATGGTTTGTGTTATAGTTCGGCCACTGTTGTAAACGGAATAAAAACAAACTGGTTATGTCTGACATAACCCTAGAACTAAATCATACCTAGTAAAGCAGCGGCGCCTCTTCTCCAACCAGCTCCAAAGCTGAGGTTATTTACGTTTAACTCGGTCTGACTCTAATCAGTGTGTTCTGTACACAGGACGATTAAGGCTAGTGTCAGACGAACGCATTTTTCACATCTACAGTCAAACAGTGCGTTGATGCGTCCGAACGCATTTTTTCACTGAAGACGCGATAGTGGTCATACGATGCGCAATTTTGGCCGTATCTTTTGACGAAGCTATAAAAAACAAATGGACGTGATGTTGGCCGGACATGTGCAGCGTCTGACGTCTCCTAATCACGCACACACGCCGCTATGCCGACGCATTGCACTCTGTGCGTCAATACTAGCGGTTCCACATCCTCGAAAAAATGCGTTTGTTTGCCGCTTGCGTTGCGCGGCTGAACTTTCGTGCGGCCGTACTTCGTATATTTGCCGTCATTTGCTGCTACTACGGCCGTAATAAAATGCGGCTCAATGCACGTTCGCACTGCGCTCCTCTGACCCCAGCCTTAAAAAAAAAAATAAAAATAAAATAATAGATGAAGTAAATAGTTGACAATTTAATTGATTAGTTGTTTCAGCCCCAAATCACACAATGCAACACAACCCACAGTTATACACAGTATGTAATGTGGTGAGAGACCCGCGACTCGTCACTATAAAGAGAGGTCAATGAGAGGCTGTAACATGCAAGATCATCTCCCAGTAATAAAACACAGCAGCATCTATACAGACAGTCACATGAAAACTGACAAAATACAGACACAACCACCACACACAGCCATGAAGGAGGCCTAGGGTGACCATATCGGCCATGTTTAAAGGGTCATATATTGCCATTCCATGCAGAGGGGAGCACATGGAAAAGCGCTACCCTGCAACATGTATAATTCATATGCTGCAGGAAGGAAATCAAGGCAGGTCACCTGGGAATTCTCGGATTTCTTACCTGCAGCAGAGATTCTGCCTGCACTGCCCATCAGCATGAATAAATTATATGTGATCCCTTTAAACATGGCCAATATAGTCATCCTAATGACACACACATACACTGTCACTCCTTCAACGAGAGGAATATTGATTCATTCAAGTGCCTTTCATATTAGAAAGCATGAAGACATAAAATCCGCTATCACCCAGCCTATAAACGACCATCACACACGGCTCTGTGTCTCTCACCCAGGAGGAAAAGGTCACCATCAAACCAACACAACACATGTGACAGCCTGTAATACCGACGAGAACAGGACAACCATGACTTTGCCCTGAGACACTGTAATAACTGGGTGCCGCACGCTGACGGAACACAAAGAACGACTGATGGGGGGGGGGGGATGAAACGCCATCGCCCTCCAGAATAGGAGGTACAGTCACAGCACACCGTGTGCAGGGCTGGGGCGCTCAATCAGCTTTCCCTGGGAAAGATCATGGTCGTCCATCACCTCGATTCCTCATAGAAACTGTTGGTTCCCTGGCCAGGCTGGCTTCTCCTGCACAGGAAGGCATGGCGGGAGGGCTGGCCATGGTGCTGAAAGCCTGTGCTTGCAGAGGAATGTCTCCACCCAGTGTTAAAGCAACAGCTGCTCCCTGTGTGAAGCCCAGACTCAGAGCCCAGCGGGGAGCATGAGCGCTAGCACAAGCAGACCACTTATTAACCCTCTCATCCACTGCCCCAACTATTTAACCCTTACTGACTGCAGCCCTCAAGTAACCCTTCATAAAACACCTCTAAAACCCTGCAACCCCCTATTAACCCTTTACAATGCAACCAGGGGCGGACTGACAACTCATGGGGCCGCAATAGGAAATCATGGTGCCCCTTGTGCCACACCCACCCACAAGCCACACCCACATTATGCTCCGCCCTCATTTGTGTTATTCTAGCATCTATTTCTATACCATTTTTTACTATATTCACTAGCTCATTTTTAATCTAGCTCCACAGCAATAAAACTCACAGTAATGTGCGGTGTATATGAGCGTATCACAGAGCTCCACAGCAATAAAACTCACAGTAATGTGTGGTGTGTATGAGTGTATCACAGAGCTCCACAGCAATAAAACTCACAGAAATGTGTGGTGTGTATGAGTGTATCACAGAGCTCCACAGCAATAAAACTCACAGAAATGTGCGGTGTGTAAAAGTGTATCACAGAGCTCTACAGCAATGTGCGGTGTGTATGAGTGTATCACAGTGTTTCACAGCAATAAAACAAGTAAAAAAGTAATGTGTGGTGTGTATGAGTGTATCAGAATCCACAACAATAAAACTCATAGAAATGTGCGGTGTGTATGAGTGTATCACAGAGCTCCACAGCAATAAAACTCACAGAAATGTGCGGTGTGTAAAAGTGTATCACAGAGCTCTACAGCAATGTGCGGTGTGTATGAGTGTATCACAGTGTTTCACAGCAATAAAACAAGTAAAAAAGTAATGTGTGGTGTGTATGAGTGTATCAGAATCCACAACAATAAAACTCATAGAAATGTGCGGTGTGTAAAAGTATATCACAGTGTTTCACAGCAATAAAACACCAAGTAATGTGTGGTGTGTAAGAGTGTATCACAGAGCTCCACAGCAATAAAACTCACAGTAATGTAATTGATTTATTCAACCCCCCCAGCACATCAATTCATCACCCCCTCACCAATTATCAATTCATCACCACCCTGTATCAATTCATCACACTCTCCTCCCCATCAAATCATCACACTCCCCCTGCATCAATTCATCACCCCCAACATCAATTTCTTCTCTCTCTCGCCCCCGCATCAATTCATTACCCCAACATCAATTTCTTCACTCTCTCTCTGCCCCCACATCAATTCATTACCCCCAACATCAATTTCTTCACTCTCTCCCCCCGCACCAATTCATTACCCCCACAATTTCTTCTCTCTCCACATGGATCAATTCATTACCCCAACATCAATTTCTTCACTCTCTCCCCCCCTGCATCAATTCATTACCCCATCAATTTCTTCACTCTCTCCCCCGCATCAATTCATTACCCCAACATCAATTTCTTCACTCTCTCCCCCCCGCATCAATTCATTACCCCCATCAATTTCTTCACTCTCCCCCCCGCATCAATTCATTACCCCAACATCAATTTCTTCACTCTCCCCCGCTTCAATTCATTACCCCAACAATTTCTTCACTCTCTCCCCCGCATCAATTCATTACCCCAACATCAATTTCTTCACTCTCCCCCGCTTCAATTCATTACCCCCAACAATTTCTTCACTCTCTCCCCCCCTGCATCAATTCATTACCCCCAACATCAATTTCTTCACTCTCTCTCCCTGCATCAATTCATTACCCCCCACAATTTCTTCACTCTCCACCCGGATCAATTCATTACCCCAACATCAATTTCTTCACTCTCTCCCCTCGCATCAATTCATTACCCCATAAATTTCTTCACTCTCCCCCGCTTCAATTCATTACCCCCAACAATTTCTTCACTCTCTCCCCCCTGCATCAATTCATTACCCCAACATCAATTTCTTCACTCTCTCTCCCCCGCATCAATTCATTACCCCCCACAATTTCTTCACTCTCCACCCGGATCAATTCATTACCCCCAACATCAATTTCTTCACTCTCTCCCCCCGCATCAATTCATTACCCTCAACATCAATTTCTTCACTCTCTCCCCCGCATCAATTCATTACCCCAACATCAATTTCTTCTCTCTCCCCCGCATCAATTCATTACCCCAACATCAATTTCTTCACTCTCCCCCCGCATCAATTCATTGCACCCAACATCAATTTCTTCACTCTCTCCCCCCGCATCAATTCATTACCCCATCAATTTCTTCTCTCTCTCTCCCCCCCGCACCAATTCATTACCCCAACATCAATTTCTTCTCTCTCTGCCCCCGCATCAATTCATTACCCCAACATCAATTTCTTCACTCTCTCCCCCCGCATCAATTCATTACCCCCAACATCAATTTCTTCACTCTCTCCCCCGCATCAATTCATTACCCCAACATCAATTTCTTCACTCTCCCCCCGCATCAATTCATTACCCCAACATCAATTTCTTCTCTCTCTCCCCCACATCAATTCATTACCCCAACATCAATTTCTTCACTCTCTCCCCCACATCAATTCATTACCCCATGAATTTCTTCACTCTCTCCCCCCGCATCAATTCATTACCCCCATCAATTTCTTCACTCTCCCCCCGCATCAATTCATTACCCCCATCAATTTCTTCACTCTCTCTCCCCCGCATCAATTCATTACCCCCATCAATTTGTTCACTCTCTCCCCCTGCATCAATCCATTACCCCCAACATCAATTTCTTCACTCTCTCTCCCCGCATCAATTCATTACCCCCCACAATTTCTTCACTCTCCACCCGGATCAATTCATTACCCCAACATCAATTTCTTCACTCTCTCCCCTCGCATCAATTCATTACCCCCCACAATTTCTTCACTCTCCACCCGGATCAATTCATTACCCCAACATCAATTTCTTCACTCTCTCCCCCCGCATCAATTCATTACCCCAACATCAATTTCTTCACTCTCTCTCCCCCCGCATCAATTCATTACCCCAACATCAATTTCTTCTCTCTCCCCCGCATCAATTCATTACCCCAACAACAATTTCTTCTCTCTCTCTCCCCCCACATCAATTCATTACCCCATCAATTTCTTCACTCTCTCCCCCCGCATCAATTCATTACCCCAACATCAATTTCGTCACTCTCTCGCCCCCACATCAATTCATTACCCCATCAGTTTCTTCACTCTCTCCCCCGCATCAATTCATTACCCCATCAATTTCTTCACTCTCTCCCCGCACCAATTCATTACCCCCAACATCAATTTTTTCAATCTCTCTCTCTGCCCCCGCACCAATCCATTACCCCCAACATCAATTTCTTCACTCTCTCTCCCCCGCATCAATTCATTACCCACAACATCAATTTCTTCACTCTCTCCCCCCGCATCAATTCATTACCCCCAACATCAATTTCTTCACTCTCTCTCCCCCCGCATCAATTCATTACCCCATCAATTTTTTCACTCTCTCCCCCGCATCAATTCATTACCCCAACATCAATTTCTTCACTCTCTCTCCCCCGCTTCAATTCATTACCCCCAACATCAATTTCTTCACTCTCTCTCCCCCGCATCAATTCATTACCCCCCACAATTTCTTCACTCTCCCCCCGGATCAATTCATTACCCCCAACTAGGCTTGTGCACCAATTTTTTTTTCCGTTCGATTCGGTTTGATTTTTCCGATGTTTAAACTTTTCGATTCGGGTCGTTTCGACCAATTTCTGTTTCGATTCGGTTCGGTTCGACTCGTTTTTCGGGTACATTTTTTTTTCGTATTTTCGTGTCACTTTACTCGTTTTTTGTATCGACTTTTCGTGATTTTGGAAATTTTCTTTTTTTTCGGAACGTCTGTTCTCCTCGTTTCAAAGCTGTCTAACTCTATTCGTTTTGATGTAAACTACTATGGTTTACTTTTTTATACTTTATATTTTTTTTTATAATAAATTTTTGCTTTGTTTTTCGGATCCGATAATTCATTCTGTCGATACGATAATTCTGGCGATTCTATCGTGTGTTTTTTTAATTAACCCTTTCGCTGCTGAGGCTTTTCCCGCCCCTGTGCTGAGGTCATTTTTACCGGTTTTGCTCATCATGTTTAAACGCGTTTTGAAGGCTTATTTTAGTATATGACCCAGACATATTATATATCGTTCTTTCCGTCAGACTCGGCAGATTCATAATATGTCATTATTATATGTATACGTCATGACCTGTCTGTATATTATAACAAAAAATGCAATAAAATATGATTTTTCAATAATTTACAATGTGTAAAGTGTTTTTTTTTCACATTTTAACATGCGAGCAATTGCGGTTGTATTTTGTATGGGGTGCGCTTGTTAAAAAAATTAGAGATGGGGTCTCGTTACATTTTTTTTGGGGAAAATTACACGATTTTTAACAAACGCACCGCATACAAAAATCGTTAGTGCAGCATCATTGTTCACATTATAATTGAAATGGGAACAATATTGCTGCATTAACAAACCAAAAAAAAGAAAAAAAAATTGTTTATTTTGTTTTATAAATTTTTTTTAAATATTTTTTTTTACAAACTTTTTTCACATTCGTGTTTGGTACTGCCCCAGCTCATGGATATACTGCCCCAGCTCATGGATATACTGCCCCAGCTCATGGATATACTGCCCCAGCACATGGATATACTGCCCCAGCACATGGATATACTGCCCCAGCACATGGATATACTGCCCCAGCTCATGGATATACTGCCCCAGCTCATGGATATACTGCCCCAGCACATGGAATGCCCCAGCAGCTCAAGGATATGCCCCAGAACCTCATGGATATGCCCCAGCACCTCATGGATATGCCCCAGCACCTCATGCATATGCCCCAGCTCCTCATGGATATGCCCCAGCTCCTCATGGATATGCCCCAGCTCCTCATGGATATTGCCCCAGCACCTCATGGATATGCCCCAGCTCCTCGTGGATATGCCCCAGCTCCTCGTGGACATGCCCCAGCTCCTCGTGGATATGCCCCAGCTCCTCGTGGATATGCCCCAGCTCCTCGTGGACATGCCCCAGCTCCTCGTGGATATGCCCCAGCTCCTCGTGGACATGCCCCAGCTCCTCGTGGATATGCCCCAGCTCATCGTGGATATGCCCCAGCTCCTCGTGGATATGCCCCAGCTCCTCGTGGATATGCCCCAGCACCTCGTGGATATGCCCCAGCTCCTCGTGGACATGCCCCAGCTCCTCGTGGATATGCCCCAGCTCATCGTGGATATGCCCCAGCTCCTCGTGGATATGCCCCAGCACCTCGTGGATATGCCCCAGCTCCTCCTGGATATGCCCCAGCTCCTCCTGGATATGCCCCAGCTCCTCATGGATATGCCCCAGCACATGGAATGCCCCAGCACATGGAATGCCCCAGCTCCTCATGGATATGCCCCAGCTCACACATGGATATGCCCCAGCTCCTCATGGATATTGCCCCAGCACCTCATGGATATGCCCCAGCTCCTCATGGATATGCCCCAGCTCACACATGGAATGCCCCAGCACATGGAATGCCCCAGCTCCTCATGGATATGCCCCAGCTCACACATGGATATGCCCCAGCTCCTCATGGATATTGCCCCAGCACCTCATGGCTATGCCCCAGCTCCTCATGGATATGCCCCAGCTCACACATGGAATGCCCCAGCACATGGAATGCCCCAGCTCCTCATGGATATGCCCCAGCTCACACATGGATATGCCCCAGCACATGGAATGCCCCAGCACATGGAATGCCCCAGCTCCTCATGGATAATTGGATATGCCCCAGCTCACACATGGATATGCCCCAGCTCCTCATGGATATGCCCCAGCTCACACATGGATTTGCCCCAGCTCCTCATGGATATGCCCCAGCTCCTCATGGATTTGCCCCAGCACATGAAATGCCCCAGCACATGGAATGCCCCAGCACATGGAATGCCCCAGCTCCTCATGGATATGCCCCAGCTCACACATGGATATGCCCCAGCTCCTCATGGATATGCCCCAGCACATGGAATGCCCCCGCACATGGAATGCCCCAGCTCCTCATGGATATGCCCCAGCTCCTCATGGATATTGCCCCAGCACCTCATGGATATTGCCCCAGCTCCTCATGGATATGCCCCAGCTCCTCGTGGACATGCCCCAGCTCCTCGTGGACATGCCCCAGCTCCTCGTGGACATGCCCCAGCTCCTCGTGGATATGCCCCAGCTCCTCGTGGATATGCCCCAGCACATGGAATGCCCCAGCACATGGAATGCCCCAGCTCCTCATGGATATGCCCCAGCTCACACATGGATATGCCCCAGCTCCTCATGGATATGCCCCAGCACATGGAATGCCCCAGCACATGGAATGCCCTAGCTCCTCATGGATATGCCCCAGCTCCTCGTGGATATGCCCCAGCTCCTCGTGGATATGCGCCAGCTCCTCATGGATATGCCCCAGCACATGGAATGCCCCAGCTCCTCATGGATATGCCCCAGCTCACACATGGATATGCCCCAGCTCCTCATGGATATTGCCCCAGCACCTCATGGATATGCCCCAGCTCCTCATGGATATGCCCCAGCTCACACATGGAATGCCCCAGCACATGGAATGCCCCAGCTCCTCATGGATATGCCCCAGCTCACACATGGATATGCCCCAGCTCCTCATGGATATGCCCCAGCACATGGAATGCCCCAGCTCCTCATGGATATGCCCCAGCTCCTCATGGATATTGCCCCAGCACCTCATGGATATGCCCCAGCTCCTCGTGGACATGCCCCAGGTCCTCGTGGACATGCCCCAGCTCCTCGTGGACATGCCCCAGCTCCTCGTGGACATGCCCCAGCTCCTTGTGGATATGCCCCAGCTCATCGTGGATATGCCCCAGCTCCTCGTGGATATGCTCCAGCACCTCGTGGATATGCCCCAGCTCCTCGTGGATATGCCCCAGCTCCTCGTGGATATGCCCCAGCTCCTCATGGATATGCCCCAGCTCCTCATGGATATGCCCCAGCACATGGAATGCCCCAGCTCCTCATGGATATGCCCCAGCTCACACATGGATATGCCCCAGTTCCTCATGGATATGCCCCAGCACATGGAATGCCCCAGCACATGGAATGCCCCAGCTCCTCATGGATAATTGGATATGCCCCAGCTCACACATGGATATGCCCCAGCTCCTCACGGATATGCCCCAGCTCACACATGGATTTGCCCCAGCTCCTCATGGATATGCCCCAGCTCCTCATGGATATGCCCCAGCTCACACATGGATATGCCCCAGCTCACACATGGATATGCCCCAGCAAATGGAATGCCCCAGCTCCTCATGGATATGCCCCAGCTCACACATGGATATGCCCCAGCTCCTCATGGATATGCCCCAGCAAATGGAATGCCCCAGCACATGGAATGCCCCAGCTCCTCATGGATATGCCCCAGCTCCTCATGGATATTGCCCCAGCACCTCATGGATATGCCCCAGCTCCTCGTGGACATGCCCCAGCTCCTCGTGGACATGCCCCAGCTCCTCGTGGACATGCCCCAGCTCCTCGTGGACATGCCCCAGCTCCTCGTGGATATGCCCCAGCTCATCGTGGATATGCCCCAGCTCCTCGTGGATATGCCCCAGCTCCTCGTGGATATGCCCCAGCACCTCGTGGATATGCCCCAGCTCCTCGTGGATATGCCCCAGCTCCTCGTGGATATGCCCCAGCTCCTCATGGATATGCCCCAGCACATGGAATGCCCCAGCACATGGAATGCCCCAGCTCCTCATGGATATGCCCCAGCTCTCACATGGATATGCCCCAGCTCCTCATGGATTTGCCCCAGCTCCTCATGGATATGCCCCAGCTCCTCATGGATTTGCCGCAGCACATGAAATGCCCCAGTACATGGAATGCCCCAGCACATGGAATGCCCCAGCTCCTCATGGATATGCCCCAGCTCACACATGGATATGCCCCAGCTCCTCATGGATTTGCCCCAGCACATGGAATGCCCCAGCATCATGATAATGGCCCCAGCTCACCTCCGCCGCCTTTTTCGCTCCCTCAGAGCGTCCGGCGGCGCGCAGCTTGGGCGCTCGCCAGGGGGAGCCACGTGACCAGCCGCGATTGGCTGGTGACGTGTTTCCTCCAGGCGAGCACCGAAGCTGCATGCTTCGGACGCTCGCAGGGAACGAAAAACGCGGCGGAGTGTGAGACACCCGCCCTTAGGGTGACGGTGTCACCCTAAAGGCGGGTGTCACCTGGTGCGGGCCGCACCCCCCGCAGCGACGCCACTGGTATTTACATTTAACGGCTGCACACCCACGGACTTACTCTATCCAAACAAAGTTCAGAATGATGTGAAACATTGGGACTTTTTGGATAGATTTCGATTTTCGACTATCCAAAAGTTAAAAAAATAAAAATGGTCGCAATCTAATGCAAAAGTCCCGATGTTTCACATCGGGATGTCAGGCTTGTGCACCGATTTTTTTTTTCAGTTCGATTCGGTTCGATTTGTTCTGATGTTTAAAATTTTCGATTCGGCTCGTTTCGACCGATTTCTGTTTCGATTCGGTTTGGTTCGGCTCGTTTTTCGTGTAATTTTTTTTTTTTTGGGAATATCGACCATTTTTCGTTTTTTCGGGTCACTTTGCTCGTTTTTTGTATCGACTTTTCGTGATTTCGGAAATTTTCATTTTTTTCGGAACGTCTGTTCTCCTCGTTTCAAAGTGTCTAACTCTATTCGTTTTGACGTAAACTACTATGGTTTACTTTTTTATACTTTATATATTTTTTTATAATAAATGTTTGGTTTTTCGGATCCGATAATTCATTCTGTCGATACGATAATTCTGGCGGTTCTATCGTGTTTTTTTTTAATTAAATAAAGATCCTTTTTTTCTTATGAATATACATTTCACAACTTTATTTAATCACATTAAAAAAATGGTATGAAAGCCAAAGAACAAAAAAAAAAGAACAAAACGATTTTAAAAAAGCTAAACTGACCAGAATGGTTTGACTTTAAAAATAAAAACCAGAACAAAAAGGTTTTAAAACGGAAAAATAATTGATCAAAATGATCTGAAACGAAAAAAAAAAAAGATTTAAAACAGACAAAAAAAAATAATTAACCCTTTCGCTGCTGAGGCATTTCACGGCTTCCCTTCACGCCTGTGTGCGGCACTGCGGTCTGCTGCTGAGCTAATGTTTAACAGTTTCGCTCCTCTTGTTTAAACGCGTTTTGAAGCCTTCTTTTATAATATGACCAAGACATGTTATATAGCGTTCTTTCCGGCAGACTCGGCAGATGAGTCATAATATATCATTATCATATGTATGCGTCATGTCCTGTCTGTATATTATAACAAAAAATGCAATAAAATTAGAATTTTCAATGTTTGTTTTACAAGGTGTAAAGTGTTTTTTTCACATTTTAACATGCGAGTATTTGCGGTTATATTTTATGAGTTGCGTTTGTTAAAAAAAATTGAAAAAGGGACTTGTTATATTTTTTTGGGTGACAATTACACTATTTTTAACAAACGCACCCCATACAAAAATCCTTAGTGCAGCATCATTGTTCACATTATAATTGAAATGGCAACAATATTGCTGCATTAACAAAACAAAACAAAAAACCTGTTTATTTTATATTATATTTAATTTTTTTATAATTTTTAACATTGTCATGTTTGGTATTGTTGGAAAGGCCATGCTCTGGTCGATCCAAAGATACCAAACATTAACCAACCGATAGCTGCCGCGCATCGGGAGATAGGGGGTTCCAATGAACCCCCTATCTCCACCATTGGTCGCAGTTAGGGGTTAACTCCAGAACAGACGTCATTGTGACGAGGTCCTGGGACTGTCGGCAGCTGCCGTTCCCCCACGCTGTTGTCTTCCTGCAAAGACGTGACCATGTTGGCGGGCAGTGTCTTAGCGGGCAGCAGTGGGAGAGAGAGAGCTCATAGCTGGGAGGAGGTGTTGCGTGAAGCGGCAAACAGGGACAAATAAACTAGACCTGAGCCGCACTAAGGATCTTTGGGTTGTGTTGGAGAAGACTTCACGCAGTGCTGCCATCAATATTTTTTGATAAATTCTTGGTTATACAATGAATGTGACTGTGGACAAAAATCCGTGTTGTTGTGACATCGTCTAAGCTTAACAAAACCAGGCCACGTCGGTAATCAAATCTCAAGGCAGTACAACAAGGTTGTGTTAGTGTGTGACATTTTTTGGCCAGGCAGGAAGTGTAGAATGTGCACAGTCACATTCATGGCCACAAATATGTTGACAAATTTATGACAAAGGGTCCATAGAAATGTCAATAAATTTATGTACATATAATTTTAACAGTGTGGAAACCAAGCAATACATATTAACTTATTAAGTAAGGAAAAGCAACGCACACAAACAGGAAAATATAGAAAAAATAGAAAATTTATTTACAACATGGGGAAGGGAAGGGAACATGCCAAGGATGGCAAACTGCCCAACAGGGGCACAAACAACACAAACAAACATAGACTGGAAGATGGCCGCCATTGTAAGCCAGGCGAACATCTTGTGCAGAATATTGGTTCACTTGAGAATTACTGGCATTTGAGGAGATGTTGGAGCTGGTCCGCATCTTTGATTACAAAGATTATGACTGCTGTAAGGGCCCTTACGGCAGGAAGAATAATTCTAGAAAGGATCGTATCGTTGACAAGCTACGCACCACCATCCTGGAGCTGTTTGGGAAAGACCGGACGAAGGACCAGATCCGAAAACGCTGGTCTGACCTCAAAGCACGCGAGCAGGAGCAGCTCAGGTACATCCGTGATATCACAATAAAGTTTGCCTTTCCTGAAGAGACTCGTGTTCAGACAATCCTTGCTTGTGTCCGGTCCGGCCTCGTCTTGAGTGAACCTGCAGATTTCGGGAGGAGGCTGCCACTGGTCTGTCTCACTGCCGCTCCAGGGTGTCCGCGGCATTGCCTATGTGCTCCCGCAATTCCTGGAGCAGTTCCTGGATGGCATCAATTGTTGAAACAGCCAGCCTTAGCTCGTCGATCGCCTCCCGATTGATTATCCGGACACTGGACGTGTCCGGTCTGGCTTCTCCTTCTATATATCCAATAAATGAAAGAAGGAAAATACAGTAAGTAAAGCAGGTTTCTATTTTTGACTGAAAGTCTTGAAAAAATATAACAGTAGTATATACCAGTGCTGGCGGCCTCCTGAGGCTCCGACTCCTCCTCCACCACCACCACCGTCAGCATATCCGGTGCTATATCTAAGAAATTAAAGAAATAAAAAATACAATAAACAACAAAACTGATATATTTTTGAACAAAAGTCGATGGAAAATACAACAGTAAAAAAAGAAAAAACCTGGACCCCACTACCAGCTTGACACACCACTACTCCCATCTCATTGTTCTAAAGTCACAAAATATTTATTTATTTCCTCTGCACATAGACATATATTACCGTTCAATTATATATTTTTTTCAGAAGTAAACATTACGTTTATTCAATAAAAACTATTATTTGTGTTGTGTGCATACAAAGCGCATTGTGCGACAGCTTTTAGTTATTTTATAGAAGGCCTCAGCCTCAGTTTCACTTTCAGTTTCTGCGAATAAAACTGGATATTGCAGAAACAACAGAAATCGGCCATTTTGTTTTGAAATTTGCATCTAAAGCGTTCAATAATGACACTGCTGCAGCAAACTGAATTGCTGCGCTGCAACAATTCAGCAGCTGCTGAGGATGTATTGAACGCGGCTCTGTTTGGATGCACTTTCAGAAGAACTACATGTCCCATCCTACCACTTAGCAGAGACGCAGAGATTTTTGTTGATGCGCAGGTGGGAGCCAATATTGGGCAAACCTGCGGGTGATTGAGTGATGCATACGAGATGACAACAACCTCCCCCCCCAGCACACTACAGACTATACACACAGTGCCAAAAGAAATCCAGCATTGTAACTTCATCTACATACATCAAATATCACAATTTTCACGAATACGTAAAATCACAAAAAGGAAGAGCTATGGCAAAAATGCATGTAAGACAAGTCGTGAAAATGCAAAGCTATACACAATCACATTGCATGAAAAAAAGGACTAGATAAATCAACATATTTCTGTGCACATTAGCACATGCAAGCACATTATTATTATTATACAGGATTTATATAGCGCCAACAGTTTGCGCAGCGCTTTACAATATAACATGACACTTACGTTTCGCTATGACGCGACAGATGCGCCTCAGCTGCTCCTCCTCGCGTACCTTCAGATCGGACCAGCGTTTCCGGAGCTGGTCCTTCGTCCGGTCCTTCCCGAACAGCTCCAGGATGGTGGTGCGTAGCTTATCGAGGATACGATCCTTTCGAGCATTATTCTTCCTGCCGTAAGGTCCCTTACGGCAGTCGTAATCCTTAAGATCAAAGATCCGGACCAGCTCGAGCATCTCCTCAAATGCCATGTTGCTGGCCCGTTTCTTTCTGGGTGGTGGTTCATTGCAAGACGATGAGGAGGTGTCAGAATGGCACTCGTCTCTTGCAGCCATGATGAAGAATAATAAAAACAATATTTTCTCCAAAAAGTTGTCAAAAAACTGGCTCAATAAAGTTATGACATCCACGCGCGCGCGCGCATGCGCGACCCGCGGACGAATCGGATCCGACCCGATTACCAAGGAATTATCGTATCGACCGAATTATCAGATCATTGGAAACAAAAAAAACAAGTGATACGCATTTACAAATACAAAATTTACAGAATCAGCGATATAACTGATAATAGTTAAATATACGATGTCCAGAATTACCGAAAAGGAACCGAAATCACGAATGCAACGGAAATCATGAATAGAGCGAAAATAAATTTCGATTTGACACATTTCAAGTCCATTCGAAAATTCTGAAAATATTTCGTTTCGGCTCGGAAAACTTTTCGGATCTGCCATTTTCGGATCTAAAAATTTTCAGAAAATCGGCCGCATCCGAAAACACGAATCGGGAAATTTCGTGAAAATTCCGAAATTCCGAAACCCGAAACGCACATCCCTACCCCCAACATCAATTTCTTCACTCTCTCTCCCCCCGCATCAATTCATTACCCCCAACATCAATTTCTTCACTCTCTCTCCCCCCACATCAATTCATTACCCCATCAATTTCTTCACTCTCTCCCCCCACATCAATTCATTACCCCATCAATTTCTTCACTCTCTCTCCCCCCGCACCAATTCATTACCCCTAACATCAATTTCTTCTCTCTCTCTGCCCCCCGCACCAATTCATTACCCCCAACATCAATTTCTTCACTCTCTCTCCCCCCACATCAATTCATTACCCCATCAATTTCTTCACTCTCTCCCCCCGCATCAATTCATTACCCCAACATCAATTTCTTCACTCTCTCGCCCCCCACATCAATTCATTACCCCATCAATTTCTTCACTCTCTCCCCCCGCATCAATTCATTACCCCCAACATCAATTTCTTCCCTCTCTCTCCCTGCACCAATTCATTACCCCCAACATCAATTTATTCTCTCTCTCTGCCCCTCGCACCAATTCATTACACCCAACATCAATTTCTTCACTCTCCCCCGCACCAATTCATTATCCCCAACATCAATTTCTTCACTCTCTCTCCCCCGTATCAATTCATTACCCCCAACAATTTCTTCACTCTCTCCCCCCCTGCATCAATTCATTACCCCCAACATCAATTTCTTCACTCTCTCTCCCCCGCATCAATTCATTACCCCCCACAATTTCTTCACTCTCCCCCCGGATCAATTCATTACCCCCAACATCAATTTCTTCACTCTCTCTCCCCCCGCATCAATTCATTACCCCCAACATCAATTTCTTCACTCTCT
The DNA here is from genome assembly GCA_009667805.1 of Leptobrachium leishanense. Taxonomy (NCBI): domain Eukaryota; kingdom Metazoa; phylum Chordata; class Amphibia; order Anura; family Megophryidae; genus Leptobrachium; species Leptobrachium leishanense. Next base: position 114,687,306 of record CM019070.1, read on the forward strand.
CTCCCCCCGCATCAATTCATTACCCCAACATCAATTTCTTCTCTCTCCCCCGCATCAATTCATTACCCCAACATCAATTTCTTCACTCTCTCTCCCCCGCATCAATTCATTACCCCCAACATCAATTCTTCACTCTCTCCCCCCGCATCAATTCATTACACCCAACATCAATTTCTTCACTCTCCCCCCGCACCAATTCATTACCCCAACATCAATTTCTTCTCTCTCTGCCCCCCGCACCAATTCATTACCCCAACATCAATTTCTTCTCTCTCTCCCCCGCATCAATTCATTACACCCAACATCAATTTCTTCTCTCTCTCTCTGCCCCCCGCACCAATTCATTACCCCAACATCAATTTCTTCACTCTCTCCCCCCCGCATCAATTCATTACCCCATCAATTTCTTCACTCTCTCCCACCCGCATCAATTCATTACCCCATCAATTTCTTCACTCTCTCCCCCCGCATCAATTCATTACCCCCAACATCAATTTCTTCACACTCTCTCCCCCGCATCAATTCATTACCTCCAACATCAATTTCTTCACTCTCTCCCCTGCATCAATTCATTACCCCAACATCAATTTTTTCACTCTCTCTCTCCCCCGCATCAACAATGCATTACCCCCTCAATTTCTTCACTCTCTCTCCCGCCCGCATCAATTCATTACCCCCAACATCAATTTCTTCACACTCTCCCCGCCGCATCAGTTCATTACCCCCAACATCAATTTCTTCACTCTCACTCTCTCCCCCCGCATCAATTCATTACCCCAACATCAATTTCTTCACTCTCTCTCCCCCTGCATCAATTCATTACCCCCAACATCAATATATTCCCTCTCTCTCTCCCCGCATCAATTCATTACCCCATCGATTTCTTCACTCTCTCTACCCCCGCATCAATTCATTACCCCCAACATCAATTTCTTCACTCTGTCTTCCCCCCGCATCAATTCATTACCCCCAACATCAATTTCTGCACTTTCTCTCTCTGTCCCCCCGCAACAATTCATTACCCCCCCGAATCAATTACTGGATCCTTCACACTCGCTCGCTCTCTCTCTCTCTCCGCCCCCCCACTCACCATGTACTATTGAAATCAGTAGACACGGTCGCCCTGCCTCACGATGGCTGGCTCTGCCGGACCTCTCCCGCCACGTTTGTCCTCTGCCACCGAGCGATGTGGACACATCACGTGAGGGGGCAGCGCCAGTGCAGCGTGCCATGCTCAGAATGTGGGACTGAGGCAGACACGCTGCAGCGCCGCCACCGCAGCGGTTTGGGAGGGCCCTGAGCCGGCCGGCTGTCAGTGACATTAAAGAGGATTATAGCGGAGCAGCGGGAAAATGGCAGGGCAGGCCCACTGTCTGCATTTAAAAACCGGGCCCCTACCAACCCGCGGGCCCTCAGGCAGTGCCCGAGTGCCCAACGGGTCAGCCCGCCCCTGAATGCAACCCTAATCTAACCATGCACTCTGCAGCCCTGCCAATTTGAAGTCATGTTTTACTATAGGACCCAGACATACTCTTATTATATATCCTTGTTGTCACCAGATTCAAAATATATCTTTTCTATGTATATATGTCATATCCTGTCACAATGCTGTAACAAAAATTTGGAAATTAACTTTTTTTCTACATTCAGATTTCAGTCAGTCACAACATGTAAATTTTTTTTTCTTCACATTTTACCATCCAAACCTTTGTGGTTATATTTTTCTGGGGCACGCTTGGGTAAAAAAATTAGAAATGTGAACCTGTTACTGCATTTTTCTGAGAAAAAAATGCAAATTTTTGCTTGTATTTTGGAGGATTGTGTTTTATGAATCATGATAGGACTATATATAAAACACTGACCTTGCTCCCAGCGTAGGAATTGAGAAGGTGAGTAATGGCTGTGGTATTGCTAATTTTATACCCATGCTCATGTCTAGATGTACCTTAGGATCCTCTTGGCTGCCACAATGGGTCATAATTGTACTTTAAAGAAATTGTAAATCGGTTCCACAGGAAAACAATCAGAAATCAATAAATTTTAATAGGAAAAAAGAACAATAAACAAAAAGTGGATATGTAATACTTACCGTGACTGATGCAGGAGCAGCAAAGAAAGAGGATTTGCCGCTCCTGCACTGGCCTTTTATGGACTGGGAAGGGGTGGCCTCTGGACTGAGGGAGGGGATCCCCATGTTGGGCGTAGGTTATACGGTTTTATATTTTATTTATGTTTTCTTTGCTGCTGTAAGTGCAATAAAGAGAATGCAAATACACACCACCAAGTCATAGTTACATAGGCAGAAAAAAGACATGCATCCATCGGGTTCAGCCTCTCACACAACACCTACTGCTGTTGATCCAAAAGAAGGCAAAAAACCCAGTCTGAAGCGTTCGCCAATATGCAACACACTGGGAAAAAAATCCTTCTTGACCCCAGAATGACAGTCAGATTTCTCCTTGGATCAAGAAGCTTTTACCCACATATTAAATATTATAACCTTTAATATTCTGTGTCTGCAGGAAATCGTCCAGTCGTTTTTTAAAAGTCTGTACAGTCTCTGACCCAACCACCTCAACAGGCAGAGAATTCCACAGCTTTATTGTTCTCACCCTAAAATAACCCTTCCTATGCTTTAGGCTGAATTTCCTTTCGTCCAGTCTAAATGGGTGACCTCGTGTCCTGTGTATAGTCCTGTTAATGAATAGGTTTCCAGACAATGGTTTATAATGGCCCCATATATACACTGCTCAAAAAAATAAAGGGAACACTTAAACAAAACAAAGTAACTCCAAGTCAATCACACGTCTGTGAAATCAAACGGTCCACTTAGGTAGCAACAGTGATTGACAATCAAGTCCACATGCTGTTGTGCAAATGGAATAGACAAAAGGAAGGGAAGCATAGGCAGGTAGCAAGACATCCCCAATTAAGGAGTGGTTCTGCAGGTGGTGACCACAGACAGTTCCTTTGCTTTCTGGCTGATGGTTTGGTCACTTTTGAATGCTGGCGGTGCTGTCACTCTAGTGGTAGCATGAGACGGAGTCTACAACCCACACAAGTGGCTCAGGTAGTGCAGCTCATCCAGGATGGCACATCAATGCGAGCTGTGGCAAGAAGGTTTGCTGTGTCTGTCAGCGTAGTGTCCAGAGCATGGAGGCGCTACCAGGAGACATGCCGATACATCAGGAGACGTGGAGGAGGCCGTAGGAGGGCAACAACCCAGCAGCAGGACCACTACCTCCGCCTTTGTGCAAGGAGGGACAGGAGGAGCACTGCCAGAGCCCTGCAAAATGACCTCCAGCATGCCACAAATGTGCATGTGGCTGCTCAAACGGTCAGAATCAGACTCCATGAAGGTGGTATGAGGGCCCGATGTCCACAGGTGGGGTTGTGCTTACAGCCCAACACCATGCAGGACGTTTGGCATTTGCCAGAGAACACCAGGATTGGCAGCTTTGCCACTGGTGTCCTGTGCTCTTCACAGATGAAAGCAGGTTCACACTGAGCACATGTGACAGACGTGACAGGGTGTGGAGAAGCCGTGGAGACCGTTCTGCTGCCTGCAACACCCTCCAGCATGACCGGTTTGGCAGTGGACCAGTAATGGTGTGGGGTGGCATTTCTTTAAGGGGCCGCACAGCCCTCCATGTGCTCGTCAGAGGTAGCCTGACTGCCATTAGGTACCGTGCAGTTTATGCCTTCTATATATATATATATATATATATTATATATATATATATCCAGGTTTTTTGCCACCTTTTTTGCTACCTTTCATTACTTGAGTATTTGATTAATTGGTTAATTGTACACAGGGGGTAAGAGAAGGTACTTAAGATGTCTGACTTTAGTGTGCATGTATGATTAAGACCTTTGGGTCGAAACGTCACACCACTTTTGTCTAATGGGGCTTGCTGTTCCCGAATAAATCTCTCACTTCACTCCACTTGAGGTCCTGCCTTTTTGTTCTTATCGTTACTCATCTGGATTGGCGGCGTCCTACCATGGCTGTGACCTCGTGGACTTAGTGGTGGGCTCCTCTCTTAGTGTGGACCGCGGCGCTCTTTGTTTGCATCACGTACCAGTCGCAGCCGCGGTCACATGGTCTGTTGAGCCTCGCACCCGGAACCCGGAAGGATTTTGTGAGTCATCGTCTGTGGGCGCTATGTGAAAGATGGGGGAAAATGCAGCAGCCTCGGAGGGGGTACTTTCGTTCACCATGGAGGATGCGGACCGCATCTTGGGGACCACTGCTACACAGGACTGCTTCCTATGCCAACCGGGGGAGGTCCCGGTAAAAATGCAATTAGAAAGATCTAAAGGAAGATTGATAAACTGCAGATTGCACTGTCTAACATTGACTCAATACTTTAAAGTTAAACGCATACCAAGGGGTCTGCGGATTAGATTGCGACCAACTTTATTTTCTGATAACATCGAGTATTGCCATAAATTTGAACTGATTTTGAACAAATGCTCGTTTGATCTGATGCTGCCAATTATCGAACAGCTCAATAAAGAACTGGATACACTAGAAACTGAGATTACAGCTCTTGAGACTCAATTTAAAGATATGCTTACCCTGGAATCATTAGAACAACTACAAGCGCAACTCAACAAACAAATGGATGAGATGCGAATACAAATATAGAGAATAGAAAGCGGATTAAGTTCGCAAGAGACCTAGAGGATTATACAAAGGGTTGAGTATATAGATGGACTCAAAACAACACTACCTTTGGAAGTGTACCGGGACAGTTTTCCTTTCAAAGAAGGTCTCGTCCTCAGAAGAGGAATTTTAGAAATAACCAGGGCCATGGCCAGGAATCTACAGACACAGACCTTCATACATCAGATGACCAATTGTTCACACAATTCACTTCTAATACCACTTCTTTTTTAGCCAGAGACCAACCAAGACAAGACGGAGGGGGAAGAGGAGGCGACATAAACGTGGGGACAAGACAGAATCCAGGACGAATGAAAAAGACCTACCATCCGAAAATGTACAATGCCACTCGACGCCGTTGGTGGTTAATATCTCGGACTATACTCTTACCAGTGAGAATACAAATAAAGAGGTGACCAAGATGGTCAAAAAGTGTTGTAGGCGCTGATGTTATAACGTGATGAAAGGAGAAAAAAGATTATACCATGTGTGCAGCTCACCGTAGGGTGTATCCCTCACCCGATAGAAATTATTAGACAGAAATACCACAGTATATTCGGGAGCGCAAAAAGGATTAGTCCTCTGAGTTGGAAATCTCAAAAGAATCTCCGAGAAACAGTCTCTTTATGAAGATAGTCCAGGAAAATTCTCAGATCGCATGATGAGAGTACCGAATGAGAAAAAAAGGAAAAAAACAATTGGGCAATATCGTATGCGTTATACAAAAGAATTGGGAAAAGGAAAAACACTCACAAGTAAAGAGCTGGATAGCTCAATATTATATGCAGTTGAGTCTCTGTGGGGGACTCCACCCTCTGATGGTAGGGGTTCTTGTTGCGCTATTCACTCCAATCGAATATTCCGCGGTGTACGAAGCATCAAAAAGGACCTCGGAGGAAAGGTGATATAGCGTAATCCCGTTACAGGAAGAAATAACGTATGGTTGTCCCTGGACAAGTACTCACATGGTTGAGAACCTCCTCGATAGGTGGTTCTGTAATAACACCTGTAGACCACTTCGCAGGGGGTCTTAACCTCTAGTTGAATAGCAGCAGTGGACCACTTCACAAAGGATCTTGGCCTCTAGTTGGATGTTTTCATATACTCCAATGGAGGGCAGATATAATGCGGTGTAAGGCTAGGGTCAGACGAGCGTGATTTCTACGGACTGTACGTCCGTGCAGTACGGACATCGTCAGTACGGATGACGCAGTAGTGGTCACACAGTCCGTTTTTTCACTGAAGTTATTTTTGACAGATGTAGGAGGGGAAAATAAATTACAATGAAAAAACATTCTGTCCGTCAAAAATGCTGGACGTATAAATGCAGTCCGTCTGACCTCGCTCCATCACTCACACACAAAGCTATGCAGACGTTGTGGACGTGGCGCACTCCGCACGTCCGTTCTAGCAGTATTACGTTCTTGCCTAACCTGCGTCCGTTTGCCGCGGCCTTTGTGCGTCCGCAGTTCAGTGCGGACGTACTTCATGTGTCAGGCTCCAATGGACTTACTTTCATGCTATCACGGATGTACTTTTAGGCGCAATCACGGACGTGAACACTACGCTCGTCTGACCCCAGCCTTATATATAGTGGAGCGGTACAAATATTAAATGGGCATTGATGGTATATATAAACGTGGAGAATGGGAAGTGGGAAAAAAACTTTTAATTTAAAACATATTAAAATACATAAAAAGGTGGGGTATCGTCGAGACGCGTTTCTCTTACCGAATCTGTAAGTTTCTTCAGTCGAATACCCCATGTTTAAGCCTCCACAATTTATACCCTCCATAAATTGTTGCCGCAGCGTTATGGCGTGCGTTCCACACCAAACCCATCCATATGCGTTCCAAGTTACTTCCGCATGCGTTCCAACCGGATCACTTCCGCTTGCGTTCCATCTAAAGTACTTCCGCTTGCGTTCCATTCGTAGAGCATCCGGTATAGGAGGTTCCTCAGATTTGCGATATCAATATCCTCCATACAAACAACCCCATTATTAACATATTCCATATGTCCAGAAACAGAAAGGCAATGGAATGAAAAAGGAGACCAAAAAATAAAAAAAGAGAGGAAAAAAACCATAATGTAGAATGAGAAAGAAAGAGAGTGCCATAGGTCTATCTCAAATGATGTGAAATGAGATTATTTCAGAAAATGATTGATTTCAAAATCGGCATTTAGACCACCTGGAATGAGGGTGTCTAGTGTGTAAATCCACCTCATCTCTGTCATAATTAGTTTCCTAGTCAGATCTTCACCCCTCCAATTACATTTGACAGCTTCTATTGCAAAAAACTGTATATCTTTTACACTACAACCATGTGTGTCTCGAAAATGAAGGGGTACACTATGCTTATCATAGCCTCTCATTATGTTGCACAAATGCTCATTTATACGGACATACAGGGGTCTTGACGTCTGTCCTATATAGTTTTTACCGCATGGGCATTTTAGTAGATAAACCACATACCTAGAGTGACAGGTTATAAGCTGTTGAATTTTATAGACGGAATTGGTTCTAGATGCAACAAATTCACGTATCGTTCTTTTTTTATTTGAAGTTTTTCTACATGCGATGCATTGGCCGCACCCATAGAAACCAGCTGATATTCCGAATGGATTTCCAAGTGTGGCTTTCTTCTCTATGATATGGTTTTTCACTAATTGACGTCCTGAATTTCTACCATCCCTATATATAATGGATGGTTTTTCCGACAGTATTGAATTGAGGATGGGGTCTCTTTTCAGAATAGACCAATGTTTTTCTATTGATCTCTTGATCTCTCTGTTGTAAACATTATAATCTAAAATAAAGGATACAGCATTTTCTTGTGTGTTTTCTTGTTGTTTCTTGTTCAAAAGAATTGGTCTCTCTATTTGCAACACATCTTCCTTGATGATTTCGAGGGTTTGCTTATGATACCCTTTGGTGGCAAAATCATGGATCAGTTTTTGAGATTGCAGCCGGTACTGTCCAACATCAGAGCAATTTCGACGGACCCTCACCATCTGTCCTCTAGGTATACCATTAAGCCAGGGTGGATAGTGATCGCTTCTTTTGTCAATGTATCCATTCACATGGACGTCCTTAAAATGAGTTTTAGTACAGACCTTTCCATTTTCTATATATAATGTCCAGTCACGGTGGATTTTCTTGATCTCACATTATATATAGAAAATGGAAAGGTCTGTACTAAAACTCATTTTAAGGACGTCCATGTGAATGGATACATTGACAAAAGAAGCGATCACTATCCAACAGAGAGATCAAGAGATCAATAGAAAAACATTGGTCTATTCTGAAAAGAGACCCCATCCTCAATTCAATACTGTCGGAAAAACCATCCATTATATATAGGGGTGGTAGAAATTCAGGACGTCAATTAGTGAAAAACCATATCATAGAGAAGAAAGCCACACTTGGAAATCCATTCGGAATATCAGCTGGTTTCTATGGGTGCGGCCAATGCATCGCATGTAGAAAAACTTCAAATAAAAAAAGAACGATACGTGAATTTGTTGCATCTAGAACCAATTCCGTCTATAAAAATCAACAGCTTATAACCTGTCACTCTAGGTATGTGGTTTATCTACTAAAATGCCCATGCGGTAAAAACTATATAGGACAGACGTCAAGACCCCTGTATGTCCGTATAAATGAGCATTTGTGCAACATAATGAGAGGCTATGATAAGCATAGTGTACCCCTTCATTTTCGAGACACACATGGTTGTAGTGTAAAAGATATACAGTTTTTTGCAATAGAAGCTGTCAAATGTAATTGGAGGGGTGAAGATCTGACTAGGAAACTAATTATGACAGAGATGAGGTGGATTTACACACTAGACACCCTCATTCCAGGTGGTCTAAACGCCGATTTTGAAATCAATCATTTTCTGAAATAATCTCATTTCACATCATTTGAGATAGACCTATGGCACTCTCTTTCTTTCTCATTCTACATTATGTTTTTTTTCTTCTCTTCTTTTTTTTTTATTTTTTTTATTTTTTGGTCTCCTTTTTCATTCCATTGCCTTTCTGTTTCTGGACATATGGAATATGTTAATAATGGGGTTGTTTGTATGGAGGATATTGATATCGCAAATCTGAGGAACCTCCTATACCGGATGCTCTACGAATGGAAGTGATCCGGTTGGAACGCATGCGGAAGTAACTTGGAACGCATATGGATGGGTTTGGTGTGGAACGCACGCCATAACGCTGCGGCAACAATTTATGGAGGGTATAAATTGTGGAGGCTTAAACATGGGGTATTCGACTGAAGAAACTTACAGATTAGGTAAGAGAAACGCGTCTCGACGATACCCCACCTTTTTATGTATTTTAATATGTTTTAAATTAAAAGTTTTTTTCCCACTTCCCATTCTCCACGTTTATATATACCATCAATGCCCATTTAATATTTGTACCGCTCCACTATATATTACACCGCATTATATCTGCCCTCCATTGGAGTATATGAAAACATCCAACTAGAGGCCAAGATCCTTTGTGAAGTGGTCCACTGCTGCTATTCAACTAGAGGTTAAGACCCCCTGCGAAGTGGTCTACAGGTGTTATTACAGAACCACCTATCGAGGAGGTTCTCAACCATGTGAGTACTTGTCCAGGGACAACCATACGTTATTTCTTCCTGTAACGGGATTACGCTATATCACCTTTCCTCCGAGGTCCTTTTTGATGCTTCGTACACCGCGGAATATTCGATTGGAGTGAATAGCGCAACAAGAACCCCTACCATCAGAGGGTGGAGTCCCCCATAGAGACTCAACTGCATATAATATTGAGCTATCCAGCTCTTTACTTGTGAGTGTTTTTCCTTTTCACAATTCTTTTGTATAACGCATACGATATTGCCCAATTGTTTTTTTCCTTTTTTTCTCATTCGGTACTCTCATCATGCGATCTGAGAATTTTCCTGGACTATCTTCATAAAGAGACTGTTTCTCGGAGATTCTTTTGAGATTTCCAACTCAGAGGACTAATCCTTTTTGCGCTCCCGAATATACTGTGGTATTTCTGTCTAATATACTCTTACCAGTATTGAACATCAGGTACTGTCGAAGGGTCTTTCATTTTGTCCCACTGCTCCCGTTGATTCCTTCTCCCTGTGCGTAGATCTTGAAAAATACTTCCGTAATGTGAAACTTGGGTATTTTTTCACTGTAAGGAACCTACTGAGGTGGCTTCCTCTGACGTTCCCTTTAGAGCTAAGGAACTTCAGTTATGGAATACTAGTGATTTCTGACCACCGTCTACTCCACCTATTGAAACGTATATACAATTTGTCAAACAGGATGTAGATAGCTTATTGGGCAATTTTAGGAATAAAAAGAATTCGGGATAGCAGAAAGTAGAGGGATTCGGTGGAGGCGCTCGTATCTAGATATGTTGATATTGTGTGGTTGCTGCCGACTAGGGGGTAGCACAGGCTCTCGAGAAGTTGTGCGGATAGAATCGGGAGAAAAAAGAATGTGGTGTTCCTAGTGGCGCAGTATTTAAAGGTGCTCCTTTGCGGTATAGCTCAAACGGTATCAAGCCTTAATGATCCAGGCTCAACTGTTACGCATTTGGTGCTCCTTGGCGGTGAGCTCCTGAACCTCTTTGGCTGCTTGCTCTGCGTCCAGGTCGTAGCTCGTTGAATGCCTGTGGTACTAATATTAACCTTACCAGGATAGCGAACCTGTTGTCTGCTGACCCCCAAAAGCTGCAGCCCCTACTCCTGTGAACCAGTCAGTCCAGTTATCAGCAGCAATACGGAAAGCGGAACAGCAGACATCCGCCAATCACAGCGCAAACTGCGCTCTACCGCCAGAGTCAGTCACAGACCAGCCAGTCTTTAAGGAGCTCACCGCCAAGGAGCACCAAATGCGTAACAGTTGAGCCTGGATCATTAAGGCTCCTGAATTGGTGAGTGTGACTATTCTCTCTCTTAATACACGAATATAAGGCTGATATCATGCTATGAGAGCGCCATCTCTTGTCTGCTTTTTGTGTCCCCCTTCCCTGAGGTTGAATAAGAAGACTGTGTAAAGAAGGGCAGTGACCACCCTATTTTTAGGCACAAGGCATTCCACTCCAGAGCCTGGATTCAAAAGGCTCTGGATCCTGTAAGTGTGCCATTTTTAATTCATTGCGAGTCACGTGTAGACGATATCACACTATCATCTCTTCCCTTTTTTTCATTATATTTCCTACTGCGGAGCCTATCAAGACTACTAGAAGAACGGATAAGTCCAACAGGCCCGTCACATGTGTGGATAGGGTAATATTGACACTATTCCTGAGCACTTTTGATGCATCACCCATTCACTTAGGAACCGAACTTACCATCGACAAAGACCTTTTTTGACCTCCAAACATATATTGAACATTGACAGTCAGTCCCAAATTTTTGGGCTTTATCAGCTATTACTACCTTGTTTACAATAGCCTTTATATCGTGTCCAATTTGCACTGTATTGCACTGTTGCACTTGTGTATTTTTATTCTATTCTACACTTGTATTGCTGCACTAGCACTTTATATCCTCCGGAATCTGCATTTGCACTTTGTACTACCAATTGTATGTATGGTGTACGCAATTAGCCTTGATACCGTTTGAGCTATACCGCAAAGGAGCACCTTTAAATACTGCGCCACTAGGAACACCACATTCTTTTTTCTCCCGATAAAAAGAATTCGAACTTCTCTAGAATTGAATGGCAAACGTTACAATCTTTGAAAGAGAATAGTGATCTCATGTTTAAACCTGCTGATAAAGGTGGGGCCCTAGTAGTGATGAATCACACTGACTATGTGAGGGAGGTTACCAGACAGCTTAATGATACAGACACATATACCGTGAGTCATATTGGGGCGGTTTTTCAATTAGAGAAATCCATTGAATTTTTGATTTTGGAGGCGGTGAAACAATCTTATTGACGATGATCTATCCAAATATTTGAGAAAGGAACATGCTATGTTGCCTGTTTTTTATGTGTTACCCAAGATACAAAAGGGTCTGGAGAACCCTCCAGGGAGACCTATTGTGGCGAGCACGGATTCCGTGCTTCAACCTATATCGGTTTTCCTTGATAGACTAGATCCTTCCTATGGGACAGCAAAGACGTTCTGAAATGCATTATGGACCTTACCTTTGGGGGTCCAGTGATTTTGTTTACATGGGATGTTACAAGCCTATACACGTCTATCCCTAATATGGAGGGTATGGAGGCCATTCACGGGGCTTTAGTGAAAGCTTCCTTCCCAGACGAACATTGTTCATTTTTGATGAAATTGGTTGAGCTAGTTCTTTATAACAACTTCTTTTTATTTGGTGATACAGTATATAAACAGCTTAGGGGTGGACTATGGGGTCTAATATGGCCCCCTCCTACGCGAATTTGTACATGGACGCATTCGAGCATCAATTTGTTTATCCACACCATCTCTTTATTAATTTCGTCCACACTTGGTGGAGGTATATTGATGATGTTCTGGGGGTCTGGACGGGCAGCGAAACTGACCTGTTGACCTTCTTTAAAGAAATGAATCTGGTCAATCCCCATATAAAATTTACTATGGTTCATGATTCGTCACAAATTAATTTTTTAGACCTAACTCTCAAAGTAGAAGGTGATCACCTCATCAGTGATCTATATGTTAAGCCCACAGACAGAAACAGTCTGCTACACTTCTGCAGTTTTCACCCTGAAAATACGTTTACATCATTACCACGTAGCCAGTATACTAGGGTTATCAGGAATGTAACGGACTTGGTTACATGAGAGGATAGGTTACAACAAATGACCAGGAAATTCATGGAGAGGGGTTTCCCTGAGGACCTCCTTGATAAAGAATATTTACGATCTAAATCTTTAGACCGTTCTACCATCATTTCCCAACGTAAAAATAAAAATAATAGATGTAGGGAATCGCGTATTCCATTTGTGTCCAAGTACAATCAAGCGAGTAAGTCCATTAACCAGATTATTAAAAGACACTGGCAGATCTTGCAAAAAGCATATGGGGACATTCCATCTTTTCAAATAAAGCCCATGTTATTATTATTATTCTTTATTTATAAAGCGCCAGCATATTCCGCAGCGCTGTACAATAAGCACAGTATAGACAGGGTTACAATACATTGAACAACATTTGACAAACAGTACAGGAGGAGATGAGGGCCCTATTCCCGTAGGAACTCACAATCTGGGAGGGTTGGGGTTGGAAACAGGAGGAGAGGACTGTAAGGTGAGAGTGATTGATGGTTGCGTCAGTGAGTTGGGTGGTAGGCTTCCCTAAATAGGAACGTTTTCAGGGAGTGTTTGAAGGAAGAGAAGTTAGGGGAAAGTCTGACAGTACGAGGGAGAGCGTTCCAGAGAGTGGGGGCTGCGCGTGAGAAATCCTGCAGTCTATCATGGGAAGAGGTGATGCGGGGAGAAGCTAGTCGCAGGTCACTGTTTGACCTTAGGGAGCGGGCTGGGGTGTATTTGGTGATTAGTGAGGACAGGTAGTGGGGAGCTGAGTTAGTGAGGGTTTTGTAGGTAAGGATAAGGATTTTGAACTTAATTCTGCAGTGGATGGGGAGCCAGTGAAGGGACTCGCAGAGGGGAGTGGCAGAGACAGAGCGGCGGGTGAGGTGAATTAGCCTGGCAGAGGCGTTCAGGATGGATTGTAGGGGGGAGAGGCGGGACAGAGGGAGGCCAGATAAGAGATTATTGCAGTAGTCGAGTCGGGAGATTACCAGGGCGTGTATGAGTTGTTTTGTGGTGACAGCGGTAAGAAATGGCCGAATTCTGTAAATTTTTATACGCAGTTGGTATCGGCAGGAGGAGGAAAGAGACTTGATGTGGGGGATGAAGGAAAGAGCAGAGTCAAGTGTAACTCCAAGACAGCGAACTTGGTTTGATGGGGAAATGGTGATACCCTCCACCGTGATAGAGAAGTCAGGAGGTGGGGAGGCATTGGAGGGAGGAATAAGTAGGAGTTCAGTCTTTGACATGTTGATCTTTAGGTGGTGGGAGGCCATCCAGGAGGAGATGCCAGATAAACAGTCACTGACTTTTGAAAGGACAGGGGGAGAGAGATCAGGGGTAGAGAGGTAGATCTGAGTGTCATCAGCGTAGAGGTGGTAATTGAAGCCAAAGCTGTTGATGATTTTGCCCAGGGAGGAGGTGTAGATGGAAAAGAGCAGAGGACCAAGGACAGAGCCTTGAGGTACACCAACAGATAGAGGCAATGAGGAGGAGGAGTTACCAGCAAAGGACACACAGAAGGACCTGTTGGATAAATAGGATTCGACCCAAGCGAGTGCAGTGTCACCGAGACCCAGAGAGTTGAGGGTCTGTAGAAGGAGGGGGTGGTCAACAGTGTCAAAAGCAGCCGAGAGGTCGAGCAGGATGAGAATAGAATAGTGGCCGTGTTTTTTAGCAGTTAGGAGGTTGTTGGTGACTTTGGTGAGGGCAGTTTCAGTTGAGTGTAGGGGACGGAAGCCAGATTGCAGGGGGTCAAGTAGTGAATTGGAGGACAGGAAGAAGGAGAGGCGGTTGAAGACTAGTTTTTCTAAGAGCTTTGATGTGAAGGGAAGCAGGGATACAGGGCGGTAGTTGGATGGAGAGTTGGGATCGAGGGATGGTTTCTTTAGTAAAGGGGTAACTAGCGCGTGTTTGAAGGCGGATGGAAAGGAGCCAGTGGAGAGAGATAGGTTGAAGATGTGTGTGAGAGCAGGGGTGAGGGAGGAGGAGAGGGGAGGAATTAGATGTGAGGGAATGGGGTCGAGCGGGCACGTGGTGAGATGTGAGGAGGACAATAAGGAATTGACTTCCTCTTCAGTGGCTGGGAGGAAGCGGCAGAGGGTGCAGAGGGGACCTCCGGGAGTGGAGGTGGCAGATAACTATCTTGTGTTGGGATGTTGCTTCTGATAGTTAGAGTTTTACTGAGGAAGTAGTCTGCCAGGTCTTGAGCGCTGAAGACAGCTGTGGGGGGAGGTGCAGGTGGGTAGAGGAGGGTGTTGAAGGTGGACCAGAGCCGTTTAGGGTTGGAGGACAGCGTAGATATAAGAGATGAGAAGAAGGATTGTTTGGCCAAGTGGAGGGCAGAGGTGTATGACCGGAGAATAAACTTGAAGTGACCAAAATCAGCTTCAGAGTGGGATTTCCTCCAGGCACGCTCTGCGGTGCAGGAGCATCTTTGCAGGTAGCGTGTCTGGAGGGTGTGCCAGGGCTGAAGCTGGCGGCGTGGGGCCTTACAGAGTCGAAGAGGAGCAAGAGTGTCTAGAGCAGAGATAAGAGTAGTGTTGTAGTGATTAGTGGCAGCATCAGGGCAGGTGAAGGATGAGGTATGAGGGAGGTGGTGAAGTAGGTTGGAGAATTGATGGGGGTCCACAACATGTAGATTTCTGCGAGTGTGTGTGCGGGGTGGGGGAGCAGGGTGTTTAGGAAGTCCAGATAGGTTGAAAGAGAGAAGGTGGTGGTCAGAGATGGGGAAAGGGCGACAGTTGAACTCAGAAATGGAGCAGAGGTTGGAAAAGACAAGGTCAATAGCGTGACCATCGCGGTGGGTAGGGAGGAGGGAGGATTGTGTGAGTCCAAGGGAGGACGTGAGTGAAAGAAGTTTGGAGGCAGCAGGGGCGGAAGGATCATCAATGGGAATGTTGAAGTCCACGAGAATTAGGCATGGAAGATTAGAAGACAGGAAGTGAGAAAGCCAGGTAGCAAAGTGGTCAAAGAACTGGGAGGTTGGTCCCGGTGGGCGGTAAATGACTGCCACCCTGAGAGCCAGAGGAGAAAACAGGCGGATGCAGTGTGTCTCGAAGGAGGAGAAGGAGAGGGATGGGGGTGGAGGGAGATGCTGGTAGGTGCAGGTGGGAGAGAGCAGGATTCCGACGCCGCCACCATTTCTCTCACCCGGTCTGGGGGTATGGCTCAAGTGTAGACCGCCATGTGAGAGAGCAGCAACGGAGGCCGTGTCAGAGGGAGTTAGCCAGGTTTCAGTTAAAGCTAGGAGGTTGAAGGAGTTTGAAAGGAAGAGGTCATGGATTGCTGTGAGTTTGTTGCACACAGAGCGAGCGTTCCAGAGGGCGCAGGAGAAAGAGGACAGGCGCTGAGGGATTATGGGAATGAGGTTGCTGGGCTTGCAGGGAGGTGATTTATGTGCGATGGAGATAGGATGAGAGGGAAGTATTGGATGTGTTGTGGGGCCAGGGTTAGGGGATATGTCACCTGAATAGAGTAACAGCAGGAGGGTGAGAAAGAGAAGGTGGGAATGGGATTTGTGGGAGTGATTGGCAGCACGAGAGTTAGAGGGAGACCATGTTCTGAGGAAACAAAGGAGCTCATGTGAGGCCATCATGTGGGACGAGAGGAGGGAGGGAGAGATGCAGATAGTGTAGGGGTCGGTGGTAGAGGGGCAGGAGTTCCATTTAAGGAGAAAGGTAGAAGTAAAGAGCAGAAGCGTGAGAGAAAGCATAATATAGACGTGCGTTTACCCAGAGTAAAATTGGGCCTTGCAGTTCCTTCCTCCAGTCCCGCAACTCCAGGAATCAACTCAATGTTTGCTTATAAGAGAAATAAAAATTTGAGAGATTCCTTAATTAAGGCAGACATTGGCTCCACAAAAAAGAATTTACAACGTACTTTGGCACCACAGAAAAGTGGAACCTTCCCTTGTACACTGTGCCTCTTGTAATGCCGTCATTAAGGGCGAATTCCTTTTACATCCACACACAGGGGCAAAAATCCCTATCCATGGATTTTTCACATGTGATTCTTCCTTTGTCATCTATGTGTTAAAATGTCCCTGTGGTCTCCTGTATGTGGGAGAGACCACTATGAGAATGAAGGATAGGATTAGTAAACACAAGTCCACTATTAGGACAAAACGTGTGGAACTGCCAGTGGCAGAACATTTCCACAGTTGTGCTCATAGTGTTGCCCAATTACGTTTTCAAGTTATAGATCAGGTCCCACCTCTTAGACAAGGAGGTGATAGAATCCGCCTCTTGAAGCGTAAAGA
Source organism: Leptobrachium leishanense (assembly GCA_009667805.1). Lineage (NCBI taxonomy): Eukaryota > Metazoa > Chordata > Amphibia > Anura > Megophryidae > Leptobrachium > Leptobrachium leishanense. The sequence continues at coordinate 114,703,999 of CM019070.1, forward strand.
AAAACAATGGATACATAAATTGGACACACTATGGCCTATGGGATTGAATAGAGAATTTGATCTGAGTATGTTTCTAATCTGTGCGTCCTTTCATCATTAATAGTGGTATGTCTCCTCTGTATTTAAGGGGACATTCCTGTGCAGCTCGTTCTCCTCTTGTTGTAGTTTTGTCCACATCGTATGGTATTGATTCCATTTATTTATATACACATTAGCTTGCGCTGGCTTAGAGTTCAAATTATTGTAGATGGTAATCGTTACTAAGTGGAGAACACCAAGAAAATGCATTTCTTGTGGTCCAAAATGTATAAAGGCAAAAATGTATAAACATATATATTCTTATGGTTTAAATACTAGTTATTTTATATGCTTTTTTGTACCCCTCATCATCATTGTTCTTAAATTGTTTTGTCATTTTACTTTATTCACGCATAATACTATTGTCAAAAAAAACTTTTCTACATCTTGATAGTGACACTGCAGTTTATGCCTTATATATATATATATATATATACACCCAGGTTTTTTGCGACCTTTCATTACTTGATTGAGTAATTGGTTAATTGTACACAGGGGGTAATAGAAGGTACTTAAGAAGATGTCCGACTTTAGTGTGCATGTATGATTAAGACCTTTGGGTCGAAACGTCACACCACTTTTGGCTAATGGGACTTGCTGTTCCCGAATAAATCTCTCTCACTTCACTCCACTTGAGGTCCTGCCTTTTTGTTCTTACCATTAGGTACCAAGATGAGATCCTCAGACCCCTTGTGAGACCATATGCTGGTGCGGTTGGCCCTGGGTTCCTCCTAATGCAAGACAATGCTAGACCTCATGTGGCTGGAGTGCGTCAACAGTTCCTGCAAGACGAAGGCATTGATGCTATGGACTGGCCCACCCGTTCCCCAGACCTGAATCCAATTGAGCACATCTGGGACATCATGTCTCACTCCATCCACCAACAGCACCACCACAGACTGTCCAGGAGTTGGGGGATGCTTTAGTCCAGGTGTGGTAGGAGATCCCTCAGGAGACCATCCACCACCTCATCAGGAGCATGCCCAGGCGTTGTAGGTTGGTCATACAGGCACGTTGAGGCCACACACACTACTGAGCCGCATTTTGACTTGTTTGAAGGACATTACATCAAAGTTGGATCAGCCTGTAGTGTTGTTTTCCACTTTCATTTTGAGTGTAACTCCAAATCCAGACCACCATGGGTTGCTCAATTTGATTTCCATTGATAATGTTGGTGTGATTTTGTTGTCAGCACATTCAACTATGTAATGACCACAGTATTTAATAAGAATATTTCATTCATTCAGATCTAGGATGTCTTAGGTTTGTGTTCCCTTTATTTTTTTGAGCAGTGTATTTAATCAGATCCCCCTCTAAGGCGCTGTTTCTCTAAACTAAACAGGTTTAAGCTTGTTAGTCTTTCCTCATAACTTAAACCTTCCATTCCCCTTATTAATTTATCCGCCCGCCTCTGCACTTTTTCTAGCGCTATAATATCCTTAAGACAGGTGCCCAAAATTGCACGGCATATTCAAGGTGCGGTCTTACCATTGATTTATACGGAGGCATCCCGAGAGTGAACTCCCCATTTAATGCATGCCAATACCTTGCTGGCTGCTGTTTGACATTGCCCATTGTTACTTAGTTTGAAGTCTATGATTATTCCCAAATCCTTCTCCTGCTTGGATTTCCCCAACTCCGTACCATTTAGGGTATAAGTTGCTTGTGTGTTCTTCACTCCAAAGTGCATAACTTTGCAATTATCTACATTAAATTTCATCCGCCATTTAAGTGTCCAGTCCCCTAATCTATCTAAATCTCTCTGCAGCGAAGTAACATCCGGCTCACATTGTATTACTTTCCCTAGTTTTGTGTCATCTGCAAACACAGGTACATGACTTTCAATGTCTATCTCAAAGTCATTTATAAATAAATTGAATAGAATTGGTCTTATAACAGACCCCTGAGGGACACCACTTACCACTGATGTCCATCTTGAAAATGTACCATTTATGACCACTCTCTGTACCCTATGTTTTAGCCAGTTTTCTATCCAAGAACAAGTATTTTCATCTAGACCAATTTTTCTTAATTTAAATAGTAACCTTTTGTGTGGAACTGTGTCAAATGCTTTGGCAAAATCTAAGTAAATCACATCCGCTGCGACCCCGATTCTATACTCTCCTCCTGTTTCCAACCCCAACCCTTCTAGATTGTGAGTTCCTACAGGAATAGGGCCCTCATCTCCTCCTGTACTGTTTCTCAAATGTTGTTCAATGTATTGAAACACTGTCTATACTGTGCCTATTGTACAGCGATGTGGAATATGCCGGCGCTTTATAAATAAAGAATAATAATAATAACTTCCTCATTAGAACGTAATTAGGTTAGTCTGACATGATCTGTGTTTCATAAAACCATGCTGATTTTTGCCAATTACATTATACCTCCCAATAAATTCCTGAATATTATCCCTTAGTAGCCCCTCAAATACTTTCCCAGCCACAGATGTTAAGCTCACAGGTCTATAATTCCCAGGTACAAATTTTAAACCTTTATTAAAATCCATACTTTGTCAAAAGTATAGGAAAATTTGGAAATTGTAATTCAACTGTAAATTGCCCTGGTTTGTAAACTTTAGTACAGTCCTGATTGATTGTTTTTCTTGTGACGTCTTGGTCCCCCCCCACCAATATGCTTACCATTGCACTTCTAGTATTGTGCCCCCTGCTGTTCATTCTCTTTCATCATGAATATGGTCAGCATTGTTAGAGTATTACAAGAAGAAGGGAAAACAGCAGGCCCCTCTATACAACAACAAAAAAAACTGACCTATATAAATTGAGAGGTACCCTGTCAAACACAAAAAAGTAATTTTGCCCATGTCAGGTGCACATTAATGAAGGTTTAACAGCTCTGGCATCTGGAACACTAACGCACTAGCCCATAAGATTTCAATTGAAAGGTAAATAAATGGTCATCTAGATGCTGGGAAGCGTTTGGATCCAACCTTGTCACGGCTGAGGTTCCTCTTTGTGGCCAGCAGTGTCGTCCCCGCTGCTCGACCGCAAATGATATTGTGGGCTTTCACAGATGCCGGACGATGACTCGCGCGTGGGGTGACAGCTTGATGACACAAGGTCATCCAGTTTTAAAAGCCAGGCTGCTCATTTGCCGCATTTCCCGGTTGTGGTTTCTACCAGATAGCGCGTTCTAGTTCTCCATTATACAGTTTACTGTGAATTAACCCTGGCTCTGTTCTGACCACCCTCTTGTCATTAACCCTTGCTGTTCCTGTTTACCGTGTATTGACCTTAGCTCCATTTACGGACCATTCTCTTGGCTGAGTTATAGATTTGTTTAGACCTGGGTATCTAACCCTGATCTGTCTGACTATCCTCTCTGGCTTCTGACTGTGGCTTGTTCTTAGCCCTGTCTTTTCTGTGTGCCTGTCCTGTTGCTAGATTTTCGGCTATTCTACAGACCGGCAGCGTTGGTTGTGCAGTGTCTGCATGAAGGGATCATGGTTATCCATTACAAAACCCAGCAGAATACAGGATCCAGGTGTAGAGCATACTTGTTTTCTAGAAAAATTTAGTACAAGCAGTTACCCCAAGTCAGAGTTTTAGATAAATCATTGTTTATCTGTTAGTATTCTGGTTTATAATGCACTTTGTATGTAAGTTTATCATAGAAAGATAGGGGAAATTACAACTCCAGACCATTTTCAGATTTGCTTGCATGGTAGATTTTAAATTTCTGTATAGTTTTAGTATATTATTTGTATAAAGTACTGAAACAAAAAAAAGGGTCACAACGCAATTTCTATTTTATGGAATAAATCAAAATGTGATTCCCAGAAGATCATTGCCATATTTCCAGGCAAAACAAGTAGAAATCTTAAAACTATTTAAAATATCTTGTAACCTTTTGTGGTTTTATGAAATCTTCTATAGTATTGTGTTTTTTATACGGTTAAATAGTCTGATAACATCAACAATACCCCAAAATAGCAAATGTTTTATCAGAACGTATCCAGTTGTTAAATAATTTTTCAAGTTTTTTTTGTTGCTTTAAAGACATTTTAATAATTGTAGGTCAGTGTACAACAATTAATTTAAAATTCCAATAACATACAGACCAGATAAGACTTTTTTCCCTGCGTGTTTGATATAGCAATAAAACAATGTAAATTACATGAAAATCTCCATTTTCTTTTCAAACACACGACTAAATACAAACAAGGCTCAACATGTAAAAATATTTGTCTTTGATGTCAACTTAATATGTCACAAAAATGGGGAAAAACAGTCAAAATAAGCATATTAAAACGTCCATATAGCAAAATGGTATACAATGTACAGAGGTTTAATAAAAAAAGATTGACCTGGTTATCCCAGTTACTAAAAACAAATATCGTGCCACAAAACGCTTACGGCTTACACATTTTCAAGGCTGTATGCCTGGCGAATGTTTAGTGTGTCACGTAGCATTAAGTCTCGGAGTCGCCACAGAGCATTGGCCATAGTGGTATGTGCACCCTTGCTCTTTAACCAGTGTGAAGGAAGCCGACCCTCCTGCTCTTTGGACAAGTGGATATCTCGCCTTTTAGCTGTGTAAAAGAAAAAAAAAAAAAAGGATAGGGGGAGACACACAAAATGTTTTATAATAAATGTATTGTACATTTCACAGATTAATCGTACATCAGTGATATTTTACATCAAAGAAGCTTTTGAAAGGCATATATATCAGTAATACTAGGGATGTCCCAAGTCAATATCAATGATAGATATTAGGGCTGCTCACGTGATTTTTAAATGATGGAGTTTATAAAATCAGTCAGTCATGTTGTGTGGGGCCGCTGGCACCATGCGCACCGCCGTGTCTACAGTAGAGTTGCCACCAGTCTGGGATTGATTGGGAACAGAATCCAAATCTCAGGTTATGATCAGCCTAGCTCCATACTTATAAATGCCTGGATATAGGCATGCAGCCAGACCCTGGAGTTCTGCCCCACCACTCAGGACAGAAGGAGACAGAGACAGGCAGTAAGATCACAAGGGTGTGCATGGCTCCATGTTTCCTGTAGAGCACCTCCCACGATATGAGCCACAAGTAATATCATGGGAGATCCTGGCAGAGAAACAGCCACACAATCCTGTACACTGCATGGTCCTAGTGACGTCACTACCTGTCAGTGTCTCCTTCAGTCCTGGGTTCCGGTAGAGGGAGAGTAAAAGGAATTAGGAGTACAGGTCATGGGGCACATCATGTCATGGAGGCACATCATTTCATTGGAGCATGAATTTTATAACCTGTTCTCTTGGCTGGACAAGTATCAGATCAGGATTCTGCATGTGCAGATACCCAATATTAAATGGCCAGGATCGGATTGGGTGGAAACAGGAAAATTTATTTAAAAAAAAACAAAAAATGGTTCAGCTTTCACTCTGATGCCTGGGATCCGCATCTAAATAGAACAATGTTCTTCGGGATTGTTTTTTTGGTGTCCCCGCCCCGTTTTCATGTGATCTATGCGACCAAGCCTTGCACTTGTGCCCAACCTTGTTTTTGGTAGAGTGCCTTGTTGCAATACTAACCTTGCAACAGATTAAGTGCACAAATGGAAGAAAAAAAAACGTGATTGGGGCATTCCTAATTAAAACCCTAAACTCTGGGGATGTATCCACTGAGTTGACTGCAACGCACACATACAAATCTATCTTTCCGATATTAAATCTCCCCAGTACTAGTTTTTAGCCCCTTGTTTATGCTCTTTAAAGCTTCTGACCATCTGTTCTCACCTGTCAGTGTCTGGTCCCATTTGCTAATGCAATTGGAGTCGGCGGTCAGACCTTCAATGTACTTCAAGTAGGCCTCAGAATGAAGGAGCCTCTGAGTTCGAGGAGGAGGAGCCACAAACACCGGTGTAGTGGGTTGGTGCACCACAGGTTGATTGACTTGAACTTGACCCGGATATGGAGGAGGAGCTTGTGGACCTTGAGGGACAAGAATTCCCATCTAGAAACAACAGACAATATAATCACAGAGGACGACACAAAACAAATCGTTAAATAATTTAAATGGCCGTAGTTTATACGAACACAACCATAACACAGTACAAAACCATATTGCATTAACAGCGGCACTGAAGCACACAACCGCTGTTCTGATATAGAGGTAATCTTAACATGTTACCGGCTCATGAATGGGAGGGGTACGCACGGTTTTCAGTGCAGTTCGGCGTTCTGTGAATAGATTAACATTACTTCTCTATGGGACAATTTTGCTGTCGCTGATCTGCGGTGAACTTCACTCTATTTCACTGTCAATTTGCCAGTATTTGGCGAAATGACGGTTTAGTGAACAGACGAACTGCCACAAAATTGCACCGTACGGTGAAATTCACCATTCGGTGGGAAGTTTGGCGCTTAGCGAATAACCCCTTATTGTGTGTTTTTTTTAGATTCCAGTTTCCTTATCCATAGATTATAAAATGTTTGTATAGCCCCATATAGCAGAGACAAAATAAGGTTCATTGGCTGGAACAAAACTGGAGGATATAAACTGCCTGTGAAAAGTGCTGCCTTGTATAAAGCCGGTAGGTGCCAAATCAGTCAATTACTTTGGGAGTCCTCTTTTGTAATCAGAATGGATTCTGATTTCACTTTTGCAACATATAAAGCATAGCACACCCAGAAATGTGGGAGAAATACATATTATGGATATAACGGGATTATGGGGAACAGATGCACAAACAGCATTATTAGGTTACTATTTTTTTATTGTGCATTGTTTGAATGCATTTTTATCCTTGGTCAAACTCTGAACTTGGACATTAGGCGATAAAATGCTGAGAAGATGGGAATGCTCTGTTGAAGAATGTGATATATTGAGCCTTGCATAATATACACACATTACTTCAATTTCATGTGTTTGATCAATGTGTAAAACATAAAAAAAAGAACAGATTTCCTGGTAATTGGTATAAAAATTAGCTTTTTTGAAGTTCTACAAAGAAATCTTAAAACAACATAGATTGCATCCATATAGGCCATGGTGTTGTTGAGCCAGTGATATGTTCGTGGAATTGAATTGGGGGAATTGAGAGAGTGAACTGGAAAATGAATGCCAACCTAGAAAAGTCAGAAAAATGCTCCGATTTGCCTCTTTTTAACCTAATGTTTAACCCCTTAACGACAAGTGGGTGGCACCTGTCAGGAGGGGGTTAACGCCAGCGGGCCTTGGCTTCGGCCCATCCCAGGGGCGGATCCAGGGGGGGGCAACGGGGCAATTGCCCCCCCCCCCGAGATTCAGAGAAAATTGCTCTGTCTGCCTTCAGCTCAGCAACAGAGAGTGTAAGACTGCATTGCCGGGCCGGCCAAACTGAAGCAGCGGCGCGCACTGCCTGTCTGCCCTGCCCGGATCATTATCATCTGTCACGGTCTCTCCTGAATAAATCTGATTGTGAGTGAACTCCGCCGCCGCGGCTCAGCCCTCACGCTGGGCCAGGCTTGCCGCCGCATGGACTCAATGCAAGTGAGCAGCCAGGAACAGGAAGTGAGCGAGGCGAGCCAGCCATGCCCTGGCCCCCCCATGTCACTAACTCAGTCACACGTGACTGTCAATCCGGGGCGGGCGCTGGACTGGTGGTCACATGGTGAGTCACATGGGCGGGCGGGAATTGGAAAGCTAGCAGGAGGCGCCACACCGTCTCTGGCTCTGCTGCACACCGGAGGCGGAGGTGAGAGCTGGGGCACAAATACCCATGTGTGAGCTAAGGGGCAAATATATCCATGTGTGAGCTAAGGGGCAAATATACCCATGTGTGAGCAGGGGGCAAATATTACCCATGTGTGAGTTGGGGACAAATATTACCCAGGTGTGAGCAGGGGGCAAATATACCCATGTGTGAGCTGGGGGCAAATATTACCCATGTGTGAGCTGGGGGCAAATATTACCCATGTGTGAGCTGGGGGCAAATATATATATCCATGTGAGCTGCCTTGGGGCATTATATACATCTATGTGAGTTGGGGGCCAATATATATATATCCATGTGAGTTGGGGCAAATATCTGGGGGGCAAATCTGCCTGTCACTGCAAACCCAACACCAGCTCTTAGCCAAAACTGGTAGAATGCCCCCCCCCCCGAAACCTGTGTCTGGATCCGCCCCTGGCCCACCCATGCAACTGACGCGCAACAGAAGCCAACGGCGTGCGCCGGCTGCAGGGAGGGGCCGAGGTGCCCCATAGAAGTTGACGGGGTGTACTAGTATGCCCCTCGTCTTCTAAGGCCACCCGCTGCAGGGACGGCATAGTACGCCCTGCACGGGAAAGGGTTAAAAACCGCTCAACTGCCTCATGGAACAAAATTAGAATCTGAACAAACCTCAGAGCTTCAAGTTTGATTGCTGAAAATTTATAACTGGGAACTTGAAATCATAATATAAAGAAATCTTGTTAGAAGATTATAATAAAAATTACACATTTTATTCATATTTTTATAGCACCAGTTATTTAATATGGCAGATTTCCGTAAACAGAGTTGGTCGTACCTGTTGATTATAAGGGTTGCTTCCAGTTGCAGGTGAACAAACCATAGATGGGACGCCTTGAGCCATGACACCTATGTTAAATACAAAAACATTTTCATTTAACCCTTCAGTGACACAGTCTCATTTTGTTTGTCTGGTACCAAGAGCAATCTGGGCATTTTTGGAATATAATTTCCATGTTTCTCATTTACTGCATCTACAAATATTATATACAGTTTATTAAAGAACAGAGCGGTTACAAACAAATCTATATCGTCTAATTTATTATGAAAAAGCAGGAAGGGGGACAACAACTGCCACCACACGTTTTCAGTTTTGGCATTAATAATATGTGAAGAATTGTGGCTAAAAAAAAAAGCAATTGACATATTGACCTATAAAAACAAAACAACTGGCAGCATTTTTTAAAGACATATAATTGAAAAATGGGAGTTACTCCCTTTCAAAGTATCCTGGTTCCCCACATAGCCAGGGCATGCTGCAGTGGGTAGGGACCAATGCGTGCAGAGAGCCTTCCTACGGGACAACCGTCCACTCCGTGAGCTGTGTTGCCTTTAGGGCTGCAACTAACGATTATTTCCATAAATCAATTATGTTTTCGATTAACCTCCCTGACGGTGTTCCCGAGTGTGTCTCGGGGTTAAATTTCACTGCTGAGAGCGGTAACCATGAGACACACTCGGGCTGTATACATTACCTCTCCCTAGGCTCCCTCGATGATCTCGGCAGTCTCCTCCGCGATTGCAGCGTTTTACTTCCTGGATTCCTTCTCGCGAGGAGGAAACCAGGAAGTAATGAGGTTACGGTCGCCGGAGGAGACAGCTGGGGACATCGAGGGTGAGGTGATGTATCCAGCGGCATCCCGAGTGATACTCAGGGTTACCGCTTCCAACATAGGAATTTAACCCCGAGCCACACTCGGGAATATCGCTAGGGAGGGGGGGGGGGATAGACCGCTTTTAGCCGCAGATTTTTCACAAAAATTAGACCGCCAGGGAGATTAATTCATTGGGGAAAAAAATAAAATAAATGTTTGTTTACTTTAAAGGACTATTATTGAAAAATCAACCCCTGCTCCCTCCCCTTTTCATAGGCAATTATGAACGATTGAACACTACTATTAACACTCTGATGGACATGATGAGGTCAGCACGAAAGCTGGGTGAGAATGGGGAGCACTCCATGCAGATTGACCACTTTAATAAGCTAAAGTACTCATGGAGCATAGAGTGTCACTTTAACTTAATTTAGTGAACCAAACTGAGTGGGAGGAGGGTCTGGAGGTGGGACGGAGTGGGTTTGGGCAAGAGACCAGGCCCGAGTGTGGGAGGGAGTTTGGGGGAAGGAACCCGACCAAAGGGAGGGATGGCAGGTCCAGACCAGAGATGGGGAGGTAGGGTGGGGGGGTGGTGGCACAGGCCTCCAGCTCCAAGTAAAGATAAAACACCAGCGATACAATTCCTTCACCCAGTGGCAGTACCCCAGGGTCTGTATTATAGTTCTGCTACTTGGTGTAAACTAAATAAAATCAAACTGGTTATGCCTAAGATAACCCTAAAACCAAGTTATACAGGGTAAACCATGCGGCACGTCTTCTCCACTCAGCTCCAAGGCAGCGTCTGAGATTATTAAAGTCTAATAAACAGTCTGACTCTAAGGCTGGGTTCAAATGAGCGGTAGTAAGAGTGGAAGGAATGTCCGTGAGACATCTGGCCGCCTCACTGAGTGCAGTTAGTGCGCTCAGCGCTGCAAGGCTCGATCCTCCTATGGAGGATCGCGCTTTGCAGTCCCGTCAATGCGCGTCCTAGCGATCTGACGGTGAGGCTTGCTGCACGGACGCAGCACAGCTGCTGTCGTGCATGCGCAACAGCATGTGGCCGGCCCCGGCACAGCGTCACAACGCTGCGGCGGACGCCAGAAGGCACGTCAGTACGGGCGCTTCTGACCCCAGCCTAAGCCATGTTTGCTGTACACAGTCCGATTAATCGATAATGAGAATAGTTGCCAACTATTCTCATTATCGATCAGTTGTCGATTAATCGATCAGTTTCAGCCCTAGTTGCCATTCAGTCATAGCGTGACTGACAGCCAACGGAGCACACTGATGGGGGGGGGGCTGTCCTATAGGACTGCTTGTTGCATGCAGCAGTCCCTACCCATTGTAGCATGCCGTGTTCACTGAAAGAACTTGAAAACTGAAATAATTTACCGGTAACTCCCATTTTTCTATTATATGGGTCAGCAAAAATTGGTGATCTATATAAAGGGACTGATTCCCATTCAAAGGAGCCCAAAATATTTTGGGCATTACCTGTAGATACTCGAGTATACCACTAGATTTTGGTGACAAAAATTAACCTTAAAATTGGAGGGGTAGCGTTCTATTCGAGACATCTGCATGGCGTGTAAAAAAAAAACCAAAAAACTTTACTTGCTCAAGGATCCCAAGTCTCCCGGAAGTTCCAGTAGTCTCCATGAAGTGAATGCGGGCTCCCTGACGCCCGCAAACACTTCAGGAACTCTTGAGAGAGGTGGGATCCATCACAGCCAGAGGGCACGCTCGGTTTAAGCCAATCATTCAAGATTAGCATAAAACCGAGCATGCACCCTCACTCCGCGCAGCACGCCGGGAGGTGTAGTTTTCTGACCTCCGGCTCCAGCAGGCAGGCTCTTCCACTGCATCGTCTGCTAATAGTCAGCCCCACCCGTAGTTGCTCCATCCTGACATCACTGCAGACACGCTGCGCGATTCACCTCACATTCTGAAAGGGAGTAGAATTTCGCAGTGACGTCAGGAGCTTGTTCGGGGGGCTGACTATCAGATGACGATGCGGTGGATGAGCCTGCCTGCTGGAGCCGCAGGTCAGAAAAGGACACCTCCCGCCATGCTGGCTATTGGTGAATGATTCACTGCATTGATCCTCTCGCTCCGCCAGCCATCTTATCGCAAGTAAAGAAGACAGGTGGCCGGTGGCTTCCTACTTAGTAACAACTACAATCATTCTAAAGCAGAGCACCCTGACCTGAGGGGTAGCCTGACTGTAATAAGAGAACCTGGAAGGATTTTAATTGTTTAGCAGTAAAGTATACTTTTATAATTTTGCTCCTCACGTTATATTCGAGTCTTCAGTATTTCTATTTCTCATTTCCATAATAAATCTCTATCCATAGCGTTATATTCGAGTTGCGCTATTCTCGAGTATCTACAGTACAGTATTTGTTCTCATTTTTAAAGTACATCATATGCCTAGGATTTCAATTGATTTGGTAGCCATCTTTGAGAGGGAATGAGGTGGTTACATAGCACGTTTTTCCGCTTTTATTGCCTGTCAAGACACACAGGGTTATTCAAAGAGAATCAAAAAGTCACCGCACGTTCGACAAGATTTGGCGAACTGCCTGCTCTCTGAATAGCCAGGAAAGGTAACTGTACACTGAATTTCAGTGTTCGGTTACCTGTCGGTCACAATTCGGATCTCTTTGAATAACCCTGTATGATTTTACTTTGACATTGCATTTATTTGTTACAGGTGTGTAGTGGATGCCAAGGCACCAAACTACAGCATTAAATCAGCTGATCACCACTCCGGTGACAGGACAGCACATCGCTGTTTAAGCGACGTGATTGAAGTATTCAGTCATGGGTCCTTAATTTTAGACCCACCATGATGGAATGATTTCACCATGAAACATGAAGAAGGAAAGCCCAGCCTGCTATTGAACACAAAATATATTGTCATATTAAGTTTTATTCAACATCTGTCAAACTACAGGTCTAAAAACCTCTTCCCTCACAGAACAGTCAAGCGATCCTTAAAAAGAATATTCTAGTACCAAAATGACATGTCCCACAGGCTTCAACAAAGTATGACATTTTGATGAAAAGGGATATAGCGAAGGAGGGGGGGGGACGTTTGCTCTGTGCGGTAGCCAATCAGGGCACAAGTTGTGCCAGCACACATCAGGTCACTGATTGGCTGTGTCCTGATCATTATTTTAAGTTGTTTTATCTCCTTTAGGGGAAAAACAAATAAACTTAATTTGCCATTCCAGTCGAAATGAAGAACCCTTCTTAAATGTCATTCTCATGTTTTTTTCTAGAATATCAGTTTCCAAAAGGCTGACCAGTTAATAAAAAAAATTACTTAAAAAGTGGTTTTGTTTCTGGAGCATCAAATGCAATTGACACAGTTAATATGAAGGTCTCAAACACTTGATTTATTTAAAGTGGTTTTGAAAAGAAAGATTATATACTAACTTGACATAATTATACTGCAAATTTATACTACAACGTTACACATAAGAAGTTTATGTGGTGTTTAGTACAAAACGGTCACAAAGAAAAGAAGTCGTTGCAGAGAACACTAAAAGCAAAAAGTAATTGGGTCAAAACTTGTGTAAAAAGGTTGCGTTAAACCGCACTCTCACATGCATGTTACAGACAAAACAGACATGTCTCCAAAGCAGTAGTTTAAGCCAGCAACACAAAGGGGAAAATGAAAATGAGTAACGTAATTCATATAAGTGATTAGGTGCATTCAGATCACCATAATTATGGCAAGTGAAAGGCAAAATTGCTCATATATAAAGGTTAGAATGTGGCCCTGACGGACTTCCATCTATTACCGCAACCAGATGGCAGTTGCAGAGTTTGACATATGAACATGTCCCAGTTGACTTTCTGAGGGAGCCTGGGCACATGGATCGATCTGTAAAGGACTCTGAAAAGTAAATCAGGAAGGATTTCATTGTTTCCTATACTGGTAGCCTGGGCAATTTTTACATATAAGCACTTACTAGCTACCAGACTGCACTGGAATTGGCAAAACTGACTCTGTGTTGCCTTCACAAGGATACTTCTTTCTGGAATTCAACATTGACAAAGATCTGAATTCATTATGCATGAATAAAAAAAAAAAAAATTCTATGACAAATCAATTGAAGTTCAGTCCCATTAAGACTGAAAGGGATACTCTACACAGGTTCTGTAGTTCATGCGCAGAACGATTGATCGGAGTTGTGCACATATGTGCAGTTGCGATCCAACGGCTGCCTTCCTGAGGGTGAAGGCAGCACGCTCTCTGATGTCACTAGTGACCAATCTGGTGACTGGGAGTTGGGAAACTCAAAATCCTGTCTTTTGGCGATGCTGGGTGGGGTGGAAAAAGGTCTCCACTCACCAGGCGTTTCCGTCAGATCGATTAAATGCTGATAACTCAGAAACCTGTCGCCCAGACCTAGGGAACTAAAGCTTCTCTAACATCACATGGGTTGTCATCTAATCTGCAAGTATTAGAAGGTTATTTTTTAAAAATGTTATTGTTTAAATATATGTCTACATGGCATTATTCGCCATGATTTATTGGACATATATAATACACACATGGTCAAAGTAGGTTGGACATAAATATATCAAGATGGGATCTCAAAGAAACCGCTGCTGGTTTGGCAGTCGTGATACTTCTGCAATATCTACATATTGCAAGGCAACACTTTCTATGTTGTTTTTCTTAAAATATATTAAATCTCTGCCCCTGGTAGAAGAAGATGGCTCTAGTGCTATCAAATGGATTTGTTCTCCCAATGCTCTTGAACATATTTAACCTCTTGCACTTGAGACAGCTATATCCATTATGTTCATATTAAAATGGGTTGTATAACGATCCCATGTTGACCTGTACCTCCTGTACCCCAACATCCTACATACATCATCATTGGGGGACAAATTAATTAAATAAAAAAGCAATAGGTTCTCATGAGATAAGAAAGTCTCTATTTCAAACACTGATATTTGCATAAACAATCAAACTGCCATATGGTTTGAAAGGAGTGTGCATCCTGAAGATTACCCGTCCTCCTAGGTTGGTTATTGGCATGCGCAGCTTAACTATGAAAGGTGAAAATGAGGGGATGGTTAGGACATTCTTACCCTGTAGTGGAATGTTCGAGATGCCAGGAATACATGGTGGAAGAAGGTGGGGTGGTGGAATAACCCCATGGTGATGAGGCTGCATGCTGCCCAAATTAATAATGCCATCAACAGAGCCTTGCATGGGTGGCAGGCCAGGTGGATACCCCCCAATCATGCCTTGAAGAACACAACAAACGTCAGACATGCATCAGTAACATGCAGTATGAATGGATTAATAATATACACATGCTCTAAAAACAAGGGATTTCTTTATAGCCAGGGAAAAAAAGTTAGTCTGGTCACATTAATGAAAATGTAAGGTACTAATGTTACAAAAATGGAAAAAGAAAAAAAAATGATTGTTAGCAGCACGGTCAGACAAATGTACTATTCGAAAACTACAGGATAAACATTTGCACATCAAAAAGCAAAGAAACCAGCACGCCCATGGAAAGAACAGTTAAGCAGATGTAGCTCTAAGGCTCCGTTCACACCTGGGCGTTTTACAGTGCGTTCCTGTGTGCTGTAAAACGCCCAAACACGGAAATCCCATGATTTCCTATGGGACCCGTTCACACCTGGGCATTTTACAGCGCATAGGAACGCGCTGTAAAACGTCCTACGCCCAAAGAAGTACAGGAGCTTCTTTGAGGCGTATTGCAGCACGTCCGCAGCCCTAGACTGCAGCGTGAACGCGTTGCAATGTGCGTTCTTTACGTTTGCGCGATACACATGTCAAAAAACGTGCGTATTACGCTCGTCAAAAACCACGCAGGTGTGAACCCAGCCTTAGATTCTTGATTTTCAACCAAGAACCATGTCTCACCAATTTCATAACAGATCTTTCTTGTGCATAAATAATAATGGCAAGAATGCCACAAGGAAGTGTAAGAACCCTAACAATGTGGTAAATACACAATTTGTATTCTACCCTGCACATAGGCAATCAGATTGGAATTATCTGGCCATTTGTGTTAAAATGACATACTTTATCGAAAAACATTGGGTAAACAACAAACAAAACACAACTAAAGTTAAAGCAGCCCACAGATACACAGATGGACATTACAATATCAATGTGAAAGTGTTTAAATAACACATATAAAAAGTAGCTTTGCCAAAAAAATTTATTTATTGCAGTTAACATTTTCAAAGAAATTGTGTGAGACCACAGGAAATCAGATCATGGTCAAAGCCACCAAGTGTCAGCTGCCAGCCTGTTTATCCAAGATAAGGCTAACACACAGTGTGCAAATAATTAATTGGCGCCAAATACATTTCTCCAGGAGGACTTCACAAATTAGTGGTGGTGAATTACATTTTCATAGTGTATATACAGGTCAGGCACCTTTTATCTAAATTGCTCTGGACTCGCTGCGAGCGCTCTGCAGTGTTTCTTTGTGGACATGCCACATGCAGCCAGCGAGACACACGTCGGAGCAGCCAAGAGGCTCCCATCATGTGCTGCCGCCTGCAGTAGCGCACGGAAAAGCAGCAGCGACAGTACAGAGCGGAGCGCCCCTCGTTTGACAGAACTAAAATCCAAGAAGTCCAGAAAATTCAGTTTTTTTAGAGTCTTCTGGATTTTAGAGTGCCAGATAAGGGGCGCGTGACTTGATTTTTTTTAATTTGCTTATTTGTTACATTTATTCCTTGGATCTATTTTCTTTGTGTTAATAAGAGCGGGTGCAGTGAGCCAGTGTGTCAAGAGAGAAAGAAAAAAAAATGTGGTCCTTGTACAAAAAATAAACACTAGACATCTGCTCCAATCATCGGGGATGTGGAGAAAGAACATTGTGGAAAACCTGACTGGCATAAAATTTGTACGACCACTGGTATACAAGTGAAAAGATGGAAATGCCAGGTAAAAGAAGCAGAGAGAAGACTAGATGTGGAAAAAAATTAATACAATTGTTCTCCTCTCTAGCACACGACAGTCACTTAATTTGGGTAATTTCAAAAGTATGAAAAAGGAAATGTGCACCAGGTTACCTGAAACTGGTGTCATCTGCTGATTGAGCATTCCCATTGGGGTAGGAGGGGGGACCACTCCCATCAGAGCCCCTACAGGTGTGCCGGCTCGAGGAGAGGAGTTTTGTTGTTGCTGTTGCTGTGCCGCCCTTTCTCTCTCTTGCTGCTCTGCAACTTTGGCAGCACGCTCTGAAAAAAGATTATACAAATTTAGAATGCTTAGGTTTTTGGACAAAAAAGTGAAGAGAGGTGAAAAAAAAAAAAAAGAGTCAAAAGAATATTACCCCAATGATTATTTATCAAACCAACTGAAGAGTGAAAGGTAATAAATTGTGTAAATAGAAAAAAAAAAACAGCTAGACCAAACGGATTATAGAAATAGTTAAATAAACCTTGTTTGCTGAGTATCTAAATATTTAACCCCTTCAGCATAATGATAACGCTAACTCAATATTCAAAATATTTTTCAGCTGCTCGAGATTGAATTAACACAATATAGTCTTATTATGGTAGAATGCCCCAGAATCTGTCGCTAAAGTTCCACTACAGGCGAAATGACCTACGCCTAGCTTCTCCCCACATCAACTCTTCCCAGGATACACTGCAGGATTTCTCACACGCAGCTCCCATCCTCTGGAACACGCTCCCTCGTACTGTCAGACTTTCCCCTAGTTTCCCTTCCTTCAAACGCTCCCTTAAGACATTCCGGTTTAGGGAAGCCTACCACCCGACTCACTGACGCAAACAGTCCATCACTCTCACCTAGCAGTCCATCACTCTCACCTTGCAGTCCATCACTCTCACCTTGCAGTCCATCACTCTCACCTTGCAGTCCATCACTCTCACCTTGCAGTCCCCTCCTCCTGTTTCTACCCCTAACCTTCTAGATTGTGAGTTCCCATGGGAATAGGGCCCTTGTTTCCTGCTGTACCGGTTTGTCAATTGTTGTTAATGTATTGTAACCCTGTCTATATTGTGCCCATTGTACAGCGCTGCGGAATATGCTGGCGCTATGTAAATAAAGAATAAAAATAATACAATGCATATGACAGCTGATGTACTGAATCTAAGAATAACTGGGTCTTCAGAATCTCCCTCTGAGACTCATGGTGTGCATTACAACTGCATCTTAATGATGGTCCAGCAGACTGAGACATCTGCCTGTTGAATCATGCAAATAATGCACACAGTCTGTAAAAGCACTGTATCAATATTACAGTGCATTTAGATTGTGTGTAGTTGTGCTAGTGTGTACGTACGTTTGGTGGTGATTTGGCTGAGGTGTACAGCTAATTGTATTTCAACAAAACCATTGGTTACTGCCAGTGGATTTATGGAAAACCACTTTGTAATGAAGGGGGTAATAGTACTAAATAAAATCTGGAAAGCGAGTATTAAATAATGAACAAATGCTGAGAAAGGATACTGGTGGCACCAGTACTGGTCCGTTTATTGAAGTCATCATAGCATCTTTTATAGCCACGGTTGAGAAGTGAAATCATTCTGATTACCTTCATAATCTGCCTTTTTGGTTGCTTCAAGGTTCCTCCATTCTGTTCCTACTAAACGACTAAGTTCACCAAATGAGTAGTCAGGATGTTGGGCTTTAATAACCGCCCTCATCTCGCTACTGAAGAGGATGTAGCCACTCATGTTAATCTTCCTCTTCCCGCCTTCTTTTTTAGAGCTGTTCTTTGTGGATTTCGGTGTTGACTGAAACAACAGAAATAAAATGACAAACTTTTCCCTTTTTCAGAGTTCTGAAACCCATGAATCGTACAGTTGATGTGGCCATTGGGATCTGTGAATCCGAGTGATTCTATGCTAGAAAATGTTAGACAGTTTGTTTTATGAAGCTATGTTAGATGGTTTCTAAGAGATGTGAGACAAAAAGAAAGGAAATCTGCTGACGTAACCACTCTAGTAATAGATTCTGGTTTTAAAAAGCGAAGCGTAAACTAGTTTGTGGCGCATACACAAACAGCCACCTCAAAGCAGCAATACCACGGGGTCCCTCCCACCCAAAGAGAAAAGATGACAGCTTGTCTGACCTTAGCTCTCCAAATTTACCTTTCCGTGGTCTAAATACTGTTTTGGTAATTTGCTGTCCACAGTCTCCCCTGGGACGCCATCTTTCGTTTGACTGTCAGTGGGTGTTTCTGTGAGCTCTGCCTCTGCTAGGGTTCCCCTTTGCGTCACTGAGGAGGGGGAAGGCTGCCTGACCGCTGGCGTCAGGTCGTCGGAGCATCGAGGGGAGCTTGAAAGCGCGGCGGCCTGATTTAGTGTTTTAAAACACCAATTGTAAATGATTAACGGGAAGAAAAAAAACGTTTCTGGGTTGTTTTCATTTGATTTGCATTTTAAGACAGGGAATGCTTACGGCTGAGCTATCACATACTGGAAGACGGCAGATATACGTGGTATTGCTGCTTTTAACAAAAGTTCCAGCAAATTTTCTCCCCACACGCAGGATTTAATTCTGCACGTCAAATGTCAGGCTATGAGCAACTATGCCAACGGCGAATCACACAACAAACTGATAATTATTGGAAATCCCTGAAGCCAGCTAATGTCACAGTGCATATCAGACCCACATTAAGAAACTTGAGATCCATAATGCTATTAGGATTTCCTCTACAGCATCATGGACAGAGGGGGTCCCCTCAGCATTTTATAGAATTTTGGGTCTTTGTTTAAAATGCATGGATCATCACAATTCAAGGCTTAGAATCTGAAGGCAAATCACTAAGATCAAGAAGGGGAGACCCGCCACCATATCTAAATCAAACAACCAATCAGCTTGATATCAAGCAACAGTAAGCAAAATGACAGGACTAAAACAATATAAATCAATCAACAGGACAATATTCTAAAGGCAACAAAAAAGGCACTGATTAGTTTGGTGCCAAAGCAGCAATCACTTGTTAGGTAGAGAAGCGACTATAGCAGGTTGCTCAGCAGAGACTCCCAAGATGAACATTACAATATACCGCACAAGGTCACACTGTGGACAGAGTATAGGGATTTATTCCGCAGCTTAATGAAGACACTATGCATTGAAATAGAAGACTTGTGATAAAGGATGCCCTGTATGAATGGGATATGTAATATTATCTAGCCAAGGAGTGCAAATATCATGCATTGTTAGAACTAAACTTGCCAGGACAACTAAATACGGTTTTAAAACAAGACAGGAGAGCTCAAATGTTGCTTAAAACACCCCTTTTTCTGTTTATTTTTTTTTTTAAATGGACGAGGAAATCAAACAGAGCCAAATGCAGCACATGCTTTATTAACTATTCAACCACGTGTCTGTTTTAATCATTTAATCACACTAAAATATGTTACAAAGGAAAGGTTTTCGTTTCATTAAAAGGGACCCGATCTACAAACTACTTCTTTCTACATAAACCGATAATAAGGTAAGAACGTCTGCATTCACAGTTTTAAAATAAGTTTTTAAATAGGACTTCAAAGCAGAGCTTATAAATTCAGCCAGAAGTCCTGTCAACTAGAGAGCCAGGGAATTGCACTTCCTGCTCAGTCAAAATATTTTAACAAAGCAGATATAACAGGGATATTCAGAAACTTCCTGAACAGCAATCCATCTCATATGTATAGCAATGTTATTTTTCTAATTATGATTGTTTAATTATATTTGTGAACATGGCATAAATGGAACAAAACACAAGTGACCTCCAGGGAAATCAGACTGCCATTTATAATTCGGTCAGAATATTTGTTTTCATTCTTTGTCACAGTGTAACCTTTGGGCACTTTGGAAGTTGTTTTTCCTTGATTTTGGACTCTTATTTCGTCCACCAGTGTTATGATTTGGTAGGTAAATTTTTTTATTATTTCTCAAATATTGTAAATATACTACTCATTTAAAAGAAATTATATTTGCTCTCAGGAAGGAAATAATATTAATCTTGAGAACTGGCCACTAAAACAATTCAGACCCACTGACCCGAAAATTTTTTGTTATGAAATCAATATTAAACACAATATTTTCCTCTAGCTTTTTAAAAGATTTCTCTCGTTTTGGAACAATATAGTGCTTACTACACATGGATGAGAATATTGGTACAGCTAATATTACTAAAGAGTAAATTACTAAACACATTTATTAATGCAATCAATGCCTTTACTGTACAGTATAAATAACAATTTAAATGAAGATCATAACATCACTTATACATCAGATGTTAAATACGACATCTCTCCTGTATTTATATACATATATCTTACTTCTTTGGTCTTGAATTTCAGTTGATTGTGCTCACCTGGTAATACAGAATACAACATATACAGAATTAGAGCAAAAGTGCACTTACCTGTGGAGGGGTATAAGGCATAATATCTAACTCGCCAGACAAAGGGGTTTGAATCTGTGGGAGAGATGGAGCATCCAAAATCTCCCCCTCTTCTTCTCCCAGATCTTCAATCTCTTCTTCACCTCCCTCCAGTTCAGCAAACTTTGCCTCCAAATCCTGGATTTTCCTTTCTAGCAAAGGTGAGGGCTCTTTCTGAGGAACAATAGGTTTCCTATGGAACAATGCCCAAAATATAAATGAATGAAAATCAGTATATTTTAGCACTTCTAGGGTAACACATTTAGCCAATTAATAAAAATATTACTGCTGAAAATTCTGCATGACAACAATTAAGAAAAACTAACAAGGGCTGAAACAACTAATCGGTAATGAAAATAGTTGTCAACCATTCTCATTACCAATTAAATCAGTTGGTCGATTAACCAGCCATTGTATAGCACACACAGATTAGTGACAGACTGAGTTAAACGTTAAGAACTTCAGACGCTACTTCAGAGCTGATTGGAGAAGATGTGCCAATTCTTTATTCGCTGGGATTTAGTTCTACGTTTATGTTAGACATAACCAGTTTGTTTTTATCAAGTTTAATACAGTAATAGAACTATAGCATAAACCCTGCAATACTGCCACTGGATGTTTTATCCTTACTTGGAGCTGGAGTCCTGTGCTACCACTTCACCCTCCCTGCCTGTCTCCCCCTCTTTAGTCTGGAGCTGCCATCTCTCCTCCCTTTGGTCCGCTCCTATCCCCCAAACTACCTCCCACACTTAGGTCTGGTCCCTTGCCCAAATGCCCTCCCTCCCAACTCTGGATCCTCCTCCCACTCAGTTTTTCATGAAATTATTTTAAAAAGGTACACTCTACGCACCCTGACCACTTTTTATTATTATTAAAGTGGTCAGGATGCGTGGAGTGCTCCCATTCGCACCCTGCTTTTATGTTGGCATCATAATGTCTATCTAAGTGCTCGTATCAGCATTCTTTCAAAGAGAAAGCAGACATGGGCTTGAGCTCCGCAAGCAGCATCAGCCTAACCAGGCGTTCACACACTTTGTGTGTGAAAAGTTCCCAAGATGTGCAATTTGCGTACAAAAAGTTCTGGACACTATGCAAATTGCTTATGAAAAAAGGAGTGGAAAGGAGTGATTTTTACATAATGGTCCTTTTAAGTAAACAACATTTTTTTTAGATTTTTTTAATCCGATGAACTGAAAAAATAAAATCAGCCAACTAATGGATTATGAAAATAATCGTTAGTCGCAGCCCTAACACCAACTACATCTCTGTAAGATTAATAAGCATACTGAAACACAAGTACTTGTATCCAAAATGGAATTTAATCTAGAACATCCCATCTGGGATAGATCTGTTTTATCCATAGAAGTGCTGATATTTGTGGTTCCCATCAACAGCAAAACATGCACATGAATTAAAATTACACCCAGTGGTGTATTTAGGTTTTGTGCTGCCCTAGGCCCGATTAAACTTGTGCACCCCCTAATTTAAATTTGACGCAAGCCCTTCCTGTCAAGGTCACACCTCTTCCTTTTTAAACCACGCCCTTCCTATTTAGGCTCCACCTTTTCATCTTAGAGCTCCTTCTCTTCCTCTCTGTATATTAAAAGTGGTTACAAAGTTCCTACTTGTATATTTTGTATACCATTTCAAATGTTGTATCTATTGAAATAATCAAATAAAATTATGAAATGTTTAAATTCAGCCATTTTTTACAAAGATCAGCCAATGCATGTCAGGTATACTGAATCACAGCCGCTCTAATTGGTTGAACAATAAAACCCACAGAAATGTGCACTGTTTGAGTGTATCACAGAGCTGCACAGCAATGTGCAGTGTGTATGAGCGTATCACAGAGCTCCACAGCAATAAAACACACAGAAATGTGCACTGTGTA
Source organism: Leptobrachium leishanense (assembly GCA_009667805.1). Taxonomy (NCBI): domain Eukaryota; kingdom Metazoa; phylum Chordata; class Amphibia; order Anura; family Megophryidae; genus Leptobrachium; species Leptobrachium leishanense. Next base: position 114,726,706 of record CM019070.1, read on the forward strand.
TGAGCGTATCAGAGCTCCACAGCAATAAAACTCAGTAATGTGCACTGTATGAGCATATCACAGAGCTGCAATGCGTATGAGCATATCAGAGCCACACAGCAATAAAACCCACAGAAATGTGCACTGTGTATGAGCGTATAACAGAGCAACACAGCAATAAAACCTAATTTTACCCCAAACCCCCCCTCTTCATTTCATTAACACCTCCTCTTCATTTCATTAACCTCTTCATTTCATTAAACACCCCCCTCTTCATTTCATTAAACACCCCCCTCTTCATTTCATTAACACACACCCCCTCTTCATTTCATTAACACACACCCCCTCTTCATTTCATTAACACACACCCCCTTTATCCTACACATTCCCAGTTGAAAAATTGCAGATTCTAAAACATTTAAAAGATTATGCTTAACAAGTGATTTAACATATTCACCTGAAGTAATAAATCTCATCATCTACCACTTTTGCAGACAAAGAAAATCTTTTTAACCCTTTAAATTTTTTCATTTGCTTGTCACTCTCATTGTAACGACTTTCGCAGAGCAGTACATCATTTTCTGGGACTTCTGTGGGTCGGCATGACAAGAAGTCTTTGAAGGATAAAACAGCACACTTTCCTAGGAGAGAGATCAGTTCAACATGTTCTTAATTCACGCTTATTTTGAATATAGATTTAAAACTCACACACAGGATTATACACTGTAAAGCATTCTGCAGGTTAAAAAGTATCAGAATATTGTGCCAGGCATAGAAGGTGATAGAAGTTTAATCCTTTCACTGCTTAGGATGTGTGGGGAACGTCCTAATTGACTCCAAAGGAAAGATAGGGGTGGAGATGGGGGGTTCTTTTGAACCCCGATATCTTCCGACTGCTTAAAGGTAGCAGGGTCATGTTTGATATCATTAGAAAGGCCAGAGCATGGCCTTTCCAATGATATCAAACATGACCACGTTTAAAGTAAAGAAAAATAAAAATAAAAATAATAATAAAAAAAAGTGGGGTTTTTTTTTAAGACGTGAAATCAGCAGTGAATGGGTTAAATTACTATAGAAACACTGCATTACATAAAAAACACCTCTATACATTAAAAATAGCCGATCATCAATAGGAACTAAAAATGGAAAAATACAATACGAGTCTGAGCCAAATTATGCACACTTAATTTTTGCTCCAATTGGGACTTTCAATATATAGGAAAAGTATTTTTTGCCATGGCTTCAAAATTTCTATACATTTTACATCCACACTTACCTAAAATACAAGACATGGGACAAGTCTCTTCCAGATTACTCAAAAACATTTCCTTCTTATAAAACATCTTTGTTGGTTCATGAATGGTTTCTTCAGGGTGTATAAAAATCGGGCCGAAGAAAAATGCTGCTCCGTCACGGACCCACATCTTTTCAATCCTAAAAGAGGAAAAATTTAAAAGCAGTCTAAATAAACAACAACAACCAAAGAACTTATACATTGAAACCAAACTTTAAACAGGGATGAAATGTGATAACATTATCCTTAGGTCTTATTTACAGGTACAATTTGCAAGTTTTTAAATATAAGGAGTTATAGCAGTGTATTTAACATGCCATTAACTCCTTCACTACCATGATTGAGTTAACCATCTTCAAAAAACACCAGCAAGTGCCCTGGACTTTCAGGTCTATTCACTAAGGCTGGGTTCACACCTAAGTGTTTTTTGACGCGCGTAATACGCGCGTTTTATGGCGCACATATCACGCAAACGTGAAAAACGTGCAAACGCGCATTGCAGCGCGTTCACGCTGTAGTCTGTGGCTGGGAACACACTGCAATAAGTCCCAAAGAAGCTCCTGTACTTCTTTGGGCGTAGGACGTTTTACAGTGCGTTCCCAACTCTCCATCCAACTACCGTCCTGTATCCCTGCTTCCCTTTACCTCTAAGCTCTTAGAAAAACTAGTCTTCAACCGCCTCTCCATCTTCCTGTCCTCCAATTCCCTACTTGACCCCCTGCAATCTGGCTTCCGTCCCCTACACTCAACTGAAACTGCCCTCACCAAAGTCACCAACGACCTCCTAACTGCTAAAAACCATGGCCACTATTCTATTCTCATCCTGCTTGACCTCTCGCCTGCATTTGACACTGTTGACCACGCCCTCCTTCTACAGACCCTCAACTCTCTGGGTCTCGGGGACACTGCACTTGCTTGGGTTGACTCCTATTTATCCAACAGGTCCTTCTGTGTGTCCTTTGCTGGTAACTCCTCCTCTTCATTGCCTCTATCTGTTGGTGTACCTCAAGGCTCTGTCCTTGGTCCGCTGCTCTTTTCCATCTACACCTCCTCCCTGGGCAAAATCATCAACAGCTTTGGCTTTAATTACCACCTCTACGCTGATGACACTCAGATCTACCTCTCTACCCCTGATCTCTCTCCCCCTGTCCTTTCAAAAGTCAGTGACTGTTTATCTGGCATCTCCTCCTGGATGGCCTCCCACCACCTAAAGATCAACATGTCAAAGACTGAGCTCCTACTTATTCCTCCCAGAGGAACTACTAACTTCAGGGACTCAATATAAATACAGCCAAGCAAGGATTAACAGAGCATACAGAGTTTATACACAACCGGGTCAGTACCAGGAAGGTGGTTCTCATACAAGCCGAGTCAGTAACAGGAACAGTTCACAGACGAGCCGAGTCAGTAACAGGAACGGTTCTCATACACTGAGATAATAACTGATAACTAGTACACAGTGAGCGCTGGGGAAGTAACTCCACGACAGGGTAGTGAATAGGGATGCACCGATACCACTTTTTTAAGACCGAGTACCGATACTTTTGTTCAAGTACTCACCGATACCGAGTACCGATACTTTTATCTTATGTCATGTGACCGCTTTCCAATAAGAACAGACCTCATATAAAGCCCCCAGGTCTCATGGATTTGCCCCCCAGCTCGTGGATACTGCCCCCCAGCTCGTGGATACTGCCCCCCAGCTCCTGGATATTGCCCCCCAGCTCGTGGATATTGCCCCAGCTCGTGGATATGCCCCCCCAGCTCATGGATATGCCCCCCCAGCTCATGGATATGCCCCCCCAGCTCATGGATATGCCCCCCCCCAGCTCATGGATATGCCCCCCCAGCTCATGGATATGCCCCCCCAGCTCATGGAAATGCCCCCCAGCTCATGGATTTGCCCCCAGCTCACCTGGAGCTCTCCGCTCATACTTACCTTCCTTTAGCGACGCCGGGAAAGTCTTTGCGCGCTCCTTGGAAGGTCCCCAGCCGCGGCCACGTGGGACCATGTGATCGCGACTGGGGTCCTTCCAACGAGCGCACGCGGGGAAACTTTCCCGATGTCGCTAAAGGAAGGTAAGTATGAGCGGAGAGCAGCTGCAGGGCCTGTCTGAATGCTCTATATGCATTCGGACAGGCCCTGCAGCTTCTAACTTTGTTTATACTTACCTTCCTTTAGCGACGCCGGGAAAGTTTCCGCGCGTGCGCTCGTTGGAAGGACCCCAGCTGCGATCACATGGTCCCACGTGGTCGCGGCTGGGGACCTTCCAAGGAGCGCGCGCGAAGACTTTGCCGGCATCGCTAAAGGAAGGTAAGTATAAACCAAGTTAGGAGAGCAGCTGCAGGGCCTGTCCGAATGCCGATAGAGCATTCGGACAGCCGCCCCAGCCCCTCGGATGCCGGCAAGCCGGCTCAATGCCGGCTTCCGGTATCGGAAAAAAATATCGGGGGTACTGCACGAGTACCAAGTACTCCTGCAGTACCCGGTATCGGCACCGATATCGATACTAGTATCGGTATCGGTGCAACCCTAGTAGTGAACAAACGTGGCAAACTTTTAAAGTCAGCGGTTCCGCGTCATCACGCTGTGCCCCGCCTCCCAGCCAACCACGCAATCTCTCCTGGCCAGTATATCACTCAGCGCCCGGCCAGCAAGCACGGCGCTGCCAGGCAACGGGGAGCCCCAGGGACCAAGGTGACAATATGTTGCTAAAGTTAAAGGAGATAGGAAAAAGCAGTCATACAGTAAAGTCTCGATCATCTCGTTAACGCTAGTGCTCACATAAATGAGCGTTAGCACTCCGACTGAACCACCTCCCGATCGCTAATGGGTTAAAAAAACCTGTTTGGGAATCAGTATTAGCGCTTTTTAGCGCCAGATGACTGTACTATGCACTCCCTATGCTTAACATGGGTAGCACAAAGTGTAAGCACAGAGTAATTATCGTTAGGATCACAAGGTCCTCACGATAATTACAAAGAGCGGTCGCTAACTAAAAAAGTTTGCTGCAGCTCAGAACTGGTGCTAACTGATTTCGCTGCTGCAGAATCAGTAGCAGCTGAAACCCCCCCCCAAAAACAAATACTGACCTCTCCTCCCGTATCGAGAACGGTGGCCTGATTTGCCGCTTCTGACCAGTCTCCCTCCACGATCACTCCGCCGACCTGCAGGATGTCGCGACAGGCGAGATCCTGCCGGTCATGTGATCCGGGAGCAGAAGCCTCCTGACATGGAAAAGGACCCCATGGAGGGGATGCACGGGACAGCACATTAGCACTGCCCCCAGCATCCAGGACCTTAGTGGCCGCTACGGGGCCGGCTGCTGGACTCAGCGCCTGCCCCGTAATCTACAGGTAAAATGGGGACGCTATGGGGAGATCAGCGAACGCAAATTTTTCCCCCTAGTGCCCCGTTTTAGCTATAGGCAGCTGATAGGGCCCTAAGTCGCTAAAACAGAGAATGAAAAGCCTGACGCATTTCCCCAGTTTTACCCGGATATTGTGCCTGCGGTATCGAGTTCCCGGGACTTCCACTGACCAGGTCAGAAGGTCGACCTGGGAGGGGATGGTGTTCACCTTAGTCAAAAGGACAATCTGCTCCTCTGGCAGGCCAGAGGTCTGTGCTTGAGCCGCCACCACCACCTGGGAACGCACCACCTCCACTTCAGCCCGCACCCCGGATATATCGGCCGACCATAAAGAATTGATCTCTGGAATGAAGCTGCAGTAGTTCCCCACCATGATGGAGCGTGCGTCATCTGGAGCAGCTACAAGCAATAGCATTGAGGCAGGAAGGGGATGCCCCTGCAGCCGGAGGGAACCCCATCTTCCCAGAGGCATCTGACAGCCGTTGCTACAGGGTCCCCTGATGCACAGGGCAACCAGCGGCAGGTCACCTCCGTCAGAGAGCAGCGAGTCTTCCACAGAGCAACCCACCAATGGGTCGGAGGCAGGCCCCGAGAGAGGTCACCGCCAGGGCCTTCTGCTTCTTCTGAGTCCGCTGCCGCTTGGTCCCTCACCCGGGACTCCGGCGCCAGCCAAGCCATCACAGACCTGTTCCCAAGAGGCCAGGAGCAATCTTTTTCCTCTGAGGAGCCATAACAAAGGGAAGGATGGAGGGGGGGGGCCGCTTAATATCCCTCTGACTGGAGTCCTCCGAACTGTGCCGCTGCGTCTTCTTGCCCATTTTCAGGGCTGAGGTAAGTTGCCAGAACATGCAGCCACACGACTCAGCAGAAATTCCCCAGGCTTCATAAAATGGCTGCTCCGACTAGGCCACGCTAGGCCCGAATCGATTCCTGGAGTACTGGACCTCCAGGGAGGCAGTGCAGGACGAGAGGGCCACAAATAACCCCTGAAATATCTTTTTTTAATTTATTCAAAGTATTTTTATTTTGAAAAGCAATCGGCAGTACAACAGACATTAAAGTATGGCCACGCTGTGCCCGCAAAGAGACAGCACTTGGTCAGTAGCCACGCAGAGCCACGTGACTGAACGGTTACTTCAAAAATGTGAACAGCAAGAGGCACAGAAAAAAGAAAGTAAGGAAGGGGGGGGGTGGGAGTATACCTCACCTGCCGCAAACCCACAGATGGTGGGGAGGAAAAAAAAGGGGGGTGTTGGCAAAGGCCGTCCCCGAAATATCTTAATCTCCAGTGGAGCACCTCAGCATGGTGACCGCTCCCGTCCATCGCTAGCTGGGCCCTCTCTAAGGGGTAATTTAAAGTGGCTTTCCATAAAACCATTGGTTTTATGGGAAACCACTTTTTCAGTTGAGGGGTTAATTATATTTACCAAGATGCAATCCTCCAATTTTCAAATGTTTTTCACAGATCAACGTCACAAAAATTTATGATGTAATGATAGAATCTAACCCATTACTATATATTTGCACATCTCCATTGTTTCTACAGCTACCATTGCAATTCTAAAATACGTGTTACTTCCTGCTGCACAATTATCTGCTGCAACATCTTCCTGTTGTGATAGGATCCATATTGCCAGTAGATCATATTACATACTTTTACAGTTTAGAATTGTTTTAAATTCATGTTTTGTTTTTAAGGATACAAAACCTAAAATTCAATTCACATATGTATTCACTAAACCCTCCGTTGAACATTGCTTTGAATGAAAGTTGTTTATGATCACATTCCCTACCTTGTTAGTATCCTTTGTAACATAGTTGAAGGCGAATATGGGCCATGCTGATCAATAATATACTAAATCAATAATAAAGATCAATACATGTGGTAATAATATTAATAGTTAAATGTAGCTCAGTATAGTTTCGTTTCTCATGACTTTCTCTGTAAATGCACAAATTTCGCTCCTTGTAAAATGTCCTTGATTTTCATACAACAGAATGGTTGATTTTACACCCAGAACTTGTCTTTTTACGAACCACTGAATCAAATAATGCTTGTAAGCAGAGGATAACATGGGTCTCTTATAATTAACCAGAATATTTCTGTATTTTTTCAGATTTTAACACCTGTCTTTGTAACATGGAAATCATTGGTTGATATAATAAAAAAAAACTTACCACTCGAAATTATATCCTGATATGCAATAAACAACAGCATTGAGACTGCTGGACAGCAATCCACTGAGCGTGTCTCGTGTGTGGATTTTCATTGTTGTCTCCCGAGATCTTGTAAGACAGTGTTTCCCAAACCTGTCCTCAGGACCCTCCGCCTTGCCAGGTTTGCCAGATATCTGAAGCACAGCACAGGTGATATGATTTGCTGCTCAGTGATAGCAGGATTCAGGCTGTATTTCCCCAAGGTGATCTGCAAAATCTGACCTGGTTGAGGGTCCTGAGGACAGGTTTGGGAAACACTGTTGTAAGATAAGGACGTTGATCTCCCAAAGCTGAACACAAAAGGGTTAACCTCCCTGACGGTAATCCCGAGTGTGGCTCGGGGTTAACTTTTCGTACCGAAAGCGGTATCCCCGAGCCACACTCGGGCTGGATACTTACATGTCCTTCGCTCCCTCGCTGATCCCGCAGTCTCCTCCAGCTGCTCGCAAAGTCACACTGCCTGGATCTCTTCTCGCGAGGAGTGAAACCAGGAAGTGTGACGTCACGATCGGCTGCAGTGTGACTGCGGGGACAGCGTGGGAGCGCAGGACATGTAAGTATTGGTCCGAGTGTACCGCTTTCAGTATTGAAAGTTAACCCCCGAGCCACACCGCTAGGGGGCCAAAATAAACAGGACCGAATCTGACATATAAAATATGTCAGAATCGGACCGCCAGGGAGGTTAAGACCACCAATGTGGCAGGGTGACTCCTTCACTAGAGCGCCACCAGTTAGCACAGCTCACAGAAAATGATAATGCCCATAACATACTGAAAATCATAACTTTCGGGGGGGAAAAAAACTAATCAAAATATTGTAGCCTGACAGCCTTGCCCAATAGAAAGAAACCAGATCAAAAATAATCTTTTGCTTACCTCCCAACTCTTGGTCGAACCAATCCATGCGATTTGATGAACACACAATCCCCAACTTTCAGCCACAGATCATTATATCGAAGTTGCTCAAAGTAATAGCACCCAGGGTCACCATTGGGCATGTCAATTGGAACATCTTCCTTCTCCTTCATAACAAAAGCATAAATATTGACAATTAGTGGTACATGTTGAATTTTGGTCCACTAAGTGGATAGAATTATCTGCTTACTGTACCTTCCAAAACAAACCGCCTTAAAGAATGTATTCACTCCCGAACGAGGAATCATATAAACATTTATGTGATAGCAGATTTCATTAAAATTCATGGACTGTACATACTTTATTACATATATTTCTAATTCCAAAACTGTGCTCAATTTAATATAGTTGACTAGGACCTCATCAAGTACAAAACTTTGTAAGGGACTACTGAACACATGAAGGGTTAATTACAGACTCTGAATTTACTTTTCTAAAGACATTTACATATGTATATATTCTTTTAAAACATACTCTTGTAGTAAACGTCTATTAACCTGCTATTATTTATGGTATTAAGGTCTGAACATGCAATACAGGCTCAGATATAACGGTTATGTTATAAATAACATTTATCTTAAAATCCAGCTTCCTTTTGACAGCAAATTGATTTAGTTTTAATCGTAGTCTGTAGAATAAAATGTCACTTAATTTTAGTGACAATTTAGTCATCTGAATTATTTTAATTCTAGTCAAAAATATCTTCTAATATTTAGTCGACTAAAACTAGAATAACATTTTTAATCGACGAAATTAACACTGGTAAGTATGCAGCTTCAACGGGAGATTACGTAATTTCCAAAAAGCTCTGAGAACAACCTTTTCTTGCTGTCATACGAAACATGGCCCACCATATACATATTGAGGGGCACGAGCACCTGTAAGTCCACAACTGTGAACTAAGCACCATCCACTCCGAATGATAACCCTTTTATCAGCACATACAGGGCAATTGTTCTGATGGACACAAAGCTTTAGATGTGTAGATTTTCGTTAAAAAAAAATGAAAATTTGCTTCATGTATAAATTTTTTTTACTTAAAATATATATTTAAAAAATAAACTTCCCATTGAGCATTTTTTATAGGACATTAGTTTCCATTAAACCTAAACTTATTACATTATGTGGGACTACAAAAGCAGCTCCATCACTCCCTAAAACGCAGATTAAATAACTCCTATGTCAGATTGTCTCTTACGATCAAAATGATCTCCTACTGTTCTAAAATAATGCTACAAACCTTCTCCAAAGTCTGTGTTATATCCTCTTCTTTGCATTCTTCAGCAGCATCCAGAGAGAAGGTATCTTCCAGTTTGTTTTTTGTGGCAAACACAGAAGCCACCCTGACAACAGGCAGAGGGATATCCCTTGGCCTGAATCGGACAGAGCTGATCGGCATGGTCCACAATTTGATCTTTTTAAAAGATTTCGTTTTTGCAGAGTATCGAGATTCACAGACATACACATCCTCATCGCGGAAGTTATCAGGACAAATCTTGAAATACTCCTTTTTGAAGAGAAAAAAAAAGGATTTCTCAGTTTTCCAATAAAATTAAGAAATTATGTACATTTTCCCCTTTACAAAATGGTCAAAAAAAAAACACCTTTTTTTTGTATTAATGAAACATTCTGCATGGAGATCTGATTAGAGGCAATGTGCATGAAATTGTATTTAACCTCTTCACTACCAAGTGGTTCTCCATAAAAGCAATGGCAGGAACCAATGGTTTTATGGAAAAAACACTTTATATTACCTCTTACCCCTACTCCTGTAAACAAAATGCACAATCAATGCCTGTTGAGGTGGTTGGGTCTGAGTCTGTACAGACTTTTAAACGATGACTAGATGACTTCCTGCACAAACAAAATATTAAAAGGTTAGAATATTTAATATGTGGGTAAAAGTTTCATGATCCAAGGAAAATCTGACTGCCATTCTGGGGTCAGGAAGGAATTTTTTCGCAGTATGTTGCATATTCAGTCAGTGATTCAGACTGGGTTTTTTGCCTTCTTTTGGAAAAGGAGCAGCAGGTGATGTGTGAAAGTGTAAACTCAATGGACCCACGTAGTTTTTTTTTTTAAGCCTGTATAACCATGCAAAATGCACGATGATTATCATTACAGTGCATTTAGAGCAGGGGTGGGCAATTACGGCCCTCCAGATGTTTTGAAACTACATTTCCCTTGAGGCTCTACAAACCTAATGAGCAGCCAAGCATCATGGGAAATGTAGTTTCAAAACATCTGGAGTGCCGTAATTGCCCACCCCTGATTTAGAGACTGTATGCCTGGGCTGTCAAACTCATGCACCTGCCAAGTGTGTCTGAACTACAACTCCCATGATTCCTTCAATGTAACAGATGGCCACTGAATTATGGGAGGTGTAGTTCAGAAACAACTTGGGATTGGCCAGAGTTTGACTGCTGTATGCACTAGATTTGTTGGTCAATCTCAGGACAGCACTAGAACTGCAGGAAACATCTCCAAGAGATTTTTTTTACCTGCAGCTTTAGCGAGTTACTGTCATGTCTGATATATATTTTCTGATGCCCATTTCCAAATGAAATATGTTTGCAATAAACAGAAATTTTTTGCAGTTCTTCAGAATATGTCGATGATCGAGACAACCGAAGATCGGATTAACCCCATCACTACCATGATCATGTTGACACATTGTTAGGAACTAGTAGAGCAAACAAAAAGATGAAGGAAAGAAGAGAGAAAATAACATGTGTCTCATATGAGGCAGTCAAAGAGTGTAGGACTGTCCTAAACAGAACATTGTGCATTTTACCTGTACAATATTGTACTATAACATAGTATACAGGAGAATGTGGGGTATAGAGAAGAGGTGACCTATTTTTGGTTTTGTATATGAAACAAGACCCAACACGAATTGATCCATCATCAACCAAAGCTTATTTAGACTACACTAATTTTTTTGTGTATATGCAGGTCGAGCATTGCTAATTTGAGAGCCCAGCGTGTGCCGCACTCTACTACGGTGCTTGGCAGCAGGGTTCCTGGACATCAAAGACCGTACAGAGCGTCCCTTCTCTGGAATAATTAAAATCTGTACAGCTCTGAAAATTCTGGTTTTCAGAGTCTTTCAGATTTTAGAATTCTGGATAAGAGGTGCCTGACCTGTAGAACAAATCGTTCAAAATAAATAATGGAACCAACACATTTTAGGATAGTCATTTTTGCCAAGTATGTCCATCAGCTTCAGCTCTCCGCAGTTTTTGTTTTCTTAGAAGAATAAAAAAAATTCTCTTACCTTCACAAACATCACCACACATTTACCAAGAATTTTACTGACAGGAAACTTGTTGTAATAATCACTCTTGAAGACCTCTTTTTCCAGAAATTTCCGGGTTGCGAGGTGAAATGTTTCTTTAGGACGGTAAAACCAGCAGCCGTACAGCCATTTCTCCCCTACAAAAACACAGAGTGAATAATAATATAGGCAGCAATAAGTGAGTTGGATTATCTACAAGAAAGAGCATTTTCAGTAAATATCTAAAAACTGCTGCCGATTAAACCCCTACCAAAAATTTTAAAAAAATTATATTTATATAAAGAGTAATTAAGACCTACATTAAAATTAAAGTACTGTATCTAAGTGATCTATATACATTAGAAACATCCGTCTCCTAAACAATTTCTTGCAGTGTCCAAAAACAAGAACACTGTGTTTTATATTGTCTGTATTTGTGAATAATAAAATAGGTAACGCTACACTGTGTTTACTATACAGGGATGGGCAGCTCCTATTGCAACCCCTATTTTATCCATATACAATGTATTATGTATTTATGTAGTGTAAGTGATCTGATTTGTGGTCAGGAACCTGTTGCGCTCTTCTTGAGCAGTTTATGATGCGACAATTCTTCTCTTAACCCTTTCACTGCTGAGGACGTGTGGGGAACGTCCTCATTGACTCCTAAGGAAAGATAGGGGTGGAGAGAAGTGTTCATTTGAACCCCAAAATCTCCTGTTTTCAGCTAGCAGGGTCATATTTGGCATCAGTAGAAAGGCCAGAGCATGGCCTTTCCAGTGATACCAAACATGACCATGTTTATAGTAAAGAAAAAAATAATAATACAAAAAAGAATTTTTTGTTTTTTAAAAGCCGTAAAATGGCTCAGCAGTGAAAGGGTTAAGGCACTGTATTAGCTTGAAGCAGAGCCTTCACAACATCCTTAATTTTCTGCGGGCTCTATACTGTATTAAATGACATTAGAACCAGTACAACAGACATCCCACTAATAATAAGACTACTTGTTGTGAGGCTACTGTAAACATGGTCTGGAGAGCCAAGAAATCTAATTTTTTCTCCAAACCTTTGTCTTTGCCATTTAGAAGCTAATTTACAAGGTGAGCTGGCCGAGCTAGAAAGCTTAGTTCCTTAGTTATAGGGAAAAGTTACCTTTTTTTTAGCCTCCCAAAATATACATAATCGCCACTTACCATAATTATATATATATATTCGTACGAATAGTAGAAGCGGCACTCCTGGTCTTCATACAAATTCAATTTATTGGTTAAAAAAAAATCAACGTTTTAGTCCGCTGTCTGTGGACTTTCATATCCTGATGAAAGTCCGCGGAGAGCAGACTGAAACGTTGATTTTTTTTAACCAATAAATTCAATTTGTATGAAGACCAGGAGTGCCGCTTCTACTATTCGTACGACTATGTTTATGTGAGCCAGGCGTGCACTGGGCAGTGGATTTTCCAGGAGTGCAGGAATCAACAACGGAATAAATATATATACATACATACATACATATACACAACAAACCAGGGAGAGAGCACTCCAGTTAACACAAAGACTTCAACAGCAGCTTTATACATTTAAACATTTAGAGATTTTACCAAAGTTTTAACCAAAGCTTCCAACAACTCTTACTCCTTTTAGGATTACAACAGTTCCAGACATTTTACAACGTTTTTAACTCTAAGCTCTGTTGAAAATGATGGAAATTTAGTTCACAATATGTGGTCATAAATTGCTTAAGCCTGCCAACATCGCCAATGTATTCCACCTTTTGGCAGGTCCTACTGTACATCACCTAATGCCACCATTGTGCTATGTGTAGGTTGAGTGCTACCCTCCTTGTGTATTCTGTATGAAAAGGGCTGACACCCCTTGGGTAAGCACCCCTCCCTGCTACAGGTGCTCCACCCACAGGATCTATTTAACCTAGAACTGCAGGGAACTCCAGAAAGGATTCTCTTCTCCGTGAGTTGATCCCATAATAGCAATCATTAGGTGATAAGGATAGGACCTGTCGAGAGGTGGAATACATTGGCGATGTTGGCAGGCTTAAATAATTTATAGCCATATATTGTGAACTAAATTTCTAACATTTTCAACAGAGCTTAGAGTAAAAACATTGTAAAAAGTCTTGAACTGTTGTAATCCTAAAATGAGTAAGAGTTGTTGGAAGCTTTGAATGGTTAAGCTGAGGAAGCGGTGTTACCCACACAGAGAAATGCGCGTTGAGCGCCTCTTTTATATATGAGCGACCTTATGCTATATTCTCATATTGCTAAGCTCCAATTTGGGCTATGTGGTTGCTTTATATTTGCCTCTGAACATGTATGCTCGTTCCTTGCATATGGTCCCACAACAAGGAGACTTATGAGGAACTTGCTATATTACTATTTTGATATTGCCCTGGAAATGTGGAGAGGGTGGATGTTAGTATGTTACTAACGGTCGCAATTTCGCTACTTTCGACATTGTAACAATCTTCTTGTATTGTGGTCCCATGGGCAGGAATCTGGTATACTAATACCTTCAAGTAGATGTAGTTGAATAGTACCAATTATGGTGTAACTCTACAACTGTGAGAAGAACAAGGATAAATAGCATTCCTCCTTTGTGCCAATCAGGGAAAATAAATATAAAAGGGTTCTATGAATTGTTCCCCTTGGTGAGGTTTTCATTGAGTGTGTAAATATCATAACAATATAAAGCACCACAATATTGAGTTTAACATTGTAACCACACGATGACTCCATTGGGAGCATATTGGGAAAGAACAAAGCATTTTTACGATCGCTCTATTTTGTTAAATTGTTTTTGTTTTGATGTTTTGGTTGATGTGAGGTGCAACCATATTTAGCTGTACCCCCATTGAAATTCATGGGGAGGCAATAAACAGCTTGAAAAAGGTAGCTGCACAACCACCTTGTATTTCTCATTTGTTAATTGCTCATCTTTTTAATTAGAATTCTTAATAAAGGTTTCCAAAAAAAAACTCTTGTGCAAGTATCAACCTATTTCTCGGTGGAGCTTTCCGCGGAGATTATTGTAAAAAATCTTTTGATCAGCAATCATTCGGTTTAATCTCGTTTGTCCGAGGTTGATCCCTCTTTAGTGGAAATTTGTTATACACATTTCTTCGCTTTCTTTTTTACCCTGCATTGAATCCCACGCTTAGATCTCATAAGGTTCTAGTTGGGTGGAACCATTATAGAGAAGATAATATATGCAAATCAGACTGCCATCAAGCAAAAAGGGTATCCAGAAATTAAATACTCTGCATGACAGATACGGCAACCACTGACTATCTTTTCAGCCTACTTAGTCCTTGTCAAAAAAGGCATAGTTCATAGAAACATAGAAAAATGTCGGCAGATAAGAACCTTACGGCCCATCTAGTCTGCCCAATTACATGGATACTTTACCTGGATTTATCTTTTGTTTAGGATAGCCTTATCCCTATCCCATGCCTGCTTAAATTCAATCACTGTTTTGGCCTCTACCACTTCAGCTGGAAGGCTGTTCCATGTATCCACCACCCTCTCAGTAAAATAATGCTTCCTGATGTTACTTTTAAACCTTTGCCCCTCTAATCTAAGACTATGTCCTCTTGTTTTGCTACTTTGTTTCCTTTTAAATATACTCCCTTCCTCTACCTTGTGGATTCCCTTTACGTATTTAAATGTTTCTATCATATCTCCTCTGTCTCGTCTTTTTCCCAAGCTGTACATGTTAAGATCATTAAGCCTTTCCTGATTACTTTTCTCCTTCAAGCCGTACACCATTTTAGTAGCCCTTCTCTGAACTCTCTCGAAGATGTCTATATCCTTAGAAAGATACGGTCTCCAGTTCCTACCCGTCCTATCACCTCACGCAAGGGGAACAAGTTTGTAGAACAGTAAACTGCAGTAGTGGAAAGCATTTCCATGGTATTGTAAAGTAGTATGTATTCACTAAATAAAAACACGTGTTTTATTTCTGAAACAGTGTCATTAATGGTTTCCTTCTGACACAATATGGCTGCCAGGGTCAAACAAACTCCAAACGAGTATGAACTTACCAGCAGAATCCTCCCAAAGCCTCTCAATACAGACGATATGTGGCTGAAGATTCGGCTCTGCAGGTTCCACGTACACATAGTCCCCAACGTGGTACATACTATTCTTAAAACTGCAGCCCTGGCTGTATGTGCGATACAAACCCGACTGGCCAGACACAGCACCTGGATCTTCACTTTTTTCAGCTTCTTGAGGAAAAACAAAGAATATAATGGCATAACATATATACACACAGAAAACCAAAAGTATAATTTACATCATATGCAAGGGAAAAGAATATACTAAACAACAGCTAAAACCTCCACAGACTAGTCCGGTAAATAGTAAAATAGACATAAAACACATGTACCATATGAGAACTTGTATCTGTAGGTTTGGAGCAACAAAAACATTCCAATTAAAAAGCCAAGAATATCTAGGTGTACGATCTTGACCCTCCAGATGTTTTGGAAGTAAATTTTGTAGAATTTAACATACATGAAGGAGCGAAGAGAGAGATATGAAGAGAACCAGGAGAGAGTGGGTCGCTCCACGCGTCTGCCCCTTTCTTAATTAGGACTCTGCTAAGGACAGTGTCATGCGCCTGTACTGGCGCCTGTACCGACGTGACGTTTTGATGGGGCAGGCCACGCGCTGTAACGCGCGCACGAATTGCGCACGCTACAGCGGACGTGCTGAAAGCCTCCCCGTCGAAACGTTACGACGGGACTGCAAAGCGTGATTCTCCATAGGAGTATCGAGCCTTGCAGCACTGAGTGCACTAACTGCGCTCAACGAGATGGCCACACGGGCGTCAGACTTGAAGGAACGTCCATTCTCATGAAAAACACTCATCTGACCGTGGGCTACAATGCTCATCCAAGCTCTTATTTTCTACTGTAACCTACTTCTCTCTGGCATTGAAAGAAACCTGATTCTCCCTCTGCAGTCCGTTATGAATGCATGTGCCAGGCTCACCCACCGCCATCTCTCTATACTGGCTCCCCGTTGCTTTAAAATGCAATTCATAAAACTACTGCTCACGTACAAAGTTCTCCATAACCGCGCCCCTGCCTACATCGCCTCCATTATTAGTAGGTACATCCCATTCCAACCACTTCGCTTTGACAATGATCTGATTTTATCATCGTCTTGTACTCGCACCCCCAATTCTCACCTTCATGACTTCTCCTGAGAAACCCCCTTTCTTGGGAAACTCCCTCCCCACAATATTAGACTCCCCTATCTCACGAGTCCTTCAAGAAGTCTTTGAAAACACTGCCGCTCCTCTCTGTGAATCCCTACACTGGCTCTCCATTAACAGCAGAATCAAAATCAAACTACTCACCCTGACCTACAAAACCCTCACTAATGCCGCTCCTCACTACCTGTCGTTACTAATCATCAAATACACGGCAGCCCACCACCCAAGATCCAACAATGCACTGCTCCTGGCATCCTCCAGCATTACCTCTTCACGGCAGACTGCAGGACTTTTCTTGTGCGGCGCCGACCCTATGGAATGCGCTTCCTTGCAATAATCAGACTGTCCCCAAGTCTGGCTTCTTTTAAACGCTCCCTAAAGACCCTTCTGTTTAAGGAAGCCTACCACCTGACTCCGTAACAAGACATCCGACTGATCCGAAAATGGTCCTCACCTCTCCCTGCATTAACAACTCATCACTGCAGTCCTCCCCTCCTGTTTTTCACCCCCCCCACTCATCTAGATTGTAAATTCCCACGGGAATAGAGTCCTCATGTATCTGTTGGCAGCAATACTAACCTGTCTCCTTTATGTATTGTAGAATTGTGTTGTCTTTAACCACTGCACCTTATACAGCGCTGCATATGTGTGTAATAAATAATAATAATTACTTTAGAGAAGCCTAATTGGATCCCTCCATGATTCCCCCGTTATACATACACATTCACCCCGCTACTTCTTGTACTCGGCTATTTACCCTCACCTAGTGTGTGCCATCCCTCTGTTCGAAAGTAAGCTCTCAAGCAGGGTCCTCTCTCCTACTGTTCTGTTTGTTTAACTTTTATGTATATTTATTATTCTGTCTCACCCACTGTACAGATCTACAGAACTTGTTAGCGCTTTATAAATACTTGTAACTGTAACACATGGCTACTCATCCAGGGTAAAGAAGTTCCATTAACACTGATGGCATTCACACCTGACATGTAGTGATAATAAATGTGTCCAAGATATCGGAAAGGGATATTCTAGTTGAAAAACACACTCCATATTTATATAGGGCATGTGACAACTAAGACGTCATGTAGAAGTTTGTGCTTTAACCAGTGCAGTGTGGTTAAAAACACATTTAAAATCTAACACATGGGAACATAAGACATTGGATGCACGCTAACCTTCTTCCGTAATGAATTTAAAATTGCATTTAACCTCTTTAAAATGATTAATCACACACATCCCCTAGACACTCAATTTTTAAAGACTATCCTTTAGTGTAAAAAAAGCAACCACAGAGCCCTCCTTTGCATTCATAGGTCTCGCAAAGGTGGTTCACGGCTTTCCCTCTGGAATGAAGACCGCCACAAACTCCAGACAAAAATGATATAGATATATATAAAAATATCGTTCTCCGAGAGGCATATATGGAAGATCTACTGCTGGCAAAAATACAAAGCCGCTAATAAAATGTCCAGTTACTTTTGGTCCACAAACAGAATAAGTTTTCTGAAAAATGTACGGATTCTTACACAGCTCATGGTTGAGAATGATTAAATGATAATACAGATGGTTATTGATTGAAATCCATAAATCTTTCCAGACCTCAGGTCAGACAAATTAGCCATATCATGAGGCCAACAAGCACTCCTGTGCATAATATACCTTTTTTTTCTTCTTCCCGCTTTGCTTTATCTTCTTCGAATTCCTTGGGCAGTTTCTCTTTTTTTTCTTTTTCTACATCATTATGAAGATGCTTGGTGGTGTAGCTGAGGGCAGGCGACAGGAGGATTTCCCCATTTTTACAGAGCTCATCCCGGATCTTAATAAAGAACTGCTGGAGTTCAACCGCGTCCTCATAAATCTCAGAGTCAGTCCTGCAGAAGAAAGCCACAAATTTGAGATTGTGTCAACGTGAAGTGAAGATGTAGCTGGGGTGGATCCAGACACAGTTTTCGGGGGGCACTCTACCAGTTTTGGCTAAGAGCTGGTGTCATGTTCACAGTGACAGGCAGAGTCCTGCCTAATCGCAGGCTGTGCTCGTCACACTCACAAGTCTATCCACTAAGGGAGAAACTCAGGAGAATTGACTGGAGAAGAAAAAAATCCAGGTCAAAATAGCAAAACAAGAAAAATTCGCCCATTTATCTCACTTTCCAAATCAGTTATTTTTTGGCCTAGATTGTTCTGTTCTCCAGCCAATTCTCCAAAGTTTCACATTTTAGTGGATAGATCTGTCACACTCTTCAGAGCATTGCCGTACAGGGTCTGTCCTCATGCGGCTCAGGTGACACCACACAGCAATACTCTGCACTCTAGCACATAATCTGTCACTGAGAATCAAGCACCATCAGCAATAACACGAAGCAGGTACAGACACCCACTGATCGATACAAACATAGCTATACACACACACACCTCTTAGGGAAGTCAATAAAAGCAGGCTCTGAATTCATAAACTTTATAGGTCGGCATCACAAAATGAAAATATTAACTAAAATCAACTATAAAGGAAGGTAGGGAAAGTGGGATTTGGGCCCAAAATAGTGACTGTCCCTTAAAAACAGGGACATTTGGGAGATATGCAGCCAGGTCAGGGCCGGTGCTAGACTATTTTGCGCCCTAGGCAAGACCAGCTACTTGCACCCCCCCCAAAAGAAAGCTCACATGGGTATATTTGCCTCCAGCTCTCACACATGGAGATATTGCCCCAGGCTCACACATGGATATCTGCCCCCAGGCTCACACATGGATATCTGCCCCCAGGCTCACACATGGATATCTGCCCCCAGGCTCACACATGGGTATCTGCCCCCAGGCTCACACATGGGTATCTGCCCCCAGGCTCACACATGGGTATCTGCCCCCAGGCTCACACATGTGTATTTGCCCCCAGGCTCAAACATGTGTATTTGCCCCCAGGCTCACACATGGTTATCTGCCCCCAGGCTCACCCATGGATGTTTGCTCCCAGGCTCACCCATGGATGTTTGCCGCTCCAGCGCCGTCTCCCTCCGCCTCCTCGTAGTCGTAGCCAGTCCCAATACGTGCTGGCGTAAAGGAGACGGAGGCGTGGACTTGGTGCTTCCAGCTTCCTGCACCGTCTCCTTGACGCCGGCGGCGACGCTGGCACGTATTGGGGCTTGCTGCAGCACGCTGCCTCCCCAGGCTGCCCCGCGGGCAATTTTTTATTTTTTTTCAATTGGTCGGGCCGGCTGCGCCCTAGGCGGGCACTGCGCTCTAGGCGCCCGCCTAGCGGCAGCGCCGGCCCTGAGCCAGGTGCATAGACACAGCTGTATACAGGCACACATTCAATAGACACATACATAGCTATATACACACACAGGCTTGGACATACAGTTCACACACTATATAGAGGTTTATATATTTTGAGTGTATCCAGCAAATAGCATTTTAAAGTGAACTCCAGAGGTTTGATACATAGAAGTTAACCCCTTTGCTTCTGAGTCATTTCACTTACCATCCTGCGATACACGATTTTAAACAAAATTGAGAAAAACACCCACTTTTCTCTTGCATTTTATTTTTACACTGTACATGGTCATGTTTGGTATCATTGGAAAGGGCAGAATCTAGTCTTCTCAAACATCCAAAGGTCCCCTGTATCACCTACAATGGGACTACAGCTCAAGAACTGCCCCCTGTTTCTCTTCTCTGGATCTGCCAGTGAGATGCAGTGATACAAAGACAAACAGGGTTATTCAGAGAGCTGTGAAAAGCAGGAGAATGACTGGAGAATGGAAAATTCTAGGTCAAAATAGCCGATTTGGAAAGTGAGAGGAATGGGACAATTTTTCTGGTTTGGCTATTTTGACCTAGAATTTTCCATTCTCCAGTCATTCTCCTGCTTTTCACCACTCTCTGAATAACCCTGAAAATCTTTGAGACCAATTTAGGATTCAACTTCAGAAAGAATGTACCACAGGTTACTGAGAAACAAGAAACTGTCTCGAAGTCCAGTTATTGCTATGTGTCAACGGTAAAATAAAGATGCTGGCATCTCTATTAATCCTCTAAATCTAAACCATGGTGTCTAAGGCCCTTGAATTTTCAGTGTAATCCCTATCTGCCCCCATACAGGCCATAGATATTTCCCTATCATGACTCTGACCAAGTCAATACATGGGCTTTCCCCACTAGAAAGTTCACAATTTCCAATCTGGTTTACAGAGGATACCATGAAGGGACGTCACAAATAAAACCAAGCTGCTTGTTTTGCAGACATACGATCTGGTGGTGGAAATATGGCATGTCCCAATGCTTCGCTATGATAACCATTGGACTGGAGAGCATGTGAGGGAGAGGAAAAATGAAGGAAGATCTAAGCGCTGCGGAAACTGTTGGTGCCATATAAATGATGATAACATTAATAATACCATAGCTTAAGGAACAAATTTTAAAGATTGAAATTTAGTTTAAATAAGGTCCAAAACTATTTACAAATAAACACAAGTATAAATGAATATATACAGTTGTGTTCAAAATAGAAACATAGAAACATAGAAAAATGTCGGCAGATAAGAACCTTTCGGCCCATCTAGTCTGCCCAATTACATGGATACTTAACCTGGATTTATCTTTTGTTTAGGATAGCCTTATGCCTATCCCATGCTTGCTTAAATTCAATTACTGTTTTGGCCTCTACCACTTCAACTGGAAGACTGTTCCATGTATCCACCACCCTCTCAGTAAAATAATGCTTCCTGATGTTACTTTTAAACCTTTGCCCCTCTAATCTAAGACTATGTCCTCTTGTTTTGCTATTTTGTTTCCTTTTAAATATACTCCCTTCCTCTACCTTGTGGATTCCCTTTACGTATTTAAATGTTTCTATCATATCTCCTCTGTCTCGTCTTTTTTCCAAGCTGTACATGTTAAGATCATTAAGCCTTTCCTGGTAACTTTTCTCCTTCAAGCCGTACACCATTTTAGTAGCCCTTCTCTGAACTCTCTCTAAGATGTCTATATCCTTCTGGAGATACGGTCTCCAGTACTGCACACAGTACTCCAAGTGAGGTCTCACCAGTGCTCTGTACAGTGGCATGAGCACTTCCCTTTTCCTACTGCTAATACCTCTCCCTACACAACCAAGCATTCTGCTAGCATTTCCTGCTGCTCTATTACATTGACTACTTACCCTTAGATCCTCTGAAATAATGACCCCTAAATCCCTTTCCTCAGATGTTGAGGTTAGGACTGTATCAAATATTCTATATTCAGCCCTTGGGTTTTTACGTCCCAGGTGCATTATCTTGCACTTATCCACATTAAAACTCAATTGCCACAACTCCGACCATTTTTTTAGTTTACCTAAATCATTAGTCATTTGGCGGATCCCTCCAGGAACGTCAACCCTGTTGCAAATCTTTGTGTCATCAGCAAAAAGACATACTTTTCCATTAATACCTTCTGCAATTTCACTAATAAAAATATTAAAGAGAATGGGTCCAAGTACTGACCCCTGAGGTACCCCACTGGTAACAAGACCTTGTGCCGAATAAACTCCATTTACCACAACCCTCTGTTGTCTGTCACTCAGCCACTGCCTAATCCAGTCAACAATATTGGAATCTAAACTCAAAGATTGCAATTTATTGATAAGCCTTCTATGCGGAACAGTATCAAAAGCCTTACTGAAATCTAAAGAAGCAATGTCTACTGCACCACCTGTGTCTATTATTTTTGTTACCCAATCAAAAAAATCAATAAGATTAGTTTGGCATGATCTCCCTGAGGTAAACCCATGTTGTTTCGGATCCTGTAATCTATGTGTTTTTAGATGTTCAACAATCCTTTCCTTTAACATGGTTTCCATTAATTTCCCCACTACTGACGTAAGACTAACTGGCCTATAGTTCCCCGATTCCTCCCTACTACCCTTCTTGTAAATGGGCACAACATTTGCTAATTTCCAGTCTTCTGGGACGACTCCCGTTAACAAGGATTGGTTAAATAAATCTGTTAACGGTTTTGCTATTACATCACTGAGCTCTTTTAATAATTTAGGGTGGATCCCATCAGGCCCCATTGACTTATTTGTCTTTACTTTAGACAGCTGCTGTAGAACCTCCTCCTCTGTAAACTGATATGTAAATGTCTCTTTAGTGTTCTCTCCTAACTGAGGTCCCTTTCCTTCCTTTTCTTCTGCAAAGACTGAACAAAAATATTCATTGAGGCAGTCAGCGAGACTTTTATCCTCTTCTACATACCTTCCTTCCTTTGTTTTTAATCTAACTAATCCTTGTTTTACTTTTCTTTTCTCGTTTATGTATCTAAAAAATGTTTTGTCCCCCTTTTTTACTGACTGAGCTATTTTCTCTTTATTCAAATTGGGGGTTGAAAATTATTCAACCCCCAATGCTGTAAAGGGTTTTAGGGAATTTAGTGTACATTTGTAATTGTATTCAGAATGAAATCTTACAAGGACTTTTTAGAGAACCATATGCAACTAAAATGACATCAATTGGTTTTGTAATACAGTAGTAAATGTTTCTTTTGTGAATTCTTCATTGACACAATTATTCAACCCCTTAAAGACTACCACTCTGAAGAACAGTGGTTCATTCAAGTGTTTTCAATCAGGTATTGAAAACACCTGTGGATGTCACGGAGCAGCAATAAAGCATAATAAGCACCAATTAGGCAGCTTTAAAATGACTGTGATACTCAGCTCCATCTAGACATTTACTGGTGTGGTTACAAACATGGTGAAGTCAAGAGAATGGTCCAGGAAGACAAGAGAAGAGGTGATTACTCTTCACAGGAAGGGCAATGGCTATAAGAAGATTGCAAAGATGTTAAACATACCAAGAGAGACCATAGGAAGCATCATTCGCAAATTCAAGGCAAAGGGCACTGTTGAAACGCTACCTGGTCGTGGCAGAAAGAAGATGCTGACTTCGACTGCTGTGCGGTACCTGAAGCGTAGAGTGGAGAAAAGTCCCCGTGTGACTGCTGAGGAACTGAGAAAAGATTTGTCAGATGTGGGTACTGAAGTTTCAGCTCAGACAATACGGCGCACACTGCGTAATGAAGGCCTCCATGCCAGAACTCCCAGGCGCACCCTCTTGCTGTCTCCAAAGAATAAGAAGAGTCGACTGCAGTATGCCAAAAGTCATGTGGACAAACCACAGAAGTTTTGGGATAGTGTTCTGTGGACTGATGAAAGAAAATTAGAACTGTTTGGGCCCATGGATCAACGCTATGTTTGGAGGAGGAAGAACAAGGCCTATGAAGAAAAGAACACCTTGCCTACTGTGAAGCATGGCGGGGGGTCAATCATGCTTTGGGGCTGTTTTGCTTCTGCAGGTACAGGGAAGCATCAGCGTGTGCAAGGTACCATGAATTCTCTTCAGTACCAGGAGATATTGGATGACAATGTGATGCAGTCCGTCACAAACCTGAGGCTTGGGAGACGTTGGACCTTTCAACAGGACAATGATCCCAAGCATACCTCCAAATCCACTAGAGCATGGTTGCAGATTAAAGGCTGGAACATTTTGGAGTGGCCATCGCAGTCACCTGACTTAAATCCGATTGAGAACCTCTGGTGGGACTTAAAGAAAGCAGTTGCAGTGCGCAAGCCTAAGAATGTGACTGAACTGGAGGCTTTTGCCCATGACGAATGGGCGAAGATACCCGTAGATCGCTGCAAGACACTTGTGTCAAGCTATGCTTCATGTTTAAAAGCTGTTATCACTGTAAAAGGATGTTGTACTAAGTACTAAGATTGAATGTCACTTGGAGGTTGAATAAAACTGATAATGATGTGAGCACAGAAAAGACATTTGTGGTTATTTCATTATAAATGTTATGTTATATTTGTCTGACCTACACGTGCCTCTTTGATTTAATTGTAAGCAAGATGACTGAATGATCAAAATCAATGTCAAACTGGCCAAAACACTCAATTTCAGTGGGGGTTGAATAATTTTGAACACAACTGTATATATAATTTTTTTTTATTAATTATGTATTTGTAAACTGTCACTGGTCTTGCACTCAATGACCGTAAATGAAACGTTACACACGTGCTTTTTTCCATGCATCAGATAACGACAAAGTATGAAGCAACACTCCAGTGACTTGGTTAGACTTTTTTCATACCAGTGTTTTCCCCTACCCTGCTCCTCACAGGAAGGAGGCCAGTTACTACCTCTACATTGAGTCCTGTAACTTCCTAATTAGTAGACTGAGAGCACCTGGAATTTTAACCCCTTGCTACTGAGGGAATATCTGCTGTAAGAGCAGCCTGTTACAATATATCAACTGTATCACGTGACTGTATCATGTGATCGTGACACTGACATTTAATCAGGGGAAAAGAAAATGGAACTGTCCAAAACTACTATATTTTGAGCTTCATTTAAGCCAGGGGTGCGGAACGTCCGGCCCGCTGAATGACTTAGTCCGGCCCGCGGCCCCAGGGCAGATTTTTTGGGGGGGGGGGGGCGCAAATTTTGCCATTGAGCCCCTGCACTATTTTTATTTAAGCGCCGCTGCGCCAGAATCTCTTGGAATCCGGTGCAGCAAACGCTCCCGCCATCAACAATGTGATATTAATGGTAGTGTCATGCATAAATTTTGTCAAAAGCAGAGGGTTTAACAACCGCCAGTTTAAGGAGTTACTGAACGATCTTGACTCGGAGTACGGCGATCTTGTTTAACACTGTCAAGTACGGTGGCTGAGTAGCGGAAACATGCTCATGAGGTTTCATGAACTGCGGGATGAAGTCAGGCAGTTCATGGAGATGAAGGGAAAACCTGTCAAGGAACTTGATGATAGCAAGTGGCTGTGTGATTTGGCATTCATGGTGGACATTACCAAGTACCTCTCAGAGCTGAACGTCAAGCTGCAGGGCCCCAACCAGCTTCTCAGCTCCCTGCTTTCAAACGTCAAATCATTTGAAGCTAAATTAAGTCAGTGGAAAATGCAACTCGAAAAGAATAACACGGTGCATTTCCCCACTCTGGAAGGACAAAAACCTTCTACCACACTTGAATATGCTGGTGAATGTGCAAAACTAATTGAGGCATTTAATGAACGATTCAAGGATGTGAAAAGTAAACAAACGGAATTGACCATCTTTTCTACAACGTTCAATGTGGAACCAGCTGATGTGCCTGATAACCTACAACTCGAAATCATTCAGCTGCAAAGCAATGATGAGCTGAAAGCTAGGTACAACAACCTCCCGCTGCTTGAGTTCTATAAATGTCACATAAGCAACAACGAATTTCCCACTTTGAGGAGACATGCATTGAAATATGCATCTGTGTTCGGAACAACTTACTGCTGTGAGCATTTTTTTTCAAAACTTAATATCGCAAAGAGTCGACTGCGCTCCAGACTGACCGACGCAAACCTGGAAAATCAGTTGCGGGTAGCGACATCATCTGTACCAGTTAACATCACGCACCTCACCAAAGAGAAGCAGTTCCAGCCATCACATTAGGGGAGAGTTTATTAAATTTCTTCCTAAATATAGTTGGCCGAAATTTTAAGTTGGTAATTTTGTATGGCCCTCGAATGATCTTATAACTCTCCAAATGGCCCTTAGCAGAAAAAAGGTTCCCCCACCCCTGATTTAAGCAATGTCAGGATAAAAAAACCCCAGTAAGTGAACAAACTCACCGATTCATTCTGCGTGCCCTTTCTAATACTTCATACATTTGTTCCTGAAATAAATCCAATCTCCTGTAGCGGTTGTTTTCCACATTCTTCCTGATTATGTCAAACGTAAGTGATGGCCTTTTGGGAAATTTTGGGTCAACACCAGGTATTTCAGCCAGAGAATCACTGTAACATCTCCCTTCGTCATCTTGGTGGCTCATCACAGACACGAAAAGGTTGTGGATGAGCTCTTGGATCAGAAGTGTGACGTTGGGCACGTGAGAATCCTCATCTCCTTCGATATCTCTACGGGTCTCAAGTAACACTTTGTGCAAAACCAGAGCATCTTTGTAAATTAAGGATTCTGGCTCATTGTAGGTGCAGGCGTTGTTGAACATTATCACAAAGTCTTCGCACATGGCGTCAATGTCTTGGTATTTGTTGGCCATAATATGGCTCCTAATTTTTTCCATATCAATAGGTT
This sequence comes from Leptobrachium leishanense, assembly GCA_009667805.1. NCBI lineage: Eukaryota > Metazoa > Chordata > Amphibia > Anura > Megophryidae > Leptobrachium > Leptobrachium leishanense. Next base: position 114,753,107 of record CM019070.1, read on the forward strand.
TTTTGATGGTCAGGTAATAGTCTGGGAGTTCAGAGCGAGATGGAAGACGTAGAAAGATGGCGCTGAGACGCCTGCCACGTTTGTCTGTGTAATTCTTCACAGCTTCAAAAACTTCATTAAGCTTATGTTGCATTGGACTAAGGTATTTTGTCTTTTTAGGAGATATTCCACTTTTCCTACCTGAAAAAAATGGATTTTAAGATTTGTAAATCAAAAGGACCATGAAATGTTAACATAATTCTGCACACAATAAATCCAGCACATTTTCAGAATACTGCTCCAAGAAATGTGCGGATAAGACTAGGCTACGTGATTCAAGTACACCAAGAACGGATGAGGAAAAATACAAACGGGCTCTATCACCTCTTTCAAGCTAACACTAGTGTCACGCTAGCTTAAAGGAGGTCATAGCGCTGCAGCCAGATCGCCTTTGAATCACTAATGGTTAAAAAAAACCTGTTAGTGTTCGTTAATTAGCGATTAGTAGCACGAGTTTACGGTACTTTGCACTCCCTATAACTAACATGGGAAGCGCAAAGTGCAAGCACAGATCAACTAAACATAGAAAGATAGAAAATGTTGGCAGATAAGAACCTGTCGGCCCATCTAGTCTGCCCAATTACAGGGATACTTTACCTGGATTTATCTTTTGTTTAGGATAGCCTTATGCCTATCCCATGCTTGCTTAAATTCAATCACTGTTTTGGCCTCTACCACTTCTACTGGAAGGCTGTTCCATGTATCCACCACCCTCTCAGTAAAATAATGCTTCCTGATGTTACTTTTAAACCTTTGCCCCTCTAATCTAAGACTATGTCCTCATGTTTTGCTACTTAGTTTGTTTCCGTTTAAATATACTCCCTTCCTCTACCTTGTGGATTCCCTTTACGTATTTAAATGTTTCTATCATATCTCCTCTGTCTTGTCTTTTTTCCAAGCTGTACATGTTAAGATCATTAAGCCTTTCCTGGTAACTTTTCTCCTTCAAGCCGTACACCATTTTAGTAGCCCTTCTCTGAACTCTCTCTAAGATGTCTATATCCTTCTGGAGATACGGTCTCCAGTACTGCACACAGTACTCCAAGTGAGGTCTCACCAGTGCTCTGTACAGTGGCATGAGCACTTCCCTTTTCCTACTGCTAATACCTCTCCCTACACAACCAAGCATTCTGCTAGCATTTCCTGCTGCTCTATTACATTGACTACTTACCCTTAGATCCTCTGAAATAATGACCCCTAAATCCCTTTCCTCAGATGTTGAGGTTAGGACTGTATCAAATATTCTATATTCAGCCCTTGGGTTTTTACGTCCCAGGTGCATTATCTTGCACTTATCCACATTAAAACTCAATTGCCACAGCTCCGACCATTTTTTTAGTTTACCTAAATCATTTGTCATTTGGCTGATCCCTCCAGGAACGTCAACAACTTCTACTAGCGTTAGTAACTAGCGATAGGACCAAGTGATCCTAAGAGTTGGCGCTAACAAAAAAGTTACCACTAGCTCAGAGGTGTAGGTAACGGATTCTGCTGCTGCAGAATCCGTTACCTGCAGCTCAAACACCCCCCCCAATCACAAACTCTCCTCCCTTCCCGCGGCGAGAATGGCAGCCCGATCCGCTACTTCTGGCTGCCAGGAGCAGAGGGAGACTGGGGGAAGAAAGTCTGTTTCCTTCCGCGATCACTCCGCCGACCAGCAGGATCCTCCATGGAGTCCTATGGACGCCATGGAGGGGATGCTGGGGATGGCGCTGTAAGCACTACCCCCAGGATCCACAAGCTTAGCGATCGCTAAGGGACAGGCTACTGGACTCAGCGTCTGCCCCATGATCTGCTGGGAGAAACCTGCACACAAAGGGGAAATTCGCGAACGCTAATTTTTCCCCTTAGTGTCCCAGTTTTAGCTCAATGCACGCAATAGCGCCCTAAGTGGGGACATGCAACGCAATAAGATTGTGTCAAAGTATAGCTTGGTAAATCCAGAGCCTATATAGCCACAGGCTCCAGAGATTTTTTACTCTTCCCTCCTAAATTTCTGGACTATCACATGGTTATCGCAATATTTTCCAATAAATATTAAGGTGGGAAAAAACACTAACACTTTTGTCTGATTTTTGAAAATATGCACCAAGTCGTCCAATTTGCTTTCAATTTTACAATGAATATGGCAAGCCTTGCTGCCCTTTTGTATCGCGTGAACAAACCTCATTGACAAAATGCCATACAAAATCTTGTACAAAAGAAAAAAATTGCCTCATTTAATCCAGGGGTCAGCACCTAAACCCTCAGAGGTTTTTGATCTACATTCCCATGATGCTCAGCTACTCATTATGTTGAGAAGCCTCATAAGAAATGTAGTTCCAAAAAACCAGTGGTGGGCCAATGCTGCCGACACCTGCTCTAGTGGGAAGGTCACTACATGGTTAATTAATGAAGCGTTTCTTAATATGAGATTTGAAACCTCATGAAACCCCAAAACCCTTTGAAGGGCAACAAATGGTGATACCGATTATAGTGATTTTTATTCGTAACAGAAATGTAGAGAATTTACCTATATTTCCTATACCCATATAATGAGACACAAATCGTACAGTGGATAGTAAAAGTCTACACATCCCTGATAAAATGTCAGGGTTTTTTTTATGTAAAAAAATGAGACAAAAATAAATAATTTCAGAACTTTTTTCACCTTTAATGTGACCTATAAACTCTACAACTCAATTGAAAAACAAACTGAAATCTTTTAGGTGGAGGGAAGTAAAAATACAAAACTAAAATAATATGGTTGCATAATTGTGCACATCCTTAAACTAATACTTTGTTGAAGCAATTTTTGATTTTATTACAGTCCTTTTGGGTATGAGTCTATCAGCATGGCACATCTTGACTTGGCAATATTTGCCCACTTTGCAGAAACACTCCAAATCTGTCAGATTGCGAGGGAATCTCCTGTGCAAAGTCCACTTCAGATCACCCCACAGATTTTCGATTGGATTCAGGTCTGGGCTCTGGCTGGGCCATTCCAAAACTTTAATCTTCTTCTGGTGCAGCAATTCCTTTGTTGATTTGGATGTATGCGTTGGGTCGTTGTCATGCTGAAAGATGTTCTTCATGTTCCGGTTTCTAGCAGAAGCCTGAAGGTTGTGTCCCAATATTGACTGGTATTTGGAACTGTTCATAATTCCCTCTACCTTGACTAAGACCCCAGTTCCAGCTGAAGAAAAACAGCCCCAAAGCATGATGCTGCCACCACTGTGGGTATGTGGTCTTTTGGTGTTGTTTTTGAACCAAACATACCTTTTGGAATTATGGCCAAAAAGGTCAAGCTTGGTTTCATCAGACCATAACACATTTTCCCAAATGGTTTTGGGAGATTTCAGATGTGTTTTTGCTAAATTTAGCTGGGATTGGATGTTTTTCTGCGTAAGAAAAGGCTTCCATCTTGCCACTCTACCCCATAGCTCAGACATAGGAAGAAAACGGGAGATTGTTGCCACATAATCCTGCAGCTCCCTTAAGGTTGCTGTAGGTCTCTTGGCAGCCTCCCTGACCAGTTTTATTCTCGTCTTTCATCACATTTGGAGGGACGTCCAGTTCTTGGTAATATCACTGTTGCGCCATATTTTCTCCACTTGGTGATGACTGTCTTCACTGTGTTCCATGGTATATCTAATGCCTTGGAAACTCTTTTGTACCTTCTCCTGACTGATACCTTTTAACAATGAGATCCCTCTGATGCTTTGGAAACTTTGCGGACCATGACGTTTGCTGTAGAACAGCTGAACTTTATTTATGGTTAATCAGAGGCACTTTAAATGATGGCAGGTGTGATGAAAGTGATTGCTTAATTCTAACACAGCTACATCCCCAGTTATCAGAGGGGGTGCACACTTACGCAACAATATTATTTTTAATTTTTACTTCCATCCACCTAAAAGATTTCAGTTTGTTTTTCCATTGAGTTGTTTATAGGTCACATTAACCCCTTAAGGACGCAGGGGTGGCGCCCTTAAGGGGGTCGATTTCGCCGACGAGGCGTACAGGTACGCCTTGCCGACAGGTGCCGTCACGCAGCACTGATTCGGAGCCTTGCGCGTCATTGGCTGCAGGGGACGGCTTGATTTCAGGCCATCCCTGTGCAGCCAATGACGCGCGCTACGAGTCAGCGCACGCAGGCTGCGGGGAGGGGCCGAGGTGGCCCGAATGAAGCCAGCAGGGCGTACCTGTACGTCCCGCGTCTTCAAAGCCCGCCCGCCGCCAGGACGTCATGGAACGTCCTGCGGCGTTAAAGGGTTAAAAGGTGGAAGACGTTCTGAAAGGATTTATCTTTATCTCACCTCTCCCTGCATGAACTCATCACTGCAGCCCCCTCCTGTTTCTATCCCTCACCCATCTAGATTGTATGTTCCCACGGGAATAGGGCCCTCACTTCCTCCTGTATCTGCCGGCAGCAATACTGACCTCCTGTATGTATTGTTGAATTGTCCTGTCTTTACCCTTTGCACCTTGTACAGCGCTGCTGAATGTGTTGGCGCTTAATAAATAATAATAATCTTTGTGTCATATATTTTACATCACAGAAACCTGACATTTTAACGGGGTGTGTAGACTTTTGCTATCCGCTATGTATAAATCTTTGAGAAAATCTATTAAAAAGAAGAGTAGCAAAAGTAAACAAATTTTTTTGAATGATATAAATTCTAAATACCTTCAAAACAAAAAGACTTTTGTAAAATATTTAGGATATAAAAAAATAAGAACCTTTGCATAAGAGAAAAATAAAAAAAAGAAAAGAAAAAAAAAAACAAAAACAAAATCAGACTAGGACTCTGATCAGGACATAGCTAAAAGGTGCACAAGTTGGCCATTTTCAAGTGTCACAAAACATCTATTTTTGTGGCGCTGGAAAAAGGCAGCGTGATCTTGTAAAGCCAAACTAAAATAAAAGTCAATAAAAGAACACACTTTCTACTTACTTAACTTCAATTTAGGAGACGCCATGTCATCATCATCAAGGAGTGCACCAAGTTCTTTCCTTTTTTCTTTAAGAACTTTCTCCAGTGCATGTGCATCATTATATACCTGTTTAGTCAATACATACCACAATATTAGATTTATAAGAGAGAAAAATCCACCATAAATGCCTAAAAGATAATGCTAGTGTGCAATGCAGTACTAATCGGATGGCCTCGGCTGGAAACAAAATAATGATTATGAGCAATTGTGCAGAATTGGTAAGTGAGCATTGGTAAGTGAGCAGCTGAGGCGAGACATACTTTCTGTCGCAGGGGGAAGAACACTACAGTTGATGCTTAAACTATTAGCAAATAGGGAGCAGTATTACAGTTGTGTTCAAAATTATTCAACCCCCAATGCTGTAAAGGGTTTTAGGGAATTTAGTGAACATTTGTAATTGTATTCAGAATGAAATCCTACAAGGACTTTTTAAAGAACCATATGCAACTAAAATGACATCAATTGGTTTTGTAATACAGTAGTAAATGTTTCTTTTGTGAATTCTTCATTGACACAATTATTCAACCCCTTAAAGACTACCACTCTGAAGAACAGAGGTTCATTCAAGTGTTTTCAATCAGGTATTGAAAACACCTGTGGATGTCACGGAGCAGCAATAAAGCATAATAAGCACCAATTAGGCAGCTTTAAAATGACTGTGATACTCAGCTCCTTCTAGACATTTACTGGTGTGGTTACAAACATGGTGAAGTCAAGAGAATGGTCCATGAAGACAAGAGAAGAGGTGATTACTCTTCACAGGAAGGGCAATGGCTATAAGAAGATTGCAAAGATGTTAAACATACCAAGAGAGACCATAGGAAGCATCATTCGCAAATTCAAGGCAAAGGGCACTGTTGAAACGCTACCTGGTCGTGGCAGAAAGAAGATGCTGACTTCGACTGCTGTGCGCTACCTGAAGCGTAGAGTGGAGAAAAGTCCCCGCGTGACTGCTGAGGAACTGAGAAAAGATTTGTCAGATGTGGGTACTGAAGTTTCAGCTCAGACAATACGGCGCACACTGCGTAATGAAGGCCTCCACGCCAGAACTCCCAGGCGCACCCCCTTGCTGTCTCCAAAGAATAAGAAGAGTCGACTGCAGTATGCCAAAAGTCATGTGGACAAACCACAGAAGTTTTGGGATAGTGTTCTGTGGACTGATGAAACAAAATTAGAACTGTTTGGGCCCATGGATCAACGCTATGTTTGGAGGAGGAAGAACAAGGCCTATGAAGAAAAGAACACCTTGCCTACTGTGAAGCATGGCGGGGGGGTCAATAATGTTTTGTGGCTGTTTTGCTTCTGCAGGTACAGGGAAGCTTCAGCGTGTGCAAGGTACCATGAATTCTCTTCAGTACCAGGAGATATTGGATGACAATGTGATGCAGTCCGTCACAAACCTGAGGCTTGGGAGACGTTGGACCTTTCAACAGGACAATGATCCCAAGCATACCTCCCAAGTCCACTAGAGCATGGTTGCAGATTAAAGGCTGGAACATTGGAGTGGCCATCGTAGTCACCTGACTTAAATCCGATTGAGAACCTCTGGTGGGACTTAAAGAAAGCAGTTGCAGTGCGCAAGCCTAAGAATGTGACTGAACTGGAGGCTTTTGCCCATGACGAATGGGCGAAGATACCCGTAGATCACTGCAAGACACTTGTGTCAAGCTATGCTTCACGTTTAAAAGCTGTTATAACTGTAAGGCTAGGGTCAGCCGAGCGTGATTTCTACGGACTGTACGTCCTTGCACACGGACGTACGTCAGTACGGAAGACACAGTAGTGGTCACACAGTCCGTTTTTTTCACTGACGTTTATTTTTTGACGGATGTAGGAGGGAAAATAAATTAAAAAGCAATACCATTTTGTCCGTGAAAAATGCTGGACGTATAAATGCAGTCCGTCTGACCACGTTCCATCACTCACACACAAAGCTATGCGGACGTTGCGGACGCAGCACACTTTGTGCGGACGTTCTAGGGGTTGTACGTTCTTGCCTGCCTTGCGTCCATTTGCCGCGGCCGTGGTGCGTCCGTAGTTCAGTGCGGACGTACTTTGTGTAACAGGCTCCAATGGACTTTCTTTCATGCTATCACGGACGTACTTTTAGGCCCAATCACGGACGTGAACACTACGCTCGTCTGACCCCAGCCTAAAAGGATGTTGTACTAAGTACTAAGATTGAATGTCACTTGGGGGTTGAATAAAACTGATAATGATTTGAGCACAGAAAAGACATTTGTGGACGGGGAGTGGCCTGAACGAGCGTGAAGATGGACGCTTAGTGCGGGAGCTCCTGAGACCGCTGCTGACAAATCTGCACAATTGAATCTGCCCGTGGCTATGGTACGCACCACAAGTCGTAGATCGACTAGGAGAACCCCCCACACCCCCGAAGATCGACAAACGAGCCCCATAACGGCGTATTTTGGAGCAACACGAGGACGGCCTAGTAACAAGGATTCCACCAAGATGGCGGCTGCTTCCCTGACGACGGAGACATCAGGTCAGACTGCAATTGCGCGCTTGGAAAGGCTTATTGCGGAATTACCAACACGTGCTGAGCTACCCACGAGAATGGACTTTAAGGAAATGCTCGACCAAATGCAAGCGGCAGTGGGGCGCGAGATAGCCGAAGTCCGGGCTGACTTGTCCGCGGTAGGCACGCGGGTGGCGCGTTTAGAGGAAGCTGCCGCCTCACACATAAGCTGCACCGCAAACCCTGACCTGCTCACGAACCAGCGCCTATCAGATATGCAACGTCGAATAGACGACTTAGAAAATCGATCCCGGAGGCACAACATCAGGGTGAGAGGGGTTCACGAAGGGGTTACAGAAGTGAAGGAATTCCTCCTTGGCGCATTTACACATATACTGGGCTGCCCCAACCTACCCTACTCAGCAATTGACAGAGCGCATAGGGCCCTTCGCCCCCGGGCCGCAATGGAATCAGCCCCACCTAGAGATATCATATGCGACATCCCGGACTTTGCACTGAAAGAGGCAATTTTGTTGAAAGCGCGCATACGCCGAAAATGGCGTTTTGCGAACGAATCATTCGAACTGTTCCAGGATCTCTCATCACATACGTTAACCGCACGTCGTGAATTACGCCCAATTACCCAACTTTTACGGGAGGCGGACATACCGTATCGATGGGGCTTCCCTTTTTCCCTGCAAGTCCGTCGGAACAATAGGCTTATAGCCATACGCGCCCCGTCGGATGTGGCACCCTTTTTGGCGGAATTGAACCTCCCTCCGACAGAGGTTCCTGATTGGGAACTCTTAACTGGCGCGACACCATCAGCCGAAAAGCCCGCCAGACCACCTAGGCCGCAAAAATCACCGCGTAAAGGGCGTCGAGCCGAAGACCGGCTGCTAGCAGACTCCCAATCGACAGTCTGGCAGGACGGCCAGAATGTGGCAGCCTGAGTTCGAGGAACGTTGAATCCGCTCTCTGTACATTCACATGCTGAGAATTTAACTTTGCAGATTTTACAATTTTAAGAAAGTCAGCTGCTCTACTGGCAATCTTCTTACAGACAAAATGGAGTAGTGAGGGGTAACGTTAACCTCTCGTGGAAGAAGGGATACGGATCTTTAATAGTGGTGCCCAATTAATGTATGCCCACATATTGCTTGTGAACTACTCGCTGAATGTCACCTTGCATTATATACTGACATATCCTGGGATATGACTAAGCTGGAAGTCAGATGCAATACGGCATCCATTTTTTGCGCTTGTTAATGGGTCTAGATGAGTTTTCTACTCCTTCACCCATACACGCTTGGAACCTTAAGGAAATGTCTTGATTGGTATTGAAGGGGGGATGGGGATAGGGAGGGGGAGGGGTAAGGGTGGGTAGCGGAGGACGGGATGACGATCTGGGTGACGGGAGGGGCTGTATTTGCTTACGGAATTCGAACTCTGCGTTCTTACGATGGTCTTATCCGCGGATGTTTTGAGACCACGTAAGGGACTCCAGTTTCTTGTACATGATACAGTTAAACACGTTGCCAACGATCATATAAGAGGATATTTTCCCTGTACTGATAACTTGGGGCATGATAAGGCGGGAAACTAGCTATAATACGGCATCCATTATGCCCCCTGTTTGTGAGTTTAGATACGTTTCCTACTCAGTTACACATACACGTTGTGATTCTTACGAGTTTGTTTGGAAACGGGTGGGAAGGGGAGGGTTAGAAATGGGTGGTGGGTGGGTGAGGATGGGCAGCTGAGGGCGGGAAGACGAGAAGGGGTGGCGGGAGGGACTGTAATTGCACTTAAGTTACAAACTTTGTACGCCTAATATTGTTTTATTTGCTGATGCATTGAGACCCCGTATGGGACTCCAACTTTTTATACATGTTATAGTCATAAGCATTGCCAACGAACGTACTTGTTGCTATCTTTGTTTTATATACAGTTTGGTTTACGGTTCATTTAGCACCTCACAACACAGATGACTCTCTGCCTTATACCGGTAGCTAGACCCGTGAAACGGACGTAACTGAGGCACCAACCCTTTATAGCCACACACTCAGCTCACACTCCTGCGTTGTTACTGGAGAACGCTCCCCCCTTGTTCCCTTCCTCATTCCTCCTACATGGATACGCACAAATACCTTAGATAACCATATTCTCCTAGTCCCCTACTAGAAAACAACCACGGACCCTATTGGTAGCACCACATGTCGGTATAGACGGTCACAGGTAACACCGTCTGAGCTTCATCTCGGTTTCTATACCTACTATCCTATCTCGCTACACGGACACGATTGAACAGGAGTACGGCCGCTTAGGTCTCCCCCGTGAGGTTTAGTGCAATTTTCCTCCAACTGTGGATCCTCACACCTGACCTGCGGGTTTAGTAGTGGAGGCGGGTATCCCAGTTGGCGCACTTGATACCTCCTGATTTTCACACTCTTTCACTTTCTCTGCTGGTCTCATTTGTTCCTTTCTCCCTCTCTCCGTACCCCCCCCCTTTTTTTTTTTTTTTTTTTCTTCTCTCTCCTTTTTTCACCTCTTCGCTCCCCAACCTCTGCTTTCCAAACCCTTTTGTCTATACCTACCTCTCCCCCCCCTAAAACCCCCCTGTAATTTAATCTGAGTACTAGGTTCCTGCTTGGACCTGCATCATGCCGCATGAGCTGTCCCCGTATGCTGCTCGCGATTTACAGTTGCAGTCTCACAATGTACGGGGCCTTAACCTGCCCGAGAAGCGTTCCCGCTTGTTGCGCGACTTGAGGGCCGCGCGTGTGTCCGTTGCCTTCCTCCAGGAGACTCACTTTCGCGCAGGGTCGTCCCCGACCTTGGGTGACACCAATTATCCGATGGGCTTCTTTAGTAACTTTTCCCGTAGTAAAGCCCGGGGAGTTGCGATCTTGATATCGAAGGAGGTGCCTTTTGTGGTGGACACCACATTGACCGATGAAGGAGGTAGATATTTGTTTGTCAGAGGATCGATTTTTGATACGGTTTACACCTTCGTGTCTATATACCTACCCAACAAAAAACAGCATTCATGTCTGCTACGGATTCTTCGAACATTGGAATCCTTTCAACAGGGTACGACTATCATAGCGGGTGACTTTAATGTGGCGTTGGAACCACAGGTTGACTCATCTGTAGGCCGTTCCGCCACCCCTGCTCATGTCCTACGCGGTATACGTCGCACGCTACATGACCACCGGCTAGTGGATGTATGGCGCGCATCACACCCAACGGACCGTGACTACTCTTATTTTTCACACGTACACGCGACTTATACCAGAATAGATTATTTTTTCATGCACTATCATAATCTTCATTTAACGAGCTCAGCGGACATGGCGCCCACGACATGGTCGGATCATGCGCCGATTAACTTGGCGGTCCAATCACCATTATTTGTCCCACGAGAACGCCACTGGCGTCTCAATGTCTCCCTACTGGAGGACCCCCTAATTCGTGACGAACTGCACGTCACTCTGGAGCGCTTCTTCACAGAAAATAGTGTTACTGATACCCCTATCCCAACGCTTTGGGAGGCACACAAGGCAGTGATAAGAGGATTTTTCATTTGTAAGAGCACGACGCGTAAGAAATTGCAGGTGGAAGAACGACGAACGCTTGTAGACAGCATTAGGAGCTTAGAACTTGAACACATCGCGACGAATGACACCACGGTGTATCAGCGTCTTATTCAGGCCAGACAGGCCTTAGATAAATTGATAAACGCCTCCCTTCGCTTTCAAGCTTTGAGGTCTCGCTCGTTTTTTGCATTGAATGAGAACAAACCCGGCAGATTCCTGGCGAGGATACTTAGGGACAGACGTCTTAAGTCTTATATCCCGAAGATCCGAACAACGGAGGGAATGCTGGTCACTGACCCAAAAGACATCTCGGGAGAATTCTTGAAATTTTTTTCAGACCTCTATAATCTTGAAGATACTGAACCCTCAACCCCGATACTGGCTAGCATAGATTCCTATCTGACACGAACGGTACTACAACCTCTTAGCTCCTTAGATCGTGAAACGTTGAACGCCACGATCACGGGGGAGGAAATATTGGAAGCATTGAAGACGACCAAACCTGGGAAAAGCCCTGGCCCTGATGGCTTACCCATCGAATATTATAAAACAAACGCTAAGGACCTCCTGCCGACTATGGCGAAGCTCTTTAGTGCACTCCAGGAAGGGACCCTACCTCACCCTCATTCGCTAATGGCCACAATTTCCCTAATACCAAAGCCCGGAAAAGATCATGTTAACTGTAGCAACTATCGCCCCATCTCATTACTGAACTGCGACATGAAACTATTGGCACGGGTACTAGCTAATCGGCTGAAACGATTTCTACCTCAACTGATCGAACCAGATCAAGTGGGTTTCATCCCAGGACGAGAAGCCAGGGATGCCACCATTAGAGTCATTAATGCCATAACGTACACTAAACATACGGAGCGTTCACTGTTGCTCCTTTCCACAGACGCCGAAAAGGCCTTTGATCGGGTCTTATGGCCATTTCTGTTTCAAACATTGAAACACTACGGAATTGGGGAAAACTTCCTCAACTGGATTCGTGCTTTATATTCTACACCGTCAGCACGCGTAAAGGTGAACGGTGCGTTCACGACAGCTTTTCAGATACGTAACGGCACGAGGCAAGGCTGCCCTCTCTCCCCACTCCTCTTCGCGCTCAGTCTAGAACCACTGCTATCATCGATCCGTCAGAACGCCAGTATCACAGGAGTACAGGGACATTCAACCATGCACAAGGTCTCCGCATACGCGGACGATCTTATGTTCTTGTTACCGGATCCGGTGAAGTCGATACTGGCCGTAATCGGGGAACTACAAGAATACGGCTCGCTTTCTGGTTACAAAATAAATGTGGCAAAGTCTGAAGTATTGACGATCGCCCCACAAAAGAACTGGAAACGTATGTTACAGGGGCAATATGCTTTCCGCTGGTGCCCCTCCTCACTTACTTACCTCGGAATACGTCTCTCCTCTGATTACTCAAAACTATTCACTCTAAATTTTACCCCACTTTTTGACACCTTCAAGCAGGACGTGGCGAAATGGTCCCCCAAATTTTTGTCTTGGATGGGTCGCATCAGTGTTATCAAAATGAACTTCCTACCTCGATTGCTGTATCTATTTCATACAATTCCTATCTTTATTCCGTTGTCGTTTCATAAGAAGATACGCACCCTGTTCTCCTCCTTCATCTGGCCACGGACCCGTCCCAGACTTCGGTATGAGACGCTCTGTAAATCAAAACTCAACGGAGGACTTGCTCTCCCGGACACATGTCTCTATTATTACGCTGCACATCTCACACGGGTGCTCGACTGGATGACTAGCTCGCCAGAACAAAAATGGCTGGATTTGGAAGAAGCGCACGCAGGTCGCCCGGTAGGGTCCCTTCCTTGGTTATCATGGGCCGCAATTAAACGCACTGCAAAAGTATCATCACCAGCGGGTAGCACGCTTGTGGTCTGGCATAAACTACGGATAAAATATTCTTTATCAACATACCCGTCTCCTCTACTGCCCATAACAGATAATCCAGACTTCCCGGTCACGATTTTACGCACGTTATCATCACGCATCACTGACGCCCCAATTCTTAGGGCTCATCATATGCTTAAAGATAGTGTCTTTGTTAACTTAGAGACTCCTGATCAGCCGGCACTTACTTTCGCGGAAAATTTCAATCTTCATCAAATTCGCTCATTTTTGAGAAGACTACCGGGTAATGCCTCGCTGACTAGACCACTTACCATTTTTGAAACTCTCTGCAACAGGACTTTTCCATTGGCGCATAGTGTATCGCATCTTTACAGCCTGCTTCGGGAAATAAACAACGACTCCCCAGCATTTATGTCTCGCTGGGAACGCACACTCGACATTTCTCTTACAGATGAGGATTGGACTAAGATACTGACCCTTACCCACTCAGGCTCACAAACCACAAGAATCTTCCTATAAACTTTTAACTTTCTGGTACCGCACACCTGCACTTCTGGCCACTTTTACTGTCACAATCTCCCCGATCTGCTGGAGATGTTCCACTGAGATTGGTACGTATATTCACATCTGGTGGGAATGCGCTATTCTCAAACCATTCTGGACAAAAGTCCGGGACCTTATCCAGAGCACCACTGACGAGAGCTTGGATTTTACCCCACAAGTTTTTCTACTCCTTCACCTTCCTTTTTCGACTAAATCAATGAAGAAATCTTTACTGTTGCGCATTCTTTTGGTGGCTAGATCCATGATCCCACTATACTGGAAAACACCGTCCGCACCACCACTCAGGACACTGATCGACAGGCTAGAAGCTTTACGGTCGAACGAAGAACTCGCTCTTTCTCCTGCAAAAGCTGCACAGCACTTCACCACAGTGTGGCTGCACTGGTCCACGTTCTGCTCCTCGACTCAGTTGCAGGGGGTCCTGGGGGGAGGTGACGGGCAGCGCGCGGCCCTTGATGCGGGTGACGCCTGAGCCTCTGTATTCCAGAACTTATGCTGTTGTGACTCGCTGGTGGCGGGGGGATGGCTCCTGTGACTAACTTCTTAGTACACCAGCCCCTAGACCCGAATATACCTCTCCTGCACCATCGCCCTCCTCACTTCCTACATTACCCCCTCCCCACCCCACCAACCCCCCCTCCCCAACCCCCCCCTTTTTTTTTTGTCTCCTTTCTTTCTCTACCTCTCTGTTGATCTCTCTCTCTTCTCCTTTTCTTCTTCTTTCTTCTCTCTTTTTACTCCTTTCTCCACTCTTTTTTCCCTTCTCTTTATTGACTGACATACTTTCCTCTTGTCATGATTCTTCTCTGATACTACGGTTGATCACTCAATGTACGTGTTTTAAGCCAAAGGGTATTTCCCATGGGAGTCCTGACTAAAGAGCAAGATTTATGATGCGCACCAGTCACCAGTCACCAGTCACCAGATTACATTTACATTTTCCTACATATATTCCCACGATACTTACGTTATTATATGTTCTTACTCTGTAGTGAGACAATGTTTATATTGTAATGGGATTGTCCTTTATCTTGACCTGTCCTTTGCTTATTTACCGAACTGCATTGTATTATTTCTTGATTACGGAATAAAAACTTTTCATTCAAAAAGAAAAGACATTTGTGGTTATTTCATTATAAATGTTATGTTATATTTGTCTGACCTACACGTGCCTCTTTGATTTAATTGTAAGCAAGATGACTGAATGATCAAAATCAATGTCAAACTGGCCAAAACACTCAATTTCAGTGGGGGTTGAATAATTTTGAACACAACTGTATATAGAACTAAATGATTTGTTTCGTTACGAATCCAAATTCAGACGAATACAATGTTATTTGGCGATTCGGACATATCCAAAATTCCGAACCACATCAGTAACTAATTGCGGCTAATTGGAGATAAACGGCAATGAAAATAACTAAATCGATTCAGTAAATCGTTCTGCTATATCCGTAATAACGAATGCATCTGAATCAATTCAGTAATTCATTCTGTTCTTCTAAGCAGAACGTATTACCGAATCGGTTCGTTATTTTCGCTCTGCATATATAAGCACAGAACGAATTACCGAATCGATTCGGCTGCATTCGTTATTTCGGATTTATGACTAGTTCATTATTATTCATTAGTCAGTCACATAGGTAGAGTATAGAGAATCAAATAGAAAGGAAATGAAGCAAAAGCAGAAGAAAAGTTCAAACACAGATTAATGAGAGCACCGAGGACTGGCAATGCTATTAGTGGCCTGCCCATTGGTGCTGTCCCCACTCGGGTCTCATAAGGTTTTAGCTCAACTATACCATCTTGAGGAGGCTAAAGTAAGACAAATTATTAAAAGGCATTCCTTTTCATTTCGGTTATGGCTGCCTTTTGAGTGAAAGAAGCCTGATTTGCAAATAATACCAACTTCTCTGTAATAGCACCAAGCAAAAACATTATCAGACATGAGCGATTACACATTGAAGCGCAGGCTACTAAAGGCAATTTTTTTCTGTTTTGTGGTATCGCATACATGTTTTTATTCTATAAAAAGAAAAAAGTAGCATAATGTAAGGTATAAAAAGGAAGAGATGGATAGCAGTAGTATTCTATAGTCATGACCACTGGCGTCACAAGGGGGGGGGGGCGGCCCGCACCGGGTGACACCACCCCCTAAGGAGACACCCTAAAAAATAATAATAAAAAAATTATAAGAATAATATAAATATATATATATATATATATTTTTTTTTTTACAAAGTATTTTACCAGGTAGGATACATTGATATTTCTCTCATTTTCAAGTATGCCTAGGCCAACACTTTCCAGGACGTGGCAAAAAAAAAACCACCACTAAAGGGGTCATTCACAGAGCACCGAAATGACGCCAACATTTTGGTGTTCTGTTGTTCCCCACACTTCCGCACCCTGCGATGAATTTACCATTTGCTGCAGGGTCCCCCGAAGTGCAGGGAGTCGGCCGCTGAATGCCGCCACCGCAAACCCGTGGCCTGCTGGTTTCAAAAAAACTACTGAACAAAAATGTCTGGAATTTACATATAAGGTCCTATGACTGATAATAAAAAGGTCTGTTACAGAAAAAAGAAAAACCGCTATTAAACAAAACAAAAAAGGAAAAAAAAATAACGAAAAAATTCTGAAAAATGCCTAAAAGATACTAAAAAAATATATGTATAAAAGAGACTTTTTACTGCAGATTAAAATAATAAACGGTTTATAAGATATTGGATAAGAATGGGAATATTTTTAACATTGAAACCTATGGGGTTTGCCTGAATAAACCTGCTGAATGAAAACACTGAACAGCAGGGCATTTCACTGACATTTCACTGTTTGGTGTTCTCTGAATAGATTAACCATTACTTCTCTATGGGGATCTGCACTGCCTTCGAACAGCACCGTACTTTTTGGATTTTACCAGGAAGGATACATTGAGATTTCTCTCGTTTTCAAGTATGTCCTGGTTGGCGAGTATGTACCGTTAGGTGTCTTGTCCAAGGACACTTACTGGAGAGGTGTCTCCACGGTCTCTCTCCACGCAGAGCAGTGATGTTACCTATACTCCACCCAGCCGGCAGTTCGCAAAAATTTGTGTGTGAGCATATCACAGAGCTCCACAGCAATAAACCTCACAGTAAGGTGCGCTGTGTATGAGCATTAGGTATTATATGGGAGTTCTGATTTATGAGTAAGAGTAGTTAAAAAAAGAAACTGTAAAACTCGGGCGGGGGGGGGGGGGGGGGGGGTGACGCCATGAGTTACCGCACCGGGTGACACCAACCCTAGTGACGCCACTGGATGACAGAAACAGGGGAAGAGCGGAAACTTGCTAAAACAGCAACACATTCATTGTGTTAAACAAGAAGAAGAGCAGGAAACTATAAACACAAGGGGCAGTATTACAAAGCTGGCGCTAACTTAACCAGAGCTGTTGTAAAGTTCACAGCTCCATAGACTAGACTGGCTCTGGTAAGTTTACAACAGCTCAGGTTAAGTTAGCACCGGCTTTGTAATACTGCCAATGCTATATTATGTATACTAATGTGAAGAGAGGAAAACCAAGATCTAATGTGGGCGAAATGGACAATAAATAAAATATACATAAAAACACAAAATGTAAATATCATAGAAACCTAAGTTTGGCAAATGGTCTACAGGTCTGCCTTTTTTAGTTTTCCTTCTATGCGACTTTGGTTGTATATTTAAAATATTTAGGGCAGTATTACAATGTCCCCGCTAAAACAGGGACGCTAAAGGTGGAAAAATGGTGAGTTTGTAAGAGCACCGAAGAGCAGGCCACTAGTGATGTTGCTCGTTCTCAGGACCCTCACAAACCCCCTTTTCCTCACTGTATGTTTACAGGGTTATCCAGACGTGGACCCCTTGCTTGATATGCCTAGAGGCCGAGGGTTGTCAGCTATACCCTCCTGACGAGGCCTAACAAGGCCGAGACGATAGTCAGGGTTTGCTGCACCTCTCGTGCAGGGATTATGTCCTTTGCAATCAGTTACGGCCACCCTTTCTGGGTGAGAGCAGGCTGATTTGCATATGGAGTATTCATCCCGTAATGGCACAAGCAAGCTAAAACCTTGTGAAACCTGAGCGGGCACCCACCGTGGAGCAGGCCACTAGTGCTGTTGCTCGTTCTCAGGACCCTCACAACCCAACCCCCCCCTTTTCCTCACGCTAAAGGTGGAACCTTGCACCTGCAGGTTTCCCGTTAGCGTCCCTGTTTTAGCACCCTATTACAGGGCAGGCGCTGATTCAGCAATCTGCCCATTAATGCAACGTTAAGCATCTGGATACTCTCGGCAGCGATAACCCGCCACAGCTAGTACCGTCTCCTGGAATCCATAAGACTCCATGGAGGCTTGTGCTGCCAGGTCACGTGAACTGCAGGATCGTGCAGGGCCACGGAGTGAGACTGAGGACCCTGTCTCACTCTGCTCCCGGCGGCCAGAAGAAGCGGATCGGTCCACCATTCTCACTGCAGGATGAGAGAGGAGTAACTGATTTTTGGGGTGATTTTCAGCTGGTGCTAACTAATTCCGCAGAAGCGAAATAAGTTAACCACAGCTAGAAGCTGGTGCTAACTTTTCAGTTAACCGCAGCAGTGCGTAATTAGTGCTAGGACTTTGTAATTCTAATGCTAATTACTCTTTGCGCTCACCATGTTAAGTACAGGGAGCGCAAAGTACAGTAAGCTCGCGAAAGGGAGAGCAATCCCCGATGCGCTTACGTTTTTTTTAACCAGCTAGCGTTTGGAAAGTAGCATGCGCTAGGGCCACTTAAGCTATTGTTAACCCTCACATATCTCAATGCTAACGCCAGTGCTCTTAGAATGTAAAACCACATTTAATGGAGATTGTAACCATTTTCCAGATTAGTTGAGTTGTAGTCTCCCCTAAGTGTTATGGACAACATAAATCAGTGTTTTAGGCCCCGTTTCAGTTCCACGCGTACAGTCATTACGTACCTGGGATCCTTCTTCGTTATAATGCCAAGCATTTCGAAACATCAGTTTCATGTCTTCCATCATAGATTCTTCCCCGGAATATTTTTCTGTGCGAATGTTTTGTTCAATAGTCTTCAAATCCATAGGCTCAGATATAATTTTATAGTAATCTGGATAGTCCTTTTTGGATGGTCTAAACATAAAAAGCTCACAGAGCCTCCTGCCAGTACCCAGCTCCCGGGATTCCAGTACAGCGTTGAATAAAATTTTCATTCTTTGTTTTTTGAGGTTTTTCTTGCTGTTGAAACAGAACAGAGTGGGTCCTTAGACTATGTGAAAATACGCGCATAACTTTTATGAGGTCTTGATGTGGAGTAATTTGAATGCCTGCCTCGTTCTGCCAATATAGAGCAGACACAGATACAACAAAATCTATTTGTCCAGATAATGTTCCAAAAAAATGATACCTGAGGGTATTGCTATACAAGACAAAGCAAGATACAAACCTGAAGATTGCCTTTATCAATGTGACAATAGATGGCAACTAACCCCAAGGCAAGAAATCTATCAACACAAAGGATGCCAAACATATTGGATCTGGTAAAATCTCACAGCACTTATCCATAAAAGAAGCTGATACGATCACTCCAACTTCTTACCTAGGACAAATTTATTGAAGTAGAATAGGTGGTCAAGACTGACAAGGACAACATTTTGAATACGACTTAAAACAGACTCAAAAACATTGTTTGATGCTATAAATTTGTCCTAGCTAAGAAGTTTGTTTATCTTCTTGATGTCAGCATTAGCAATTTGATTTATTGGACCTATACATAGAATATCAACCTGCAAAATGCAAATCTGAACCTCAATATGGGTTTTACATTTACTTTCCACACGTCTTTGAATGCAAAAGTGATTTAAAAACCCAGTGTTGTGTCGGAAATTGGTGAATACCCTGAGGTGTATACATTCTGAAAAGATGTACTCGTGTGTAGCAGAAACTAACTTTGTAAATACTAAAGGGTTATTGAAAACACGATTGTGCCACAAATACCAGCAATTATTTTGGCATTGCAGTGCCAACAAAGGCCGGCATTTCAGAAAACTAAAATCCAGAGAGCAGCAGGAGATGCTTCACGGTTGAGAAATGCCAGCATTTGTCAGCGCTGCAATATCGGCAATTTTAAGGTATTTGTAACAGTAGTTTTGCCAATTTTTACCTTTAAAACGGTAATTCCAATACAGTTCTACTGAAACAATAATGTATACAAATTGCATTGACATCTAAATAAAGAAAGAAAATAAAACTGAATATAGGAAAACCACAAATCTCCCTCCTTAAAGATTTTGTTCTTTAGACTCCTACATTACTACTACCTGTAACTGTGAAGTCCTCTCAATATTTTTAGCATGATATACAGGGGCTTATTGACAAAGCACCCATATTTGCAAATGTTGACAAACATTCATGTGTCACATAAAAAAGCAACAGGAGAAGCTTCACAGTAAGGCTTCCCCTGCGACTTTTGATCTTTCTATTGTGAAACGCCAGCGCTCGTCACCCTTTGTAACAAAAGTGATTTTTGCCAATGTTTGCAACCTCAGTACACTATGTTGTTTGTACTTCAACGGGAAAACTGAAGGAATGATAACACTGATACATACAGGGTTATTCAGAAAGCGGTGAAAAGCAGGAGAATGAAAAATTCTAGGTCAAAATAGCCGATTTGGAAAGTGAGAGGAATGGGACAATTTTTCTGGTTACCTATTTTGACCTAGAATTTTCCATTCTCCAGTCATTCTCCTGCTTTTCACCGCTCTATGAATAACCTTGAAAGCAAAACATGTAGGGGTGTTCTGATCCGATTCCTAGGATCAGGAACGGATCTCAGAATTTTACAGGGATCAAAGATCAGCTTTATCAAGAGGATTTGACTCCAGAGTCATACAAATTTAGGGCAGCTAGTCTCCAAGCCACAGACGTGAAATTTGGGGAGTTCTGCATCGACTCGCAGTATATTCAACACCTCTTTGCGAGACAAGGAACATATCACAAGTCAATGCAGAAGTTCCAGGATTCCATTAAACTACTCTGCCATGTTCCGCCAGGGGGCATACAATACCGGATCAGGACTCTGTATTGGCAGATCCCAAATGGTGTACAACCCGGAATTGGATCAGAGGCTCAAAAACCCCGTTTGGGACAACCCTAAATAAATTGCTTCAGTCAACAGAAAACCATCCATCCCCTGCCTACATCTCCTCCTTTATAAGCAGGTATATCCCACCCCAACCACTACGCTCTGCCAATGATCTGATACTATCAGCTCCTCGCACCCGCACCCTAACACTTACCTTCAGTACTTCTCCCGAGCTGCCCCCTTTCTGTGGAACTCCCTCCCCCGCAACATTAGACTCTCCCCATCTCTCCAGTCCTTCAAGAAAATGCACTACTTTAGAGAAGTCTATCGGCTCACTCCATGATCTCCCCACAGTCATTTCCTGCAACCGCCACTCCACTTACACTATTCACCCTCACCTAATGGGTCACCCCTCTCCTCTCAGATTGTAAGCCCTCGAGCAGGGCCCTGAATAGGGATGAGCTGTTCGGTTCGATCAGTTCGAACTTTGGCCATTCGCAAGTTTGCGAACTTCGAACTTTTTGGCGTGTTCGGTTCGAGTTCGCAAAAATTTTTTATTTTGATAAAAGTATAAAAAAAATACTAAAAAAAAAAAGAGAAATAAAGAGACTCTTTACTGCAGAATATTATAAGCAATGGTTTATTAGACATTGAATTAAAAACTAATGTGTACGTGCAAAGATTCTCACCTCTAAATGACCTGTGTTTTCAAACGGCATAAACAACAGGTGTTTTTAGTCTGGTCTAATCAATCAATTTGATACATTGTATGTATGTAAACTATACTGAGGGTGTGGTGTCTCCAGATATATCAAACAACACCTGTGCTTCTGAGAAGTGTTAATTTCTCTACTAAATCTTCCTCTGATATGCTGCATTTCACTGCTGTGTGCTCAGCTCATTTTTACCGCTTTCGCTCATCATGTTTAAACGCGATTTGAAGCCACATTTTATTAAATGACACAGACAGATATCGTTCTTTCCGGCAGACTCCGCAGATTCATAAAATATCATTTTTATATGTATACGTCATGTCCTGCCTGTATATTATGACAAAAAATGCAAAAAAAATCTTCATCTGCAGTGTGTAAAGTGTTTTTTTTTCACATTTTAGCACATGAGCGTTTGCGGTTATGTTTTCTATGGGTGCACTTGTACAAAAATTAGAAATGGGGGCTGGTTACCTTTTGTGGGGGGAATTACGGGATTTATAGCAAACGCACAGCATAGAAAAAAATCATTAGTGCAGCATCATTGTTCACATTATAATTGAAATGTGAACAATATTGCTGCATTAATAAAAATAACACAAAAAAAAAATACAGGTTTTTTTACTTTATACCTGGTCGTGTTGGGTATCATTCGAAAGGCCATGCTCAGGCCTTTCGATTGACACCCTCCTTGACCCCCTAGCTGCCTGGAGATATCGGGGTTCAAATGAACCCCCTATCTCCACCAGGGGATTCCGGGCAGCTAGGGGTTCCCCGGCTATCTGACGTCATCACGCTATGCGTGAGGACGCAGGCAGTGAGGGGGGGACTCGGGGGTGGAGCCGCCATCCAAGATGGCAGCCCCCACCGGAGCTAGGCCGCACTTCGGCGCCGCAAGGCATCTCTATACACAGCCCCATCAGCATCTCTATACACAACCCCATCAGCATCTCTATACACAGCATCTGTATACACAACCCCATCAGCATCTCTATACACAAACAGCATCTCTATACACAACCCCATCAGCATCTCTATACAGAGCATCTCTATACACAACCCCATCAGCATCTCTATACACAACCCCATCAGCATCTCTATACACAACCCCATCAGCATCTCTATACAGAAACAGCATCTCTATACACAACCCCATCAGCATCTCTATACACAGCATCTCTATACACAACCCCATCAGCATCTCTATACAGAGCATCTCTATACACAACCCCATCAGCATCTCTATACACAAACAGCATCTCTATACACAACCCCATCAGCATCTCTATACACAGCATCTCTATACACAACCTCACAGCATCTCTATACACAGCCACACAGCATCTCTATACACAGCCACACAGCATCTCTATACACAGCCACACAGCATCTCTATACACAGCCACACAGCATCTCTATACACAGCATCTCTATACACACCCCATCAGCATCTCTATACAGAAACAGCATCTCTATACACAACCCCATCAGCATCTCTATACACAGCATCTCTATACACAACCCCATCAGCATCTCTATACAGAGCATCTCTATACACAACCCCATCAGCATCTCTATACACAAACAGCATCTCTATACACAACCCCATCAGCATCTCTATACACAGCATCTCTATACACAACCTCACAGCATCTCTATACACAGCCACACAGCATCTCTATACACAGCCACACAGCATCTCTATACACAGCCACACAGCATCTCTATACACAGCCACACAGCATCTCTATACACAGCATCTCTATACACAACCCCATCAGCATCTCTATACACAACCCCATCAGCATCTCTATACACAAACAGCATCTCTATACACAACCCCATCAGCATCTCTATACACAAACAGCATCTCTATACACCTCACAACATCTCTATACACCTCACAGCATCTCTATACGCAACCTCACAGCATCTCTATACACAACCCCTCTATACACAGCCTCTCTATACACAGCCTCACAGCATCTCTATACACAACCTCACAGCATCTCTGAACCCTCAAATGAACCCCCTATCTCCACCAGGGGATTCCGGGCAGCTAGGGGTTCCCCGGCTATCTGACGCTATGCGTGAGGACGTCAGGCAGTGAGTGGGGACCCGGGAGTGGAGTCGCCATCCAAGACGGCGGCCCCCACCGGAGCTAGGCCGCACTTTCGGCACCGCAAGCCGCCGAAGTGCGACCTGGTGCCTAAGGGGTTAAAGCCAGGCACCGCTTAAAAGGGGAGATTCTCTCCTTTTAAGCGGTGCCTGGCTTTTTTTGTGGGACCTCCCGATCGGGAGGGAGAGGGATCCGAACGGATCCCCCCCCTCCCTTCCAGACGATCCCCCTCTTTGCCGGGGGGGGGGTCATTTACGTCGGGAGGAGCTTGACTTCAGTGTCTGAGGACGCTGAAGTCAGAACGCCGCGGGACCCCGGACAGAGAGGTGAGTATCTCCGCCGGGGGTCCCGCAAAGCTGAGGACTTGTGGGATACGTCCTTCTCAGCATACAGCGTGAGTAACTGAGCCCACACGTCGGCAGCAGTGAAGGGGTTAAAAACCTATTTTTTTAAACCTTTTGTCCTTGTTTCCTGTCCCCCAGGGCACTACCCTGACATTGTTTTTAAATGTTTCTATACATCCTACAAATCCGCCACTTCACGGGCAGGTTATGGGGACCTCCTAGGCACGATATTTGAAGGAATTGTTTTTATTATTTTCAACCCTTATTTCATGGAAAACTCACTGTCCCTATAAAAACGTTTTTTTTTTTTTTTTACTTTTTGTCCTTGTTTCCTGTCCCCCAGGGTACTACCCGGACCCCCATACACCTTTTATGGCAAATATCTAGCATATATGCCCTCTTGGAGGGCACTCTAAAAATCGAATTTTGAGTCCCATTGACTTGTATTGAGTTCGAGTTCGAATTCGAACTTCTGAAAAGTTCAAGTTCGAATGCGAACCGAACTCGGGGGTGTTCGGCTCATCCCTAGTCCTCAACCCTTCTGTTTTATGTGTGTAATGTGTATGTATATTTGTTATATAAATACAGCCACCTATAAGTACAATAAAATAAAGAAGGAGCGACCCTCCCTCTATACAGAAGGAGCGACCCACCCCCTACACATAGCCACAATTATCAGGAGAACCAGGAACCCTGCCCTGCACAGCCCAGCTCCTGAATCCCATCAGGAGCTGTAGGCTGCCCCCCCCCCAGTGCCTTAATCATTCAGGGCACCAAGGGACAGCCTGCCTGTCTCCCAGCATCAACCAGCAGGCTGGCCCCACCCTCTCCAGCCCAGCAGCAGTAGGTCCTAGCAGACAGAATTTACTGAACGGGGGCGGAGCTGACTGTTGATGGGAGCGGACGCATGTTGCTGAGTTCTCCTGCGGATTTATTCTTTTCTTAAAATTTTTGCGTCCTCCCCGTCTATTTGGAGACCCCCCTTGTGGGTATTGCTGCCCTGGACTTGGGGTTGGGAGGCCAAGCTGACCTGCTGCCACTCTACCGCCGTTGCAGCCTCCCCTGATTTCATGCCTATGTCTGCGGCCTACCACGGCGGCCATTTTTTTAGACCTGACGAGACGTCTCGCCTTTCCTGACCCCCATTGGCTGCCTGTGCCGTCGTCGCGGTGCTTGCCTGGCACCATCTCTTCCCCTTACGATGGCTGCTCTGGATTTCCAGCCCCTCACGAAGGGGATGCTGATGGAGCTGTGGAGGGAATTCAGGGAGTCGTGGCTTCTTGCCCGGCAGCAGGCTGGGTGGGGTGGCGCGGTGCTCCCTGATGCTGCGCCCGGCGATGAGCCTGGGGCACCACCAGCGGAGACACGGCCTTGCAGTGCACCTGCTGGATGCGGAGAGGATCCTGATGAGCAGACGAGATTTGACCTGTTACAGAAAGGTCGGGCACCAGCTGTGCTCCTTGGATTCCCAGAGATCTTACCTGCTGTGGAGGAGGCCATCCAGATCATGGCCTGCGGCAGTTCGGTGGGGCTTACTGAAAATGCCTGTCCCCTTGGCCCCAGGTCTCCCGGCCTTGAGGCCCGTTCCATGGCCCTCGGTTTCCTCTGGATTGCCGGGGTGAGCCGGGAATGCCACGATATATTTGGCAGTCCTTCGCCACTTTTTTTTTCTCTTTTCCTGTATCCCAGTCTCCCTGGTGCCCCCCTGCAAACTCAATTGCCCTTCTATTTTTTATGGATCAACCCTCCCGACGAATTCTTTAGTCATTTTACTATACTAGTACCTGTACTTTACACGGTCTAGCTGTTGACACTTTATATTTCTGCATATGTTAGTCCTGCAAAGCCATGGTCTTGCTGGTTGATTTGTGTATTTTCTCTTCTTTGTTTGTTATTTTTCTTATACTGTGTTCTCCTAGATGACCTTGTGTGGTCCTGCGAGGCCCTCATTTATATTTGATTGCCTGACAACATTTTACAAAATAAAAATTGTAAATTAAAAAAAAAAAAAAATCTACTGATTAAGACAAAAATAAACAAACAAATAAATAAATAAATAAAATGTCAGTTAAGTCATTAACTAAAGCTCCATTAACTCATATCGAAAAAGGAAATTAGCGTCACTTTCCGGACCAGGTGATTGTTGTCTAAGTGGTACGGTTTAGCGTTTCTTAGCAATGAGAAAAGTTACTATGATACCAGACTATACAAGAAAATAATTATAATCTTTCATTTTTTCCCCAGTGCCTAAAACGTGAAGATCAGTTTCAGATCAGACACTGTGACAGTAACCATGCCATTATACTAGACCAATTCAGTATGTTAATGCAGATTCACAGCAAATGGAAATCATGAATATTTATAGCCAGAAAAACACAGGGAGGCACGCTGCAGTGCTGTACATTAAGCATGGAGAGACGATGCAAACAAGAAAACGCACCTTTTTCGTTTGGAGCTGCCAGCATCAGATGGAGCAGAAGAGATCATGCTGTCTCCGTCCTCTATATCAAGATCCCGCCTCGCAAGCTCCTTCTTCTTAGCCTTAAATATAAAAATAAAAGAAATCTCCAGGGTCAGCCTCGATCTGACAAACGTTCCCAGAATACATGAATATTAAACTGCTGCGCAGATCCCCCCCCCCGAAAAGCTACAACAACTGGAGCATAAATATTAAAAGACTTCTAGAAATGCAACACCGAGACACACAAGCGAAGCTGAAATTT
This sequence comes from Leptobrachium leishanense, assembly GCA_009667805.1. NCBI lineage: Eukaryota > Metazoa > Chordata > Amphibia > Anura > Megophryidae > Leptobrachium > Leptobrachium leishanense. Next base: position 114,779,649 of record CM019070.1, read on the forward strand.
TAGCACAAGATCAATTTCTACATTGAATGCTTCCTATTCAATGTCACCATATTGTCACAATGCAGGCAAAGCTATTCTGATATTTAAGATTACCCGCACACTCTGTATAGGGATGTTTTGGAATTTTGTGCCTTTGCAATTTCGCTTGTATTGCACCAATTTTATGATTTTATCTTTAACTCAAGCATCCGTATCTAGCATTTTGTTTAGTTCTTTTTTTAACTATTTATTCTAATTTAATGAGGTTAGAAGGTATCGACCTTAACTTACAATGCACGGAGCACGCTATACAGTTAACGTGGCAGAAAACAGAACCTAACAAGCACCAGTAGTAACATTACAGTAGTCAGAAAAGCGCAATAAAACAAAGACATAAAAGAAATGCAGATAAGCCTGTAAGGTCGCCTCCACCGTGTAAAAGGTATTGAAATTACCAGAGGGAAAATGAGAAAAGGTCTTAACTGACTGCAACAGGTCTTTGATATGAAAAAGAATTTTAACAAATGGCTGCATTTTCCCACGTCATTATATCTAGGCATATTACCCCAACCCCAATGTGACCCTCTCCCAATACCGTTTTTTTGTGCTCAGTGTTGTGAGAGTGTGCGTGATTTTATGTAGTGTGTGCTTGTGTGTGTTTTCATGTAGAGTGTGTGCGTGTGTTTTCATGTAGAGTGTGTGCGTGTGTTTTCATGTAGAGTGTGTGCGTGTGTTTTCATGTAGAGTGTGTGCGTGTGTTTTCATGTAGAGTGTGTGCGTGTTTTCATGTAGGGCGTGCGTGTGTTTTCATGTAGGGTGGGCGTGTGTTTTCATGTAGTGTGTGCGTGTGTTTTCATGTAGTGTGTGTGCTTTCATGTAGAGTGTGTGGGTGTGTGGTTTCATGTAGTGTGTGTGTGTTTTCATGTAGTGTGTGTGTGTTTTCATGTAGTGTGTGTGTGTTTTCATGTAATGTGTGTGTGTTTTCATGTAGTGTGTTTTCATGTAGTGTGTGTGTTTTCATGTACATTGTGTGTGTGTGGTTTCATGTAGTGTGTGTGTGTTTTCATGTAGTGTGTGTGTTTTCATGTAGTGTGTGTGTTTTCATGTAGTGTGTGTTTTCATGTAGTGTGTGTTTGTGGTTTCATGTAGAGTGTGTTTGTGGTTTCATGTAGTGTGTGTGGTTTCATGTAGTGTGTGTGGTTTCATGTAGTGTGTGTTTTCATGTAGTGTGTGTTTTCATGTAGAGTGTGTTTGTGGTTTCATGTAGAGTGTGTTTGTGGTTTCATGTAGTGTGTGTGGTTTCATGTAGTGTGTGTGGTTTCATGTAGTGTGTGTGGTTTCATGTAGTGTGTGTGTGTTTTAAAGTAGTGTGTGTTTTAATGTAGTGTGTGTTTTCATGTAGAGTGTGTGTGTTTTCATGTAGAGTGTGTGTGTTTTCATGTAGAGTGTGTGTGTGTTTTCATGTAGAGTGTGTGTGTTTTCATGTAGTGTGTGTGTGTTTTCATGTAGTGTGTGTGTGTTTCATGTAGTGTGTGTGTTTTCATGTAGTGTGTGTGTTTTCATGTAGTGTGTGTGTGTGTTTTCATGTAGTGTGTGTTTTCATGTAGAGTGTGTTTGTGGTTTCATGTAGAGTGTGTTTGTGGTTTCATGTAGTGTGTGTGGTTTCATGTAGTGTGTGTGGTTTCATGTAGTGTGTGTGGTTTCATGTAGTGTGTGTGTGTTTTAAAATAGTGTGTGTTTTCATGTAGAGTGTGTGTGTGTTTTCATGTAGAGTGTGTGTGTGTTTTCATGTAGAGTGTGTGTGTGTTTTCATGTAGAGTGTGTGTGTGTTTTCATGTAGAGTGTGTGTGTGTTTTCTATGTAGTGTGTGTTTTCAAGTAGTGTGTGTTTTCATGTAGTGTGTGTTTTCATGTAGTGTGTGTTTTCATGTATGTGTGTGTTTTCATGTAGTGTGTGTGTTTTCATGTGTGTGTGTTTTCATGTAGAGTGTGTGTGTGTTTTCATGTAGTGTGTTTTCATGTAGTGTGTGTGTTTTCATGTAGTGTGTGTTTTCATGTAGTGTGTTTTCATGTAATGTGTGTGTGTTTTCATGTAGAGTGTGTGTGTGTGTGTGGTTTCATGTAGTGTGTGTGTGTTTTCATGTAGTGTTGTGTTTTCATGTAGTGTGTGTGTGTTTTCATGTAGTGTGTGTGTGTTTCATGTAGTGTGTGTTTGTGGTTTCATGTAGAGTGTGTTTGTGGTTTCATGTAGTGTGTGTGGTTTCATGTAGTGTGTGTGGTTTCATGTAGTGTGTGTGTGTGTGTGTGTGTGTGTTTTCAAGTAGTGTGTGTTTTCATGTAGTGTGTGTGTGTTTTCATGTAGTGTGTTTTCATGTAGAGTGTGTTTGTGGTTTCATGTAGAGTGTGTTTGTGGTTTCATGTAGTGTGTGTTTGTGGTTTCATGTAGAGTGTGTGTGTGTTTCATGTAGTGTGTGTGGTTTCATGTAGTGTGTGTGTTTCATGTAGTGTGTGTTTTCATGTAGTGTGTGTTTTCATGTAGAGTGTGTGTGTGTGTGGTTTCATGTAGAGTGTGTTTGTGGTTTCATGTAGTGTGTGTGGTTTCATGTAGTGTGTGTGGTTTCATGTAGTGTGTGTTTTCAAGTAGTGTGTGTTTTAATGTAGTGTGTGTGTGTTTTCTATGTAGTGTGTGTTTTCATGTAGAGTGTGTGTGTTTTCATGTAGAGTGTGTGTGTTTTCATGTAGTGTGTGTTGTGTTTTCATGTAGAGTGTGTGTGTTTCATGTAGTGTGTGTGTGTGTTTCATGTAGTGTGTGTGTGTTTCATGTAGTGTGTGTGTTTTCATGTAGTGTGTGTGTTGTGTTTTCATGTAGTGTGTGTTTTCATGTAGAGTGTGTTTGTGGTTTCATGTAGAGTGTGTTTGTGGTTTCATGTAGTGTGTGTGGTTTCATGTAGTGTGTGTGGTTTCATGTAGTGTGTGTGGTTTCATGTAGTGTGTGTGTGTTTTAAAATAGTGTGTGTTTTCATGTAGAGTGTGTGTGTGTTTTCATGTAGAGTGTGTGTGTGTTTTCATGTAGAGTGTGTGTGTGTTTTCATGTAGAGTGTGTGTGTGTTTTCATGTAGAGTGTGTGTGTTTTTCATGTAGTGTGTGTGTTTTCAAGTAGTGTGTGTTTTCAAGTAGTGTGTGTTTTCATGTAGTGTGTGTTTTCATGTAGTGTGTGTTTTCATGTATTGTGTGTTTTCATGTATTGTGTGTGTTTTCATGTAGTGTGTGTGTTTTCATGTAGTGTGTGTGGTTTCATGTAGAGTGTGTGGTTTCATGTAGAGTGTGTGGTTTCATGTAGAGTGTGTGGTTTCATGTAGTGTGTGTGGTTTCATGTAGTGTGTGTGTGTTTTCATGTATTTGTTGTGGACAAGTATATATATCTGCTTTTATAATACTCAAAGGCCTAGAAAAAGGCCTAGAAAAATGCTCATTTAGGTTAAAGTTTGCTGTTGCTTTAAGACAAAATTAATATAACTAACTTTGCAGATAAAACCAAAATGTATCTTGCGTAATTTCGCCATCTCTGCAGAAAATAATGAACCACAAGCAGGTGGCCCTGCAAAACACGAAAACCACAAGTAGGAAGAAGGACCAATGTTTTGTATTTTGCATCCTGTTACCGAACATCTTCCAGAACATGTTCCAGACATCACAAGGTCGCCCAGGATGTAGAAGAACATTGCTGATTTTGCAGATGTCGAAATGATACTTTGACCTTTGAAATAGCTGATATTTGATTTTCATTTAATTAATAAATAAACTGTATGTCCGCAATTTTATACTGAAGTCAATCAAAATGTTAAGTTGCCTCCCATCTGCTTATGTATAAACGTACTATAAGATATATCGAACCTATTAAACAGATTCAGAGAAGTCATTGGCTTGAAAGCCACATAGACGTATTCCTTGTCTGTGTGATTTCTTTATGCGCGCATAGATCTGATTTCTCCACCGATTGGAACAGAGACTGGCATCCGAGGAACGACTATTGTCCACTTCATAGTGTGTGTGTGTTTTCATGTAGTGTGTGTGTGTTTTCATGTAGTGTGTGTGTGTTTTCATGTAGTGTGTGTGTGTGTTTTCATGTAGTGTGTGTGTGTTTTCATGTAGTGTGTGTGTGTTTTCATGTAGAGTGCGTTTTCATGTAGAGTGCGTTTTCATGTAGAATGCGTTTTCATGTAGAGTGCGTTGTCATGTAGAGTGCGTTTTCATGTAGAGTGCGTTTTCATGTAGAGTGCGTTTTCATGTAGAGTGTGTTTTCATGTAGAGTGTTTTCATGTAGAGTGTGTGTGTGTTTTCATGTAGGGTGTGTGTGTTTTCATGTAGAGTGTGTGTGTTTTCATGTAGAGTGTGTGTTTTCATGTAGTGTGTGTGTGTATGTTTTCATGTAGAGTGTGTGTGTATGTTTTCATGTAGTGTGTGTGTGTATGTTTTCATGTAGTGTGTGTGTGTATGTTTTCATGTAGAGTGTGTGTGTATGTTTTCATGTAGAGTGTGTGTGTATGTTTTCATGTAGAGTGTGAGTGTATGTTTTCATGTAGAGTGTGTGTGTGTGTTTTCATGTAGAGTGTGTGTGTGTGTTTTCATGTAGAGTGTGTGTGTGTGTTTTCATGTAGAGTGTGTGTGTGTGTTTTCATGTAGAGTGTGTGTGTATGTTTTCATGTAGTGTGTGTGTGTATGTTTTCATGTAGTGTGTGTGTGTATGTTTTCATGTAGAGTGTGTGTGTATGTTTTCATGTAGAGTGTGTGTGTATGTTTTCATGTAGAGTGTGTGTATGTTTTCATGTAGAGTGTGTGTGTGTGTTTTCATGTAGAGTGTGTGTGTTTTCATGTAGAGTGTGTGTGTTTTCATGTAGAGTGTGTGTGTTTTCATGTAGAGTGTGTGTGTTTTCATGTAGAGTGTGTGTGTTTTCATGTAGAGTGTGTGTGTTTTCATGTAGAGTGTGTGTGTTTTCATGTAGAGTGTGTGTGTTTTCATGTAGAGTGTGTGTGTTTTCATGTAGAGTGTGTGTGTATGTTTTCATGTAGAGTGTGTGTGTGTATGTTTTCATGTAGAGTGTGTGTGTGTGTATGTTTTCATGTAGAGTGTGTGTGTGTGTATGTTTTCATTTAGAGTGTGTGTTTTTATGTAGAGTGTGTGTTTTTTCATGTAGTGTGTGTATGTTTTCATGTAGTGTGTGCGTGTTTTCATGTAGAGTGGGTGTGTTTTCATGTAGAGTGTGTGTGTGTTTTCAGGTAGAGTGTGTGTGTGTTTTCATGTACTGTGTGTGTGTTTTCATGTAGAGTGTGTGTGTTTTCATGTAGAGTGTGTGTTTTCATGTAGAGTGTGTGTGTGTTTTCATGTAGTGTGTGTGTGTTTTCATGTAGTGTGTGTGTGTTCATGTAGTGTGTGAGTTTTAATGTAGAGTGTGTGTGTTTTCATGTAGTGTGTGTGTGTGTTTTCATGTAGTGTGTGTGTGTGTTTTCATGTAGTGTGTGTGTTTGTTTTCAAGTAGTGTGTGTGTGTGTATGTTTTCATGTAGAGTGTGTGTGTATGTTTTCAAGTAGAGTGTGTGTTTTCATGTAGTGTGTGTGTGTGTATGTTTTCCTGTAGTGTGTGTGTGTGTTTTCATGTAGAGTGGGTGTGTTTTCATGTAGAGTGGGTGTGTGTGTTTTCATGTAGTGTGTGTGTTTTCATGTAGAGTGTGTGTGTATGTTTTCATGTAGAGTGTGTGTGTGTGTATGTTTTCATGTAGAGTGTGTGTGTTTTCACGTAGAGTGTGTGTGTTTTCATGTAGTGTGTGTGTTTTCATGTAGAGTGTGTGTTTTCATGTAGAGTGTGTGTTTATGTTTTCATGTAGAGTGTGTGTTTTCATGTAGAGTGTGTGTGTTTTCATGTAGAGTGTGTGTGTTTTTATGTAGAGTGTGTGTGTTTTCATGTAGAGTGTGTGTGTTTCATGTAGAGTGTGGTGTGTGTTTTCATGTAGAGTGTGTGTGTTTTCATTTAGAGTGTGTGTTTTTCATGTAGTGTGTGTGTGTGTTGTTTTCATGTAGTGTGTGTGTGTGTGTTTTCATGTGTGTGTGTGTGTTCATGTAGAGTGTGTGTTTTCATGTAGAGTGTGTGTGTATGTTTTCATGTAGAGTGTGTGTGTGTGTATGTTTTCATGTAGAGTGGGTGTGTGTTTTCATGTAGTGTGTGTGTGTTTTCATGTAGTGTGTGTGTTTTCATGTAGTGTTGTGTGTGTTTTCATGTAGAGTGTGTGTATGTTTTCATGTAGAGTGTGTGTGTATGTTTTCATGTAGAGTGTGTGTGTGTATGTTTTCATGTAGAGTGTGTGTGTGTGTATGTTTTCATGTAGAGTGTGTGTGTGTGTATGTTTTCATTTAGAGTGTGTGTTTTCATGTAGAGTGTGTGTTTTTTCATGTAGTGTGTGTATGTTTTCATGTAGTGTGTGCGTGTTTTCATGTAGAGTGGGTGTGTTTTCATGTAGAGTGTGTGTGTGTTTTCATGTAGAGTGTGTGTGTGTTTTCATGTAGTGTGTGTGTTTTCATGTAGAGTGTGTGTGTTTTCATGTAGAGTGTGTGTGTGTTTTCATGTAGTGTGTGTGTGTTCATGTAGTGTGTGTGTTTTCATGTAGAGTGTGTGTACGTTTTCATGTAGAGTGTGTGTGCGTTTTAATGTAGAGTGTGTGTGTTTTCATGTAGAGTGTGTGTGTTTTCAAGTAGAGTGTGTGTGTGTTCAATGTAGTGTGTGTGTTTTCATGTAGTGTGTGTGCGTTTTCATGTAGTGTGTGTGCGTTTTCATGTAGAGTGTGTGTGTGTGTGTGTGTGTGTGTGTGTGTGTGTTTGTAACGTTGGGGGCTTCCAGCCTCTCCAGTGTGCTTGAAGGCAGCATGTCTGATGCTGATCGCTGATCAACACCCGGTTTAAATAGAGACAGGCAGGGAGGTGAGGTGGCTGTATGAGGCGCGGCTTGAGAGAGGGGCGCGGTCTGCTGTAGCTCTTTAAAAACCCACAGTTCCTTCTCAGCAGTGCCAGATCGTGGTTATCCATACCTGAGCTCCCTGTATTCTCTCGTGATTTAACCTGTTACTGACCTCTGCTTGTTTTCTGACCATTCTGCCTTCCGTTACCCTAGACTATTTTCCTTGTACTACGCTACTGCACTGATATCGACCCGGCTATTCCATTTGACTATTCTATTCTCTGTATTCCTGACTCTGGCTCGTCTGACTACCCCCGTGTTGCTGACCTGGTTTTGTATTATGACATTGTCTTTGATTAACCCTTTCTGTCTAGCTAGAATACTTATACCTGGCCAATTTTTAAGGACCAGACAGTTAGGGATTGTTCTACGGCTACTCTGTTGGTAGCTTTTTGGCTCTGTGGAGTGTTGGGCTTTAAAGGCTGCGTGGTGGGATCCGAGAACCGTGACAGTTTTATGTAGTGTGTGTGTGTACTATGTGTATGTATGTAGGTAGTATGTGTATGCATGTATGTAGGTAGTATGTGTCTGCATGCATGTAGGTAGTATGTGTCTGCATGCATGTAGGTAGTATGTGTCTGCATGCATGTAGGTAGTATGTGTCTGCATGCATGCAGTTAGTGTATATAATTATACACACTGAGGGCTGCAATGTATGTATATACACACACTGAGGGCTGCAATGTGTGTGTATGTAAATACACACACACGCAGGGTTGCAGTGTGTGTGTATACCTACTGAGTTTTGGTGAGTGTGTATATATATATATATATATATATATATACATACATACATACATACACACACACACACACACACACACACACACACACCTGCAATGTTTGTATATATACATAATTCTGAAATGTGTGGGTGTGTGTATATATACATACACACACTTCAAAACTCAGTATGTATACACACACACACTGCAACCCTCAGTGTGTATGTATGCATTTATATACATATATATGTATACACACACTGCAGTCCTGCGTGTGTATTTACATACATACACATTGCAGCCATGTGTGTGTATACATACATACAATGTGTATGTATACACACACGGTACATACATGTGTATATATGTAAATACACACACACACAGGGCTGCAATGTGTGTGATTATATATATACACATACATATATACATACATACACACATATATACATACATACATAAACATAGATACAACAAAATAGTGTTTAAATAAAGGTCTTTATTCATCACATGTATCTGACGCTGCCTCCCTAGGCTATTATGAATAAAGACCTTTATTTAAACACTATTTTGTTGAAATTATCAGGACAAGTAGATTGGACTACTACTTAGTCCGTTGGACAAGCAGATTTTTTAAAAATTTCTACACCCTTGGGATAGGGTGTGTGTGTTAGGGGCGGAGCTCGGGGCTCTGTGACACGTGCCATGATGGAGGCGGAGGCAGGGCTCCTCAGTAGCAGATATGGCACAGGGCTGGTTGTAGGACATGAGAGCGGCGGGAGCAGCACGGCGGAGGCATGGGGAGCCCGTTGAGAATATCGGCTGGTGAGAGGGCGAGGATGCACATTGCGGGCGGTCCCCCATTACCAGCCCTGCATGGCAGCCTCATACAGAGCCTATGGCCTCCCCGCTTCTTCCTGTGTCAGGAGCCTTCGGGAGCCGTACCACTCTGCATCCCTGACTCCCTCCATCCATACCGAGCCCTGTGTCTCCCCATCACCCACAGCCCTGTCTAACCAACACCCACCCCTCACCCACAGCCTTGTGTCTCCCCTTTACCCACCTCCCTGTGCCACCCCATCACCCACCTCCCTGTGCCACTCCATTACCCAACCCTTCCCCAGAGTCCTGTGTCTCCCCATCACTCACAGCCCTGTGTCTCCCCATCACCAACCCCTTGCCCAGAGCCCTGTCACCCCTCACCCACAGCCCTGTCACCCCTCACCCACAGCCCTGTCACCCCTCACCCACAGCCCTGTCACCCCTCACCCACAGCCCTGTGTCTTCCCTTCACCCACCTCCCTGTGTCTTCCCTTCACCCACCTCCCTGTGTCTTCCCTTCACCCACCTCCCTGTGTCTCCCCTTCACCCACCTCCCTGTGCCACCCCATCACCCACCCTTTGCCCAGAGCCCTGTATCTCCCCATCACCCACCACAAAATTTAAATGTACAGAATATCGGCACCCGATATCGGCCTGAACAGCTGCCAATAATCGTATCGGTGCCCAAAAAGTGATATCGGTCTATCCCTAGTATGTATGCATGTAGGTAGTGTGTGTGTATGTAGTGTGTGTGTAGTATGTGTATAATGGGCAGGTCTGTAAACTGTCATGTTATATTGGACTCAAAAAACATCTACATTCTAATGCAGAACTGTCAAACTTACGGCCCCCCAGGTGTTGATGCCAACAATTCCCAGAATTCTTTCAATGCAATAGATGGCCAGGGAATCATGAGAATTGTAGTTCAGAAACATCTGGGAGGCTGGAGTTTGACAGCCCTGTTCTAATGGGTAGCACACAACACAAGAGTTGTCCCAGGGGTATTGAGAATTCATATTCCGCTGGAAGGAAATCATAAAACCTCAGTGAGAGGATTTCCGTCCAGGAGCATATAAAGTGTACATACTGCTGGGGAGCACTTATGTGTGTGTACATGAGAAAAAAAAATTAGAGTTGGCACTCCAGGCAATAGGAGGTGATGAAAGGGCAGAGAGTTTAAATGATGATGAATGAATTGATTAAGAGAGTGTGGAGAATAACTATTCAACTTTTGTTTTTATTTATCATCATAGGTTTTTAATATATTTTAGTGGATTATTCATATTTTTAAATGTATCTTATTTTTAGGCTTTTTTATTTAACAGCTTTTAGATGTATTTTGTGCAAAGATGGTGAAAGGGGCTGATCCCTGGACATATAGGGCTATATTACATAGTTGGTGCTAACTTAACCAGAGCAGTTGTAAACGTACCAGAGCCATTATAGCCTATGGAGGTTTTCAGTTTACAACAGCTCTGGTTACGTTAGCACCAAGTATGTAATATGGCCCATAGAGAAGGATTTCCTTTTACCTCCTGAGCCTCTGCCTGCCATATGCTCTCTCTGTACAGCACACTGGGATAAAAGACTGGGCCCCACGGGTGCTGTATGACATCACCAGGTGCCTGGCTGAGCAAGGATTTCTGTGACTTATAAACCAACCTGAGCCAATAAGGACTCTGACCTCCTCAAAGTCTTTGGCAAAAAGCAGACTGGTGCTCTGCATGCCTGCAGGGCTAAACAGGAAAACCAACTGCTTGTCCGGCCCCCAGAACAAGTAGACCCGTGGGTCGGGTGATAGGAATCAGACACTCCGGATATCGTCCATTGCTTCTAAATATTCACAAAGTTACATGAAAAGGTAGTGTGTGAATAAAGGGTCAGCTTAATGTTTTTCTTGGTTTTTTTTAAACTAAGTTTGAAAGAGTCCACACTGGTAAAACATGCTCAACTGCTGAAGATGATGGTAGGGTCATTAATATCAGCTTACAGGAAGAAAAAAAAAGTGTCAGGAAACTATTTTACAAAGACATTCTAGAAAGGTTATGGGCCATATTACATAGTTGGTGCTAACTTAACCAGAGCAGTTGTAAACTTCCCAGAGCCATTATAGCCTATGGAGGTTTTAAGTTTACAACAGCTCTGGTTAAGTTAGCACCAAGTATGTAATATGGCCCTATATGTTTACTACAGAATTGCTGAACAACCCATGAATATACCGTTTCTGACATATGATCAATGGGCTCTGTGGGATTTATATGGCATATGATGACATACTTTAATTTCATTTACATTGTACTGAAAACATCATCTGATTGTTACAATATTCTGCCTTGTTGTATGCAGTGTTTTCTTTTATATTGTTTTATTACTTGGTATACAATCACTACGGTGTTTGAGGAGTAATAATACCTATACCTTATATAAATGTTATTTCTTCTCTGCCTTTATGATACTGAATAAAAATTACTTAGAAATAAATACATTATTCAATCGGATTTTTAGAATGAAGAAAGAAAACGTTGGACACTATTTCTGATAACCAGATTATTCAAGGATAAACTGTGTGATACAATGTTCGTAACGGGACCTACTGTAGATACTCGAGTATACCGCAAGATTTTGGTGACAAAAATGTACCTTAAAATTGGAGGGGTCGCGTTATATTCGAGACATCTGCATCGCATGTTAAAAAAATAACATGCCTGGCTCTGGATGCCAAGTCTCCCTGAAGTGAATGCGGGTTTCCTGATGCTTGCAAACACTTCAGGAACTCCCGGATTTGGGAGAGGTGGGATCCATCACAGCCAGAGGGCACTCTCGGTTTAAGCCAATCATTAACCTCGCTTGCCTCTGCCGGCCATCTAAATCGCTAGTAAAGAAGACGGGTGGCCGGTGGCTTCATACTTAGTAACCACTGTAATCATTCTAGATCAGAGCACCCTGGCCTGAGGGGGAGCCTGACTGTGTTAAGAGAACCTGGAAGGATTTTGTTTACCGGTACAGTAAAATTTTGTTCCTCAGGTTATATTCGAGTCTTGAGTATTCTCTAATTTCCATAATAAAGCTCTATCCATCTCGTTATATTCGGGTTGCGCTATACTCGAGTATCTACGGTACTCCTTATCCAAATCTGTTATTTACAATTTGTTTCTTATGGATGTAATGTCTATTTCGTATTACCTGGTCATACGGTAACCTGTAGTGCCCAAATATAAAGTGATCTGACATTTTTAAGTTCTCTAGTTATTTTGGCTACTTTCTTATTGTTACATCTGTATTGTGAGAATAAGGTTTTACTTACTTTAGACTGTATCAAAAAAGAGAAGTGTGCTAAAAATGTGTGACAGAAGAAATTTGATTGCCGTACAGAGGTCAAAGAATATTGCACAAAAACAAGCTTTTGAAGAAATACTAGATCTATAAATAGGATAGAGTGGCTTATTTTTTTATCAAGATGACACTAAAGAGGTTACTCAGAGAGCACCGAAAAGTTCGGCGACATTTCAGAGCTCTCTCGTTCCCCGTTCTTCAGGGAATCAAATTCCCCAATCCTGCAGTGAATTCAGCATTCACCACAGGGTCCCGGAAGTGCAGGGAAAAGGCCCCGCATCGATCAGAAAAACTGCTGGAAAAAATTGGAACGACCCCAAAACACTTCAGAGGAAAAGCCGAACGCACCCGAAGATCCGCTGCAAACCCGCCGAACAGTGTAAAAAACTGTTGAAACTTTAAAAAATTTAAATGCGGTTTGCAAAAAAACTACTAGACGAAAATGTATGGAATTAACAGATAAGGTCCTATGAATAATAATAAAAAAAAGTTTGTTACGGGAATAGGAGAAACCACCATTTAAAAAAAAAATGCTGAAAAAATCCAGAAAAATGCCTAATTAAAAATAAAGAGACTTTTTGATGCAAATTAAAAGAATACAGGTTTAACCCTTTCGCTGCTGAGGCATTTCCCGCCTCTGTGCTGTGCTCATTTGTATCTGTTTCGCTCATCATGTTTAAACGTGTTTTGAAGGCTTATTTTAGTATATGACCCAGACATATTATATATTGTTCTTTCCGGCAGACTCATAATATATCATTATTATATGTATACGTCATGTCCTGTCTGTATATTATAACAAAAAATGCAATAAAATTTGAATTTTCAATAATTTACAACGTGTAAAGTGTTTTTTTCACATTTTAACATGTAAGCAATTGCGGTTCTATTTTGTATGGTGTGCGCTTGTTAAAAAAAATTAGAAATGGGGTCTCGCTACATTTTTTTGGGGGGGAAAATTACGCGATTTTTAACAAACACACCGCATACAAAAATCGTTAGTGCAGCATCATTGTTCACATTATAATTGAAATGGGAACAATAGTGCTGCATTAACAAAACAAACAAAAAAAAAAACTTATTTTTTTTTTATAATATTTTATTTTTAATTTTTTTTAAAAAACTTTTTACATGGTCATGTTTGAGATCGTTGGAAAGGCCATGCTCTGGCCGATCCAACGATATCAAACATTAACCCCTAGCTGCCACAGATCGGGAGATACGGGGTTCATTGGAACCCCCTGTCTCCACCATTGCTGGCAGCTAGGGGTTAACTCCAGGACTGGCGTCATCGTGCTATGCACGATGACGCCAGTCCTCAGGGGGAGCTCCCGGAGGCTTGGCCGACATCCAAGAAGTCGGCCAGCTCCGGGAGAGGATTACGATCCGGCGCCTTTATCGGGATCTGGCTCCCCAGGGGTTAATGTCAGCCACCGTTTGGAAGGACAGGCTATGCCCTTCCAAACGGTGCCTGCCTTAACCCTGTGGCCCCCGGCAATCTGGAGGGAGAGAGGTCCGAAGCAATGACATCTAATGTCCCCGCCGGAGTCCCGGAGTGCTGGGCTGACATCCAAGATGTCAGCCCGCACCGGGGGGGGGGGGGGCCAGCAATCGGCCGGAATCCCAGCAGATTGCTGCCTCCTGTGCTAGGACGCGCACTTGGCAGAACGCGATGCGCGCGTCCTTAGCAGCCAAGTTAGTAATAGATATTGAAAGAACAAAAAAAAAAAGAGGAATATTTTTAACATTGAAACCTATGGGATTCACCCGATTACACCTGCAGAATGAAAACACTGAACATCAGGGCATTTCATTGACATTTCTCTGCTGTTTGGTGGTCTCTGAATAGTTTAACCATTGCTTCTCTATGGGGACCTTCACTGCTGCCGAACGGCACTGTATTTGGCTGGCAATCTCACAAAATATGGCGAACTGCCTGCTTTTTGAACAGACGAATGACCACGAAATGGCACCGTATGGGGAAATTCACCATTCGGTGCAATTTCGAGGCCACTTCGGATCTCTCTGAATAACCCCTTATGAAATAGTCTGCCGGGTGCCCGTGTTAGGCAGGTGGTTGACAGAGTTGATAGATTATTGGGAGGGGCTGGAGATGACCCAGCTGTCATGGTCCATATTGGTACCAATGACAAAGTAAGAGGAAGATGGAAGGACCTGAAGAATGAGATCAGGGAACTAGGAAGTAAACTGAAGAAGAGGTCTTCCAAGGTAGTATTTTCTAAGATACTACCTGTGCCACGCGCTACAGTTGAAAGGCAGCAGGAGATCAGGGAGGTCAATGCGTGGCTTAAGTCTTGGAGCAGAAAGGAGGGCTTTGGGTTTTTAGAGCACTGGGCTCATTTTGCATTGGGGTACAATCTGTATAGTCGTGATGGATTGCACCTGAATGGAAGAGGGTCTGCTGTGCTAGGGGACAGGATGGTTAAAAGGTTGGAGGAGACTTTACACTAGTGGAAGGGGGGGGCTACAGAAGCTTACAAAATGGAGACAAACAGATAGTGGATGAGTTTCAGCTCAGACTAAGGGAGGGGGTGGAGCCGGGGGGATGGGTAATGTCAGAACAGTGGAGGCATGCAATGTAAAGTCACATTCAGCATGTGTGGGTAGAGACAATATTAAATGTATGCTTGCTAATGCAAGGAGCCTCAATAACAAGATGGGGGAACTAGTGGCAATAGCATACACTAAGCAATACGACATAATAGGAATAACAGAAATGTGGTGGGATGAAACGCATGACTGGGCTGTAAACTTACATGGTTTTGCATTGTTTAGGAGGTATAGGAAAAATAAGAAAGGGGGTGGAGTATGTTTGTATGTAAATCAGGATTTAAAGCCAAATAGTACACACCTGGTAAGCGACGAGGGAAATGTGGAATCCTTATGGATAAATATTTCATTGGGGAATAAACAGGGAAGTCAACTATTGGTTGGCATATGCTATAAACAACCGAATATAGATAATGATGAGGAAGAACAACTGTTAGAGCAAATTAGGAAGGCTGCACATCGGGGTAGCACTTTAATTATCGGAGATTTTAATTACCCGGACATTAATTGGGATAGTGGAACTAGTAATTCAGCGAGGGAATCCGGTTTCTGAACCTTTTAAATAATACCTTCATGACACAACTGGTAGAAACACCAACTAGAGATGATAACTGTCTGGATCTGGTTATAACAAATAATGTGGATCTTTTCTCAAATATTCATGTAAGAGAGCAGTTGGGAAACAGTGACCATAATATGGTGTCTTTTGAAATAAACTCAAAAACACACATTCATAAAGGGCATGCTAAAACTAATTTTAAAAATGCCAACTTCATTAAAATAAAAGGAAGCTCTCAATGTCATTGACAGGCAGAAACTCTTTCAAGGGAAAAACACGGAGGATAAGTGGAATATCTTTAAACTAACACTAGAAAAGTACACGTAACAATATATTCCACTGGGTAATAAATATAAAAGAAACAGACTGAAGCCAATGTGGCTTAGTAGGAAGGTAATCAAGGAAATTAAAAATAAAAAGAGGGCATTTAAAGCTCTTACATCGGAGACATTCTATAAAGTATATAAGGCAGCCAATAAAGCATGTAAAAAAGCGATTAGATGGGCGGAACTAGAAAATGAAAAAGAAATAGCCAAAGAGAGCAAGACCAAATCTAAAAGATTCTTTAGGTACATAAATTCTAAAAAACCCAAGGGTGAAAATGTAGGTTCACTAAAATCTGAGTAGGTATTGTTAACTGAAGACCGTGATAAGGCAGAAATTTTGAATGATAAATACTGAAGAAAAATAATCAAAGAGAAACATATAACAGGAGACATGTAATTCATTGATAAAAACTTACTAATAAAAAGTGACTGGTTGACTCAGGACAAGGTTTTGCAGCAATTAAACAATGTGAATGTGAATAAAGCCCAAGGGCCAGATGGAATTCACAAGTGAGTACTGAGGGAGGTATGTGTTTAAGAACAGAAGTTTACTTCTTTCCTTAATCTGTCAAGATTTGTTTCTTTCAGGAATCGTACCAGAGGATTGGAGAAAAGCTGACGTGGTCCCTCTATTTAAGAAAGGTTTACAATTTGTGCATGGGAATTATAGACCTGTAAGCTTAACATCCGTGGCAGGGAAAGTATTTGAGGGGTTACTAAGGGATAATATTCAGGAATTTATTGGTAGGTATAATGTAATTAGCAAAAATCAGCAAGGTTTTATGAAACACAGATCATGTCAGACTACCCGAATTTCGCTCTATGTGGAAGTAAGTAGAAGTATAGATCCGGGGGTCGCAGTGGATGTGATTTAGGCTAGAGTCAGACAAACGCAGTCTAAGCGCACACTGCGTGCGTGCATAACGGACAGACGTACTGACGGAAGATACTGTAGACACCACACGGTCCGTTTTTGTTGATGGACGTAGGGAAAAAAAGGGAATTATAGGAAACAAAATGAATCTGAAAAATGAAAAAAAAATTGAATAGGATATGAAAAGCCATTTTGTGCGTCAAGGTGCTGGACGTCGTAAATGTGCTGCATCTGACACCTCACACAGAACGCTACGCGGACGTGCCACACACCGTGGTAGCGGTTTTACGTTCTTGCCTAACTTGGGTCAGTTTGCCACGTGCGTTGTGCGTGCACAGTTCAGTGTGCTCGTACTTTGTGTGTGGGTCTCTATTGATCATGATTCTATGCTACGACAGACGTTAAACTGTGCGGCAACATGGACGTGATAACTGCGTTCGTCTGACACAGGCCTTACTTGTATTTTGCCAAAGCTTTCAACACAGTTCCACAGCACCGATACCACTTTCTTAATACTGAGTACAAGTACTGATACTTTTTTCAGGTACTCACTGATACAGAGTACCGATACTTTAATGTCATGTGACAGTTTTCCAATAAATAATTTAGGATTTTGATGAAAACCTGTCCAGTTTATGTTAAGATTGAAATGTATGGCCAGACACCCCATTTATTCACTGCCTGCACACCCTGACCATACACACCAGACCTCGGACCCTAGTGTGTGTGTGTGTGTGTGTTATATATATAAATATACATACATACATACACACATTCCAGACCTCAGATACATGTATACTCAGACGTGTGTGTATATATATATATATATATATTTATTATACACACACACACACTATCGAAAATTACAGAGATCACTCGGATAAGGCTGGAAGGCACTATCTTCAGTTGCAAATGCCAAGTGTCACTCCTCTAAAAATGATATTGCTGCGATGGATTTGTACAGGCCTGGTCCAATCAGGGCCTTGCAAGCCTGTATGTGATCCTCAAACTGGAGCAGGAGGCAGAGAAGGAGGCAGCGCCGGGGCTCCCCAGGTGAAGTGGCTGAGCACAGGTCCCAGAGCGTGCAAAACAGAGGTCATGGTCACCGGGGGGATTGAGGAGAGATGGGGTGCTCCCCACAGTCGCAGATCGGGGAGGGGCACCTAGCACCAGGCTCCTGGTGGGGAGGATCCGCCCCGTAGGCATCGCCGGGTTTCCAGGGAGTTGCAGAGGTGACCGGAGGACGGAGGCGGATCTCACAAGATCCCGACTGGAGGTTTCCCAACATGCGGCAGCTGTAAACCTTTGCCGGCGGTGCTAGTTGGGAGGCGGCCAGCTGCTCCCAGGAACGCGGCCAGCCGGAATGTCGTTACAGCATTCGGACAGCTGCTCCAGTCCCACGGATGCCGGGAAGCCAGCTCAGTGCTGGCTTCCGGTATCTGTGGGCAGTATCAGGGACATCTGCACGAGTACCAAGTACTCGTGCAAATCCCAGTATCGGCACCAATACCGATACTAGTATCGGTGCATCCCTACACTAAAGGCATTTGTTTTCTCGGTTTATCGGTGTATATAAAATGTAAATGGGCTTCATCTGCACATCTTATTTATTTATAAAGTATTTTACCAGGAAGGATACATTGAGATTTCTCTCGTTTTCAAGTATGTCCTGGGTTCAAGAACATTTGAAATGTTACAGTCGTTACAGAAATACAATGCCAATAACATGCAAGATATTAAAAAACAAAACACAAATACAGATTTACACAGAAAATAAATATGTAGGAAATAGTCAATATGTTACATGTTTACAGGTGCATTCCGTATTGAGGTATGTTAATAGGGAGCTCTTGAGTGACTTTAGACTGAGGGAAGATTTGATGGGGTCTGGGAGGTTATTCCATAATTGTGGTGCTCTGTAGGAAAATGAGGATTGAGCAACTTTATTTTTGTATTGTGGTATTACAAGTAAGGTGCTGGTCCTGGATCGGAGGTTGCGCGGACATTGTAATACGACAATCTGCGCAAAGGGTTTTTCCCCTCGCGTTAATGCGTTTTTGCATTAATCAATAATGAGAATAGTTGACAACTATTTTCATTATCGATTGGTTGTTTCAGCCCTAATCTCCTTTGCCGCACTTTGGCACCCTTAATTCACGGACCCTGCAGTGAATTCAACATTCACATCAGGGTCCTCGAAGTGTGCCGAATCAACCAGTCGACCGCATAAATATTTAAGAAAAACAGGGAAATTTTGTTTTTACATCAAAACCTATGGGATTCGCCTGCTGAACCCGGTCAAACGAAACCACTGAAAATCTGGTAATTTCGGTGTTCTCTGAATAGATGAACCATTACTTCTCTACGGGGAATATCACTGCTGCCGAAGGTCACCGTATTTCGCTGTCAATTTACCAATATTTGGCAGCTTTTTGAATAGCCGAATTCCCATGAAACTGCACCGTACGGGGAAGTTCACAGTCCGGTGCAATTTGGTGTGCTCTGAATAACCCCTTCAATAAAAACAAACTTGTGATCTTTACCATCACCCTACAACTAAGGCACGTCTTCTCCATTCATCTCCAACATAGCATCTGCGGTTATTAACGTTTAACTCAGTCTGAGTTTAACAGTGTGTGCTTTACACAGACCCACATCGTTTAATCGACTAACTGATTAATCGATAATGACAATAGTTGACCACTATTAACTGATTAGCTGTTTCAGCCCTAATTCAGACACATTCCAAGCTGGTTTTAAAACAGTATTTTAACACTGTGGGCATCATGCCCCTGGTACTAAAATCGTTAGGGGCATGTTCTGGAGTTCAAATGCAAATACCTTTAATTTGCAATAAGCAAAAATCCTTTGCTTATGTGGAACATTTCAACTATACTCAACATCAAGGTACTAAGAGGTGACTTGCACATTGCGTATACTGGTAGTGAAGGGAAGAAACAATTAACAAAAAGAAAAGGTAATCGGTGAAAATATGGCCCTTCAATATTAAAAAGAACTTCTGCTCATTGCGATCATTTTATAGTCTACAAATGGTCTTATCAAATGTATTTCAAACTTTGAGCCAGTAAGAAAACATAGGTGCCCATTAGGAGTTATTAATAGCCAAGAAAAATGAGATGTGGAATAACCCAGGAGCCAGAGGTCACATTCTTGACTTCTTCACCTACACAGAGATATGACTTTTATTGCACTTTACAGATATATAGCAGAGCTACTGAAAATGACACTAACCACCATGGCCATTTAATTGGTCAGGGTCAGCTGTTTGCCCCCCCCCCCCAAAAAGTGAAGAATTTTCCCCTGCCCAGAAGGCTGTCAATTAGCTCACAACGGGACAGGTCTTTTGAGGTCGCAATCAGCACTGTTAATAATTAACCCCTTCAGTCCTTGCCCCAAAAACCCCCGTTTATACCTTAGAGTCTCTCTTTAATTGTGACATTCCAGCAAAACAATACACAGGTACCACTCGTTAATCTATTACCTGCATAAGCTGCTGCAGCTTGAAAACTCTTTTGTAGATGGCTGAATTTGGGACATTGTATCGCTTGGCATTCTCAAACATCAAGTTTAGGTCGGATTCCAGGTGATCCAAATTCTCATATTCTTGGTTCTTAAGTTTTGTTCTGTGGTAGATGAAATTTCACAACTAATTACATCAGAAATTACATCAAATTACAACAGTCAGAGAATTTGCTTTCAGACCAAATATGGAAACATTAACCGAGGCAAAAATAACTGATCTTCTGATTAGACCAAATAGTTGGAGAGTCAAAAATTATCAAGGGATACATAACAGGTTCCAACAGTCTACATGCACAGCAGTATAAAAGCACAGCAGAGTGGAGCTACAACATTTGCCATAAGAAAGGGATTATTATCTTTAAAAAAATGACTTAACTTCTAGGGTCAGGCGTTGCAGTTGGGTGATTTCTTGCGTTTGTTACCTGATCTGCTGCAGAGCGACTGGATTTTTGATTTGCTGATAATAATCAGGATATTTCTTCTTAGATGGGAGGTGGAAGAAAGGCTCCGCTATGAGCTGCCCTTGATTATTCCGACACAACCTCACAGTCTCATAAAGCTGATATAATGGGCTGGAGATATCCATAAAAGAAGTAATGCTCTCGCCTTCTGATTCTCCTTCTTCGTAACGAATAGTGGATGCTGCAATGCGAGAGGAGATTAAGCAGAAATAGGTCTTGGGCAGGTTCATGAATAGACATGCATTTGCTTCAAAACAAAACAAATCCAGGGTTCGAATGGCCAAAGCCTTCGGGAAAAATATACATCTAGCTCCTAGGTTTCAGAGCTACGAAACACAAATCCATATGCTAAACCGAGAGAGGGGGGGGGGGGGTCAAGAACGAAATGGGATGCAAACAAGTCACCTTCGCAGAACGTTATAGATTTCTCTCACTGCCTTTTAAAAGCAGACTGGTGCTTTGGCATTTCGGACAATCCAAAGCAGGCCACTCTACTTTTACTCTAAGGCCCCGTTCACACTGTGCGATTTTCATATTCGCAACATGGTGCGATAATGTCACGCGACATCGCTGTTTTGTGCGACTTTTGCAAAGCACCACCAATGCAAATCGCAAAAAAGGGTCATGTACCAGCGACATGCTTCTGCGACGCGCAACATCGCGCAACATCGCGCGGCAAGATGTGAACAGCTCCACTGAAATGCATTGGAGAAGCTACACAGCGCGACGTCGCGGCAAAATCCGCGCGATAAATCGCACATTGTGAACGGGGCCTAAAACACACAGGTAAGTGGTGAAGAATATTGGTTGAAACAAGGCACCTTGATTTCTCCCCAAAAGTCCCCTCCTGTTGACGTCAAAATATATAATTATGAGAAAAGTACGGGGTGGATCTAGGATAAATTTATCCTAGATCCACCCCATACTTTTTTCTAGACACTGTACTATTACTCTTATGCTACTGCATTTGTTTTAAGGTCTCCGTTTCACCTAGACCAGTGATGGCGAACCTTGGCACCCCGGATGTTTTGAAACTACATTTCCCATGATGTTTAGTTGCACAAAAGCCTAGCAAAACATCATGGGACATGTAGTTCAGAAATTTCTGGGGTGCCAAGGTTCGCCATCACTAACCTAGACCATTGGCACAGTAGAGACAGATACCTACTGATCCTCTCAGATTCCCTGATGGACATAGTCAATTGAAAAACGTGCATTTCTTGATTTCTGTAAAGCAAACTCACGGTAAACCTCAAACTCTATTCAATTGGGGGGGGGGTGTTTAATAGTACTGTACCCAATGCCAAAGTAAAACGAAAAATATGCATCAAAATGTATGAAGAAACTTTAAGGTGGATAATATCCTCAAATTATTCGAGTTTGTTTGTAATAAAACAGGCACCAACATGTTTAGCTTAATGTGCATTAAGGAATCACTCTAAGAATTCTTCCCCCTTAAATGACTGAGCAGATGCTGCTTCAACTTATGAGCAAAATACACATTTTTAGTAGCCACATATTGCGGTTATTTTTTTGTTAGAATACAGAGGTCTGAATCTGTAAAGAAACATGGAATGTTAGAAGTAAATTTGGAAGGGAGACAAAAAAGGGATAATTTGCAGGTAGTTTTCAAATCCCCCATAACAAATCAAAACTTACAACAAGAAACATCAATATAATCTAGGTTGTGCTGCTCTTCAGCATTATGACAACTATAAGGATACTTGTGTGATTATTAGGAAGGGAACCTTTTCCACATGGACATTTGCCTGTCGCAGGGCTGTCAGAGTCCAGATGCTGGGTGCAGTCCAAGACTGTCAAGAGCAGATCAATTGAGTATGCATACGAATGTATGTAACAGCAATCACGCTTGAAAAAAAAATCTCTGCCGTGGAGCTGGAACCTTGTGGCATCAGTCTGATTTATTGATTTGAGTGCCCAGTACTCTTGTTTTTGGATTACATGGGACTATAAAGTCACTCTGGTCTGTGTGGCACCTGGCTTTGTGATCCAGGTATGAGGCAAAATCCCTCTTAGTGTATGGCGATAGCAATTCTTAGATACAGAATTGCATTAAAATTTGTTGTAAAGTGTGAACTTTGATCCAAATTAGTACCAGCGTTTCAGCCAATAAATGGTCACTTTATAGCACTGGCATATTAGATCAGTCTGTAAAACATCATGGTTTGGCTTTCTGTATCCTCTCGCTCATTGGGAAGTTGGCATTTTCATGAAGTTCCTGATTTAATCGCAACAAAATCTGCTTTGATTGCTGTTAACTTTCCCATTATCAAGAGACTATCAGGTCTGTTCAGAGAGAGGTGAAAACCAGGAGAATGACTGGAGAAATGAAAATTCTAGGTCAAAATAGCCAAACTAGAATAATTCTCCCATTTGTCTCACTTTCGAAATCGGCTATTTGGTCTAGATTGTTCTCTTCTCTAGCCAATTCTCCTTGTTTTCACCTTTCTCTGAATAACCCTGTAAATATTCCCATGGTCAAGCAGAATGTTTGAAACCTTTTTTTTTTGGTAACTAGACAATTCTACATTACAAATAACCAAGCATCTACACGCTTGGCACAAAACAGATTAAAGTACAATAACAAGCATTGCATTGCACACTAACAGAAGACAAATGTCAAAATAAAATAGATCTACCACACGTACATCACATCATCCAAAAGTTTGGACAGTCCCTGTAACCTAAGAAGACTAGCAACGGCTTCCTTTATTAATGGAGACTTTAAGCAAAATGATAATTTATTAACAAATCAAAAAAAAGGAAATAAATACTCATTCTTACCATTTAAAGAAGCATCTTCCTCGCTTTCCGATCCATACTGCAATGCCATGGTAATAGCAGACAATCTATCCCCTTGAGCAGACCTCCGGTTTCTAAAAAAAATAAAAAAAAAAAAAAAAATTTGTAGATATCCAGAAAACTATAAGATTTTTATATTAAGAATAAAAAATATAAAATATTATTCCATGTTAAAAGGGATACTACAGTTGTGTTTGGTTGGTACCCTAAATCTAATTCTACCTACCAAAAACAACATCGTGATTGGTTTTCAATAGTTTCCCTTTAACCCCTTCACTGCTGAGCCATTTCACCTCTGTGTGCTGAGCTCATTTTTTCCCCGTTTTTGCTCATCATGATTAAACATTGATTTGAAGTCATGTTTTATTGTACAACACCGGCAAATTATATATCCTTTTTTTCAGCAGACTCGGCAGATTCAGAATATATCATTATTATATGTATACGTCAGAATGCTAGAACAAAAAATGTAATAAAATTAGAATTTCCAATCATCTACAGCGTGTAAAGTGATTTTTTTTCACATTTTATCATCTGAGCCTTTGCGGTTATATATTTTATGGGGTACACTCAGGGCTTTTTTTCAGGGGATACTCGCCGGTACTCCATACCGGCACCTCACCACCAGCCCGAACTAACAGGAGAGAGCATGATGCTCCTCCCTCCTCCTGCAGTGGCAGGCAGAGAATCGGAAGCGCTCGTCAGCTCATATTGCTCCTGAACGCTTCCGATTGTCAAGAGTGTATGTAGGGACCGATAACCCCCCTCTTCTCCCAGTAATTGACAAGGGAGGGCTGGTTAAATAAAATCTCCTCTGTTTCTTCAGTGCCCCAGCTCTGGCAGACATTTGTAAACATGCTGCACCCCCCTCTCTCTGCAGCCGCTGAAACTTTGAACAGCATGGGGAGGGGGTGCAGCATGTTTACACACATCTGCCAGAGCTGCGGATTGGCAGGCAAGTGGTGTGATCAGAGGAGCTGGCACTGTAAGACGGTACAGGTGGCTGCCTAAGAGCGCAAGACCAGGAGGGGGTGCAAAAAAAATTTGGATCTCTGGTCACTTGCCTTTACAGGGATCCAAATTTTTAAACTATCTGCCTGGCGCTGTGTCCCTCCTGCTCCTCCTCCTCCTCTAAGATGCAGCTGGTGCCCAGCAAGCTGCATTGTATCTGCCAGGTCAGAGAGCAGGCTCCCCCACGGTGCTGGATATGGAAGCCTGCGCTCGCCCTCTCTCTCCTCCTGGTCCCTTCCTCCTTGCTGGTGCTTGGCCCCCTCTGATGATGTCAAGAGGACAGCATGCCAAAAGAAGTCTACACTGCTGCCTTACCCCCAGCCTCCCCAGCAGTTCCAGTCAGTGTTCGGTGCACCCTGGAAGGTGGAAATGTAAGTCCTGGCTGCATTGCTCTGTAGGGACTCAGTGACAGGCAGGCCTCAGAACAAAGAAAAAAACTGCTGCGGTTTCCAAATACACTTCAAAACAGCATTTAAAAATGTCAGCTCTGGCAACACAGGTATGTTCACCTGGTTCTGCTGTTACCACCATGTGGTGGTGTTCTCAAGGTCAAAACACCCTCTCATTGGAGTCCTCCAATATTATTCAAACAGTACTTGGTGGATAGTGGAGTTTCATTGATGTGGAGCTCATACACACTGCGCATTACTGGGAGTTTCATTGCTATGGAGCTCATACATACTCCGTAAAACGGAGTTTCATTGCTGTGGTGCTCACAAATGCTAGGGGATTATCTACTAAAAAACCCCCAAAAAAACCCAGCAAAACTGCACTGCAATACAGACTTTTCTTGCAACAGAGGCACTTATTTGATTACCCCCATAGGGTTACAACAATAGTTGTAGTTCATTTAAAGGAACACAGTATCAAAAAATATGGTTCCCTTTTATAGTGTCTTCCTTTGAGTGAGCTAGAACTCGTTTATTAGGACATGAAAATAGTCCTAATAATCATTTTTTCCCCGGACGTGAGAGTACCCCCACCTATTTTTCCAGGAAAAAAGCACACACTTGTTAAAAAAATTAGAATTAAGACAGGGGTGTCAATCTGTCGCCATTGCTTTATCTCTAGAACCCCTGCCCGTGTCCATCCGTGCTGACCTTCTGATTACAGGCGTATCTTAAGGGGTGCTGAGTGCAAGGTCTCGGCTTATGCCGATTATGTACTTCTGACTCTTACGAACCCTGTCTCTTCAGTTACTAGGTTATTGGAGGTGTTGGATCGGTTATCGGGGGTAGCGGGATACAAAATTAATATAGTACAGGAGGGGTGGGGTCGCGCCTATTCCCCGATGGGGCGGCTGCAACCACCAAATGCATCCAGCCCAACAACATGTGTAAAACATAACAAAGAAAAAAATGTCATCTGCGCTAATTTCCATTATACCGTGTGAAACTAAACACAATTAGGAGGTCTGGTTTCTTATCAATGGCCATTATAAAATATGTCTAAGTCTACGGCCCTCTTTTGTGTACCTCCGGGGCCGAGGCTCTGGAGTGCAGGTTTGGTTTTTATACCACTACGGGCTCTATCCCCTACCTCGGTATTCGTATCCCGGGGTCTCACATGGATGTTTATTCCCTCAATTATACCCCGTTGTTTCGACAAATCAAATGTGATCTTGAACGATGGTCAAAGCTGCACATCTCGTGGTTGGGAAGGGTGCACTGTATCAAGATGAATGTTCTGCCTCGCCTCCTGTACCTCTTCAAGACCCTCCCACTGCACCTGAGTCCAACGGACCTTTAAACTTTACAGACGACTATTGATACCTTTGTGTGGAACAACAAGAGACACAGGGTGGCGAGGCAGACATTGTATAGGTCTCGGGCAGTGGGGAGGATGGGATTGCCCTCTCTACTTTCGTATATAGGGCAGCACGCCTCACCCAGATTGTGGCATGGCACTCCATCGGTGCCCGGTGGACTTAGAATCCTCTATGATGTCCCCAGACCTGCCACAATTCTGGCTATGGACTTCACCTGCTCACCGCACGGCGTTGTGCACGGAGTGCCTGGCTGTTGTGGCAGCTGTTAAACTTTGGGACACTTTTTCCATCAAGTGTAACCTCACCTGCTTCCCATCCCTATTTACCCCTTATTTGCACAATAAGGAATTCCTCCCAGGCATGCGCCCGCAACCTTATGGATTACTAGAAGATATGGGACTCCAGTGTCTGATGCATCTCTATGCCAAGGTAAACAAACGAAAAGGGCAATGTAGCACTCAAAGGGGCATAACCCCGAAAACCAATAACAAACCAATTTGCACAAAAAGTGCAACAAGAGTGCCTAAAATACAGTATTTTTAATACAAAGAGGCACACAAACAAAAATTGAAAAGTGAAACAGAAATGAGTCCACCACTTATATATATTCACAGTAGAAATGGTATATGTCACGTCACTCAAGTGAGGTATGGAAAAATAGAGCAATAGAGCAATTTGACCAATAAAAAGAGTATAAATACCACCCTATTACCTCAGCGGTTCAAGCCGCCTACATACCTACTAGCTAGATAGGATGTGTAATACACAAGAGAGGTGCGTGAACTCATAAACCCAAGAGTGGGACTCAGCCAATTAGACTAACAACAGTTAAAAAAGTAAAGAGTCATAGCTCGACGTGTTTCGCCCTGCCGGGCTTAGTCCTGAGCTGAAATGACCAGAGTTTACATGCAGGGTATAAATACATGCGCTGGCGATTAAACAATAATTATCCATCAAACATACCGACACGCTTCTAGGGACGCCGCTCGTCAAGTCCTGGTTGTTACCACCCTGATCACATGATCGAAATTATGGCCAATGAAAAACCTAGGTTCTATCATCACAGCCACGTGACCACGGGCTCCCAATCCCCGCTGGGATACCCCTGCTAATGTGGACACGCCGGCTGGTAATAATATACACAACCGGCTTATATCGCAGAAGGATCTCACACAGATGAATAAGTACCTGCAGAGTGTCTACTGTCCATAAAAAATAAATAAGATGCATTGTAATGTTAGAATCGCCAAAGGATCACTACCCATAGAGTAATGATTGCAACGCCCAACCATAATAAGGCTATGCGCGCATGCATCGAACCGTAAACATAACAGCCCAGATAACCTTAATGCCGTATACAGTCCACACAGCAATATAAAATTTGACAGAAGGCCACCAAACCAGCCCCAATACAAAATGATCTACCATATAGATCGTGGTGGGGGGGGGGGTTGGGAAGTTGAAGGGAAGGGGGGGCAGGGAAAAGTCATTAAACAAAACCGTAATACTAGTAAAAATAAGCCTAAAGATAGGGGGCATCATTCCTAATCAAAGTAGTATCAAATAGATAGAAAGGACGACCCCATCCTAGGAAAAGCAGCACCTAGGGTCCAGGGCGGCCTTTTGCTTCTGTCAACGGATGCCGAAAAGGCGATCGACAGGGTGGGATGGGAGTGACTTTCTTTTTGCCACGCTCCGTCACCTGGGATTGGGCCCCTCGCTTCGCTCTTGGATACAAGCGCTGTACACTGGCCCCTCGGCCAGGGTATGTGTCAATGGTGCATTTACTGATAGTTTCCCTATCTGTAATGGAACACGTCAGGGCCGCCCCCTCTCACCCCTACTTTTTATCCTCTCTTTAGAACCCATTTTGGAGGCGGTCCGTCAGCACCCGGATATATCTGGAGT
Source organism: Leptobrachium leishanense (assembly GCA_009667805.1). Taxonomy (NCBI): domain Eukaryota; kingdom Metazoa; phylum Chordata; class Amphibia; order Anura; family Megophryidae; genus Leptobrachium; species Leptobrachium leishanense. The sequence continues at coordinate 114,807,357 of CM019070.1, forward strand.
TTTGGGAGGGACAGATTCACATAAGGTGGCAGCGTACGCGGGCGACCTCTTCTTTGGCTCTAATCCACTGATCTCTCTCCCTAACATTCTGTTGGCCTTCGAGGAATACCATAAATTAGCTAACTTTAAGATTCATTTCTCGAAGTCCTCACTCTTAAATATCTCGGTCCCCTCTCAACGGGTGGTTGCCATGCGCCCTTATTTACCCATTCAATGGGCTGGTTCACGACTGAAGTACCTGGGAGTGTGGCTGACTACAGACAGTACTCGGCTATATGACACAAATTTTGCCTCACTACTGTCCACTATCTGCCGAGACCTTAGGGCCTGGGACATCCCTCACATTTCCTGGTTTGGGAGGGTCTCAGTTCTTAAAGAAGGCGAGGTAGAATATTCATTTTATTTATTTCAGACGCTACCCGTTACCATTCCCCGCACCTTCTTTGCTACCCTGCGTTCCCTGGTGATATCCTATGTATGGCGCCGCGCCCGACCACGAATTCGATATGACATCATGACACGATCTAGAAATCAGGGAGGGCTGGGTGTTCCGGACTTCTCCCGCTACTACGCCTCTTGCCACATTCTGCGAGCAGCGGAGTGGACTAGAGAGAGGGTGGCGAAGAGATGGATGTCGGTGGAGCAGACACTGCTGGAGGTCCCGTTGGCGGTTCTTCCTGGATTGCCTCGTTCGCAGGGCCTCCGTCTGGCACGAACGTCACCGTTCACACTTGCCACCCTACATTGCTGGCATAGGGAAGTGATCCGCTCAGGCCTGACAACCTACCCCTCCCCGATGACACCGATCACGTACTATGAGGGGTTCCTGTCACACCTGGGTCCGAGATCGTTGGTGGCCTTGACCACCGCCTCTATACCCAGAGTTCACCATTTCCTCTCTACTTCGGGAGTAATACCACTTAGTTCCTTGTTAGGGGACAGGCCCCCAACCTTTTTGCACCACTTTAAATAATCGCCAGGTCACCGGCTGCCTTCGAACTGCATTGCGGCCCCACGCGCTTACCCGTCCCCTTACCCACCTAGAACGTTGTTGTGCTTTGCCTTCCCCTCTGTCTAATGGGGTGTCCCTCGTATATTCTCTTCTCAGAGATGCAGCTTCTGTGACCCCCCATCTTTCATGGGGAAATGGAGGAGCAGTGGCTTGCCATATGTGAATTCACGCACCGCTGCTCTATGGACAGTAGAACCCAAGAAACGGCGTACAAGCTGCTCACACTGCGGTATTACACCCCTCTCCGCATACATGCCTTCTCTGTAGACATTTCCCCGGATTGTTGGCGCTGTCATGGTGCCCTTGGTTCGGTTATCCACCTGTGGTGGGAATGTCCCCTGATACGTCCATTCTGGTCGAGTCTCCACTCCATCGCCTGTGAATTGCTTAACACCCCGCCTCCCTTTACTCCTGCATCCATGCTGCTCCACCATACCTCTATGTCAGTGGCGACATACAAAAAAAATCCATCCTGCCCTGCATTTTGAATGTCGCCAAGAGCCTGATTCCCTTATACTGGAAGCAAAAAACCCCATCCCCTCTACGGGAATGGTTCCGTCGAATGGAGGAACTTAGAGGAGTGGTGGAACATTTCCACATGTCGGCCACTGATCAACTTCCCCGATACTCATTGATCTGGTCCCAATGGCACACGGTATCTACTTCCTCTTCCTTCCTCACCCTCGTGGGCCAGGTCCCACCAGTGAATGTCCCTTCCATGTCCCCGACTTGAGTGATATTTTGCCCCCTTCCCATTCCTGCCTACATCTCATTAAGTTTCCATGGTTTTTGTTTATAATGTTCATCCCCCATGCTTTCCCATCCTTTGGGTCAACTTGGGAGCCTGCGTGCCCCAGTATTGCTAATTTTGTTATAAAAGGGAAGAACATGTAATTCTATGTTTTTATTATTATGGCCAATGTGCGGGCCTGCGTGTCCAGAGGTTATTCTTTTTCTTTGACAAATCAATAAAATGATATTTATAAAAAAAAAAATCATTAGTGCAGCAACATTTCTCACATTATAATTGAAATGTGAACAATAGTGCTGCATTAATAAACAAAAAAAAGTTGTTTGGAAGTATAGAGTGATCAGGATGAATCTTAAAAGACATTTTTATTTATCTTTTAATAGCCTTTATTATTTTTAAACAGACCTTTTCGTTATTTTTCAAAGGACCATTTCCATTTTTATTATTTAGACACAATTGTACTACATTTTTATTGATTTAAGCGCCTGTTCAGAGATTTGCTATCCCCCCCACTTCGGTAGTTTGCTGAGGCAATTCCGGCACAAATCGGCGCTTTTCGCCAACGTCTGATAACCACTTCAAGGACTCCAATTTCGGCAAAATATGGTGAACATTCGTTCATGAATTCACAAAATTTTCAACGCAATGGAGTCGCTGAAATTAAAAGCACTGAAACTGCGTTTAAATTTACAAAGCACCAAAATTGTTTATTTTATTTTTTTGGAGAAAGGATTTTACCAGGAAGGAAACATTGAGATTTCTCTTGTTTTCAAGTATGTCCTGGGTGGCGAGTATGTACTGTTAGGTGTCTTGCCCCTTTACTTTGCCAAGCTGATTGGCATTGATATAAATTTACAGACACTCCCACTCGCTACTGTGACCACAGTAAATGAGGAACAGAAAATGAAGTCTGCATTATCCGGACAGCTGCTGGACGAAATAGTTACAGTTACTTATAAAGCGTTACCAAGTTCTGTGACGCTGTACAATGGGACAGAGAGAATAATATACATATGAGTTAAACACATAGGGCCATATTACATAGTTGGTGCTAACTTAACCAGAGCTGTTGTAAACTTCCCAGAGCCATTATAGCCTATGGAGATTTTAAGTTTACAACAGCTCTGGTTAAGTTAGCACCAACATTGTAATACTGCCCATAGAACAGTAGGAGAGAGGACCCTGTACGAGAGCTTGCAATCTAAGAGAGGGGTGACACTAGGTATGGGTAAGTAGTACCTAGTAGGGTGCAAGTGGGAGTAAGAAATTTACAATGGGATTATGGAGCGAGCCAATAGGCTTCTCTAAAGTAATGTGTTTAAGAGACCTCTTGAAGGCCAAGAGAGATAAGGAGAGTCTAATGTTGCAGGGGAGGGAGCTCCACAAAAGGGGGCAGGTCGGGAGAAGCCCTGAAGGAGAGAGTTGGGGGTGCATGTACAGGGAGAAGATAACATCAGACCATTGGCAGAGCGAAGTAGTCGGGACGGGATGTACCTGCTAATAAAAGGAGATGTAGGCAGGGGTGCGGTTATGGAGAGTTTTGTAGGTTAGAACAAATATTGTGAATTTGAATCTATAGGAGCCAGTGCAGAGATTGACAAAGGGGCAAGGTGTGAGTGGTGCAAGAGGTGAGGTGTAGGAGTCTGGCACAGGCCTTCACAACAGACTGCAGAGGGAGAGTCTTGGATTTATTAAGGCCATCGAGAAGGTTACAGTAGTCAAAGCAGGAGATTATAAGAGCTTGGATGAGCATTTTAGTAGAGTCTATATTAAGAAAGGGGTGGATACGTGCAATGTTTTTAAGGTGGAAGTAGCAGGATTTGGTTAGCGACTGGTTGTGTTGAGTGAAGCAGGGATCAGCGTCTAAGAGGACCCGAAGGCAACGAGCTTCTGAGGTAGAAGTAATAGTGGCACCATTCACCTGAAGGGAAATGGGCGCAGGAATATTTGCTTTGGAGGGAGCAAAGACGAGAAGTTCAGTTTTAGATAGGTTGAGCTTTAGGAAACAGGAAGTCATCCAGTTGGAGGCAGCCGATAGGAGAGAGATTAGGAGAGGAAAGGTAGATTTGGGTGTCGTCTGCATAGAGATGGTATTGGAGTCCATAGGAAAAAAATGAGCTTATCCAGAGAGGCAGAATAAATCGAGAAGAGTAGGGGACCCAGAACAGAGCCTTGAGGTACCCCAACTGAGAGATGAACTGGGGATGAAGAGGCACCCACAAAAGAGACACTGAAGGAGCGAAGAGAGAGATAGGAAAAGAACCAGGAGAGAGCTGTGTCACTAATGCCAAGCTGACACAGAGTGAGGAGCAGAAGAGGATAGTCCGTGTCAAATGCAGTGGATAGGTCAAGAAGAATGAGAAGGGAGAAGTGACCTTTGCTTTTAGCAGCAACTAAATCATTGGTCACCTTGGTCAGATCAGTCTCTGTAGAGTGCTGGGAGCGAAAGCCTGACTGGTGTAGGTCAATTAGAAAGATAGCAGCGAGAAAACTGGTGAGCTGGTTATAGACCAGGCGCTCTAAGATTTTGGAGGCAAAGGGGAGCAAAGACGGTAGTTTGAAAGGGAGGTGGAAACAATAGATGGTTTCTACAGAATGCGGGTGATTGGAGCATGTTTAAATGCAGATAGGAAGACTCCAGAGAAGAAGGAGTGGTTGAAAATAGGAGTCAAAAGAGGAGCAATAACCAGTAGGACAAAACGAATAAGGTGCGAGGGAATAGGATCAAGAGGACAGGTGTTGGGGCAGGAGGACATGAGTAGTGCTGAGATGCCCACCTCTGAGACCGGAGAAAAGGTGGACATAGAAGAAGGGTCAAGAAGAGATTTCCAGTCTAAGTTTGTTAATCTTGTTGATGAAGTAGTCAGCAAAGCTGGCAGCCGTGAGGTTTCTGGAAGGTTGAGTGGAAGCGGGGCGCATTAACAGATCGAAAGTATGAAACAGACGTAGGATACAACGATTTACAGATCGAAAATAAATAGCTTCAGCTCACAAGGGCTTGTCAGTGGTCTACTTCCTAAGTGGGCTATTTTCAAGTGGAGTTTAAAAACAGTTCTACCTGTACTGGTCTGTGGTTTGTATCTATGGAGGGAGAGAAACCTCTGGTTTATTTATCAATTTGTTTAATTTCTCTTTTTGGGGATTTTGGTTTGTTTTTCCTGTTTTCTGCTTCCCCCCCCCTTTCCTGTGAGTGACTGGTGGCTTGTTAATGGGGGGTGTATAGCCTGTCAGGTGATTTCACTTGTATGGCTACATAAACTCACTGGCAGCTCACTGAGCTTGCTCACAAGGGCTTGTCAGTGGTCTACTTCCTAAGTGGGCTATTTTCAAGTGGAATTTAAAACAGGAGTTCAAATAACAGGTACCAATTTTTATTTATATATTTGTTATCTTGTTGTGGGTATGAGTGTTAGCAAGCTTGGAGGTTTGACCCAGTGCACATCCTGCTGCATGTATGCATGTCTGGAAGAATCCTTCCAGGGTCCATATCTCTGTAGCAAGTGTGAACGTGTAGCTTTTCTGGAAGCGCATATTGGAGATCTGGAAGGGCAAATCGTAACGCTGAGGCAGAATGACAATCTTGAGAGGAGCCTGCTTCTCACGGAGCAAAGTATAGTTGAGGAATCTAGGGGTGTGGGAGGAGTGGAGTTAATTGGGGAACAGGTTGGGAGCTGGATCTCAGTGACACGTGGTAGCAGGGGGGGGAGGGAAGAGGAAAAGGTTGGTTAGTCCTGATCTTGCGAACACCAACAGATTTGCCCCTTTGAGCGAAGATGTTGGGTGCATCAGCTCAGGTGTAGCAGTACTGGAGGAGGCTGCTCCCTCTAACAGCAGGGGGATCAGCCCACCAAGTAAGGGAGGGATAAAGAGGGCAAGTAAGCCTAGACCGGTTGTGGTGGTAGGGGACTCTATTATTAAGAGCATAGACCGGGTAATCTGTCGCTCTGATCGCCTTAACCGGACAGTTTGCTGTCTGCCGGGTGCCCGTGTAAGGGCATGTGGTTGACAGAGTTGATAGATTATTGGGAGGGGCTGGAGATGACCCAGCTGTCATGGTCCATATTGGTACCAGTGACAAAGTAAGAGGAAGATGAAAGTACCTGAAGAATGATTTCAGGGAATTAGGAAGTAAACTGAAGAAGAGGTCCACCAAGGTAGTATTTTCTGAGATCCTACCTGTGCCACGTGCTACAGTGGAAAGGCAGCGGGAGATCAGGGAGGTCAATGCATGGCTTAAAGCTTGGTGCAGGAAGGAGGGCTTTGGGTTTTCAGAGCACTGGGCTCATTTTGCACTGGGGTACAATCTGTATAGTCGTGATGGATTGCACCTGAATGGAAGAGGGTCTGCTGTGTTAGGGGAGAGGATGGTTAAAAGGTTGGAGGAGACTTTAAACTAGTGGAAGGGGGGGGGGGATACAGTATCTTACAAAATGGAGACAGAGCAGATAGCGGAAGGGTTTCAGCTCAGACTAAGGGGGGGTGGAGCCGGGGGGATGGGTAATATCAGAACAGTGGAGGCATGTAATGTAAAGTCGCATTCAGCATGTGTGGGTAGAGACAACATTAAATGTATGCTTGCTAATGCAAGGAGCCTCAATAACAAGATGGGGGAACTAGAGGTAATAGCACACACTAAGCAATACGACATTATAGGAATAACAAAAACGTGGTGGGATGAAACGCATGACTGGGTTGTAAACTTAAATGGTTATGCATTGTTTAGAAGGGATAGGAAACATAAGAAAGGGGGTGGAGTATGTTTATATGTAAATCCGGATTTAAAGCCAAATATTACACAACTGGAAAGCGATGAGGGAAATGTGGAATCCTTATAGTTAATATTTCTTTGGGGAATAAACAGGGAAGTCAACTATTGGTTGGCATATGCTACAAACCACTTAATATAGATAATGATGAGGAAGAACAACTGTTAGAGCAAATTAGGAAGGCTGCACATCGTGGTAGCACTTTAATTATCGGAGATTTTAATTACCCGGACATTAATTGGGATAGTGGTAGGGATGCACCGATACCACTTTTTTAAGACCGAGTACCGATACTTTTTAAAAGTACTCACCGATACCGAGTACCGATACTTTTCTTTAATGTCATGTGATGCTTTCCAATAAGAACAGACCATATAAAAATGCCTCCAGCTCACATGTATATATCCCCCCCAAGATATATAGATATATATATATATTCATACTGCCCCAGCTCACACATGGATATGCCCCAGCTCATGGATTTGCCCCAGCTCACACATGAATATGCCCCAGCTCATGGATTTGCCCCAGCTCACACATGGATATGCCCCAGCTCACACATGGATATGCCCCAGCTCATGGATATGCCCCAGCTCACACATGGGTATGCCCCCCAGCTCACACATGGGTATGCCCCCAGCTCATGGATATGCCCCCACAGCTCACACATGGGTATGCCCCACCAGCTCAAGGATCCCCCCCCCCGCACTCTCCGCGACGATACTTACCTTCCTGAGCGACGCCGGAAATGTCTCCGCACGTGCGCTTGTTGGAAGGACCCCAGCCACGACCATGTGGGACCATGTGATCGCGGCTGAGGTCCTTCCAACGAGCGCTTGGAAACTTTCCCGGCGTCGCCCAGGAAGGTAAGTGTCATCGCGGAGAGCAGCTGCAGGGCCTGTCCGAATGCTCTATCGGCATTCGGACAGGCCCTGCAGCTGCTCACTGTGTTCATACTTCTCTTCCGCGCGTGCGCTCGTTGGAAGGACCCCAGCCGCGATCACATGGTCCCACGTGGTCGCGGCTGGGGTCCTTCCAACGAGCGCACGCGCGGAGACATTCCCAGCGTCGCTCAGGAAGGTAAGTATCGCGGAGAGCAGCTCCAGTGGCGGCTGTCCGAATGCCGATAGAGCATTCGGACAGCCGCCGCAGCCCCTCGGATGCCGGTATCGGGAAAAATATCGGGGGGTACTACACGAGTACCAAGTACTCCTGCAGTACCCAGTATCGGCCCCGATACCGATACTAGTATCGGTATCTGTGCAACCCTAGATAGTGGGACTAGTAATTCAGCAAAGGGAATCCGGTTTCTGAACCTTTTAAATGATACCTTCATGACACAACTGGTAGAAACACCAACTAGAGAGGATAACTGTCTGGACCTGGTTATAACAAATAATGTGGATCTTTTCTCAAATATTAATGTAAGGGTACAGTTGGGAAACAGTGACCATAATATGGTGTCTTTTGAAATAAACTCAAAAAAACACATTCATAAAAAGGCATGCTAAAACTAATTTTTAAAAGGCCAACTTTATTAAAATAAAGTAAGCTCTCAATGTCATTGACTGGCAGAAACTCTTTCATGGGAAAAACACTGAGGATAAGTGGAATATCTTTAAACTAACACTAGAAAAGTACACATCACAATATAATCCACTGGGTAATAAATATAAAAGAAACAGAAATATAACAAAAACTTATTAATACAAAGTGACTGGTTGACTCAGGACAAGGTTTTGCAGCAATTAAACAATGTGAATGTGAATAAAGCCCCAGGGCCAGATGGATTTCACCTGCGAGTACTGAGGGAGCTATGTGTTGAAATATGTAAACCTCTGTTCTTAATCTTTCAAGATTCTTTTCTTTCAGGAATCGTACCAAAGGATTGGAGAAAAGCTGACATGGTCCCTATAATTAAGAAAAGTTTAAAATTTGTGCCTGGGAATTATAGACCTGTGAGCTTAACATCTGTGGCTGGGAAAGTATTTGAGGAGTTACTAAGGGATAATATTCAGGAATTTATTGGGAGGTATAATGTAATTGGCAAAAATCAGCATGGTTTCATGAAACACAGATCATGTCAGACTAAACCTAATTACGTTCTATGAGGAAGTAGAAGTATAGATCAGGGGGTCGCAGTGGATGTGATTTACTTGGATTTTGCCAAAGCTTTCGACACATTTCCACACAAAAGGTTACTATTTAAATTAAGAAAAATTGGTCTGAAAATACTTGTTCTTGGATAGAAAACTGGATAAAAGATAGGGTACAGAGGTCATAAATGGTACATTTTCAAGATGGACATCAGTGGTAAGCGGTGTCCCTCAGGGGTCTGTTATAGGACCAATTCTATTCAATTTATTTATAAATGACCTTGAGATAGGCATGGAAAGCCATGTATCAGTGTTTGCAGATGAAACAAAACTAGGAAAAGTAATACAATGTGAGCAGGATGTTACTTCGCTGCAGAGGGATTTAGATAGATTGGGGGACTGGGCACTTAAATGCAAAGTTATGTACTTTGGAGTGAAGAATACACAAGCAACTTCTACCCTAAATGGTACGGAGTTAGGGAAATCCAAGCAGGAGAAGGATTTGGGAATAATCATAGACTTCAAACTAAGTAACACTGTGCAATGTCAAACAGCAGCAGCCAGGGCAAGCAAGGTATTGGCATGCATTAAAAGGGGATTTCACTCTCGGGATGAAAACATAATTTTGCCTCTGTATAAATCAATGGTAAGACCGCACCTGGAATATGCCGTGCAATTTTGGGCACCTGTCTTATAAAAGGATATTATAGCGCTAGAAAAAGTGCAGAGACGGGCAACTAAATTAATAAGGGGAATGGAAGGTTTAAGTTATGAGGAAAAACTAACAAGCTTGAGCTTAAACCTGTTTAGTTTAGAGAAACGGCGCCTTAGAGGGGATCTGATAACCTTATATAAATATATACGGGGCCATTATCAACCATTGTCTGATAACCTATTCATTAACAGGACTATACACAGGACACGAGGTCACCCATTTAGACTGGAAGAAAGAAAATTCAGCCTAAAGCATAGGAAGGGTTATTTTACGGTGAGAACAATAAAGCTGTGGAATTCTCTGCCTGTTGAGGTGGTTGGGTCAGAGTCTGTACAGACTTTTAAAAAACGACTGGATGACTTCCTGCAGACACAGAATATTAAGGGTTATAATATTTAATATGTGGGTAAAAGCTTCTTGATCCAAGGAGAAATCTGACTGCCATTCTGGGGTCAAGAAGGAATTTTTTCCCAGTATGTTGCTTATTGGCAAGCATTTCAGACTGGGTTTTTTGCCTTCTTTTGGATCAACAGCAGTAAGTGATGTGGGAGAGGCTGAACCCGATGGACGCATGTCTTTTTTCAGCCTATGTAACTGCTAAAACGCTTATAGTATCAACCTTGTTTAAGATTTTCATTACCCAATGACCCTTTGAATAAAAAATTATAAGTAACAGGAATATGGAATTACAATGTCCAGGACCACACTGAAGGGTATGCTTCCATTCCTCTGGACACTAAAACTCAGCACTCCTTTTTCAGTAATACAGTGGATTTCAGACACAAATTAACACGTGGAGATTTACCTGCTCCGCAGACTTGACTTGGCAAATTCTGTAAAGTCAATTTCAGACTTTTTCAAGGCAAAAATCTTCTTAATTGTATTTGCATCCTTTTGCAAAGTAAAGAAAATGTACAAGTTATTATAAAATTGATTTACCTCACAATTTGACCAATTAGCTTAAGGAATATGAAGAACACACTCGACACTCATATTTGCATCTCTTTCTGCATTTACTCCTCATAGCAGCAATGATAAGATAACATAACCACAAGAACTTTCCCCAACATGGGGTAACCCTCCCACAAGTCCTTCCGTCAAACCCCCATCCTGATGGTCCTGAGGACAAACAACGCACTAGTGTCCTGTTCTACGGTGGGGACCGCTCAGGTCTCACAAGGCTTTAGCTCGATGGTGCCATTACAGGGACAACTGCTCCATATGCAAATCAGACTGCAATCACCCAGAAAGGGTGGCCAGTACTGAAATGCCAAGGAAATCGTCCTTGCATGAGAGATGCAGCAACTCCCGACGATCGTTTTGGCCTAGGTAGGTCTCTTCAGGAGGGTATAGCTGACACCCCTCTAGGCACCTCGAGCAAGGGGTCCACGTCTGGACTACCCTGTAAACTTATAGTGAGCAAAAAAGGGGTTTCGGCACATCCATAAATATATCATTATTATATGTATAGTATATGTCACGTCCTGTCAGAATGCTGTAACAAATAATGTAAAGAAATGTGAATTTCCATTCAGATTTCAATCACTTACAGCATGTAAAATAATTTTTTCCCCATTTTATCATCTGAGCCTTGGTGGTTATATATTCTATGAGGCACTCTTGTTAAAAAAAAAATTGAAATGGGAAACCATTACGCAATTTTAGCTAAAACTGAAAAAAATAAATTTTCATTTGTGCATCAACTTTGTTTACATTATAACTGAAAAGTGAACAATAGTGCTGCATTATAAATAATTTTCTTTTTAAAAAAAGACATTTATTACACACACCTTGGTCATGTTTGAGATCATAGGGAAGTCCATGCTCTGGCTTTTCCAACGAACAACAATTCTGATCCTCTAGCTGCCACCAATCGGGAGATGCGAAGGTGCAAATGACCCCCCTATCTCCACCATAGTGGTCAATTCCCTTACTGACGCCATCGCGCCCATGCACGAAGAAGTGGGGGGGGGGGGTGTCCTGGAGGCTGGCCTAACATTCAAGAGTTCAGCCACCTCCAGGAGAACGCTGCGATCCAGCAGGAAGGATTTAAGAGAGCCATCGCTGGAAAGGTCAGTCTGTGACCTTTCCACGATGCCCCTCTTATTTTTGTAGCCCTTACCGATTGGGACAGAGAAGGGGGTGGCACCCGAAAATGACATCATTGTGCCCAGGCACGAAGACGTCAGTGCGCCTGGAAGGATCTAAATGGGACTTCCTTGAAGTCAGACCGCCCCCGCACTCGGTTCCGAGCAGCTGGGGTCTCCCGCTTCATTGTGGACACCTCGAGACGTGTGGGGGACATACTCTGCACGTAACGGAGAATCCCCAAGGGATACAAAAAAACTAGATTAAAAAAAAAGCTCAAACATTATATTTCTTACCTTAAAAACCTGAGAACCTGGTTCATTGTAGGTTTTGGCATTCTTCGCCAACAGATCAATATCCTTGGCCATGGCGTTGATACTTTTATAATAACCCGTCTGGAAATGGTGCAGAGAAAAAAATAAATAGAATAAAACAATTCAATGGGAAAGGAAAGGGAGCCATCATTGATTGTATGTACAGAAATCTGAAGGATCCCCTACCAAAAATTAACCACATCAGCACAAAACCCACAATATTCTGCTTTGAGACATACCTGAATCCTTTGAGAAACAGTCTTTAAATCAATTGGCTCTTTTATTATGGCGTAGTAGTCTGGATAATGCTGAAAAACATGGTTGAACATGCCAAGTTCCAATAAAAGACAGATATAAAACACCCAAGTGTAGCTATTTGTTTAAAGAGCAGGAGCAAGAATTTGCACCAAAAAGTCATATAAATAAGTCACTTACCACCTTAGAGGGAAGCTTCTGGAAAAGCTCACTGATTATTCGGCCAGTTGGGTGAGCAGCAGAAGTTACGGATTCCAGCAATTGCTCAAGAATTGGTTTCAGGTAATTCTGAGGTGCCCAAGAATAAAAGAGAATTATTAAACAATACAGAAATCAGAAGTATCATCCAGTATCATTAACCCATTGTGCATGTTTGGAGTTTTACGAATCAATTATAAGGAACGACTGCATAGCTTAACATTTTCTGCTACGTGTATTACTATATCACATTACATGTATCATGCCGAGCATAATTTCCAAATAAGTAAAAATAAATATGAACAGTGAAGTAAGAGTTAAAGAAAGAAATTCTAAAGATAGAAACATAGAAAATGTCGGCAGATAAGAACCTGTCGGCCCATCTAGTCTGCCCAATTACATGGATACTTTACCTGGATTTATCTTTTGTTTAGGATAGCCTTATGCTTATCCCATGCTTGCTTAAATTCAATTACTGTTTTGGCCTCTACCACTTCAACTGGAAGGCTGTTCCATGTATCCACCACCCTCTCAGTAAAATAATGCTTTCTGATGTTACTTTTAAACCTTTGCCCCTCTAATCTAAGACTATGTCCTCTTGTTTTGCTATTTTGTTTCCTTTTAAATATACTCCCTTCCTCTACCTTGTGGATTCCCTTTACGTATTTAAATGTTTCTATCATATCTCCTCTGTCTAGTCTTTTTTCCAAGCTGTACATGTTAAGATCATTAAGCCTTTCCTCGTAACTTTTCTCCTTCAAGCCGTACACCATTTTAGTAGTATTAAAGATACACTAGAAAACGTACATCTCCGTCAGGGGTAGCTGTGTTACGTTCTTCAGCTTCATCTTCCTCATCATCTCCTGCATCACATTCACCTTTTTGAACAAACTCGCTTTTCGTACGCAAGTACAGATCCCAAAGTTTGCAGGCAGCTTTATATTCTGGGGAATCCGGCTGTGGAGCATAACAAAAAAATAAACACAAAACATTTCAATTACATAACTGCACAAATTGTAAGTTTTGTTCAAAATGCAGAACATTTCTTGTTGAATCATTAGATATATACATATGGCATAAACACTGGAAATGTAAGGAGTGCACCTCTGTGCTGCTTTCTTAGTGTCGTGTGCAAAACATGTAACATACACCTTCACTTTATCTCAATTGAACAGTGAGGTTGAGTGTGGGGCAAACAAGAGGCCGAATGAAGACAAGCAACAGGGTGACTGTGGGGGAGTGTGAAAAGAGGCCCATCGCAGGGAGGCGCACAAACAAGAGTCCGATGGTGTGGGGGGGCAGCGTGAGTAAAATGCAGAAGGTGGAGGGATGTGAACAACAGCCCAAGTTTGGGAGACGGGGGTCACGTGAACAAGAGGTCGAGCATTTTATTTATAAAGGATTTTACCAGGAAGGATACATTGAGATTTCTCTCGTTTTCAAGTATGTCCTGGGTTCAAGAACATTGAATTGTTACAGTGTTACAAGAGCAACGCGTGGGGTGATGGTGTAAACAAGAGGCCAATCGAGTGGGCCCACTTCTTACCTTATAATATGCTTTTGTATTTTTGAACAATAATTGAAAATCAGCAGTAAGTAAACTGACATCATCATATTCCTCCATCTTTAATTTCTGCTGTATTTTCATTAAATCAATCGGTTGTGAAACAACTTCATAATAATCCGGCTGGTTTCTAGGGTTAAAAAAAATTAAAAAAGTATAAAAAACAAAGAAAAAAAAAAAAAAAACAAGGAATCAATATTACTTTACAAACCACATGAAATAATGGACCAGGGTTGCGAGTTATGGTGTTGAAATGCTTACCTGCGTTTTGGAGCTCTTATGAAGAGCTCGCAGAGAAGTCTGCCCTGCTCATCCTTGTAGTCTCTAATCGTGTTGTAGAGTTCATGGCACACGGCAATCTAAAATAAATAAATAAATAAAAGGGGTCACTAAATGACAAGGCTGAATGAATGCGATTTGCACGAAGTACTCTGTGCTAGATTGTAGCCTCTGTCTGCTGTAGCATTCATTGGTCTTGTTCACGAGCAACAGCGTCAGTCCAGAGCGCCCCTGTTTCAGAATTAGTCAAATCTGGACGGCTGGGGATATTGCCCCCCAGTTTATGGATATGCCCCCACAGCTCACACATGGGTATGCCCCCAGCTCATGGGTATGCCCCCACAGCTCACACATGGGTATGCCCCCCAGCTCATGGATATGCCCCCCCAGCTCACACATGGGTATGCCCCCCAGCTCACACATGGGTATTGCCCCCAGCTCATGGATATGCCCCCACAGCTCACACATGGGTATGCCCCCCAGTTCATGGATATGCCCCCACAGCTCACACATGGGTATGCCCCCCAGGTCATGGATATGCCCCCCCAGCTCACACATGGGTATGCCCCCCAGCTCACACATGGGTATGCCCCCCAGCTCACACATGGGTATGCCCCCCAGCTCACACATGGGTATGCCCCCCAGCTCACACATGGGTATGCCCCCAGCTCACACATGGGTATGCTCCCCAGCTCACACATGGGTATGCTCCCCAGTTCACACATGGGTATGCTCCCCAGTTCACACATGGGTATGCCCCCCAGTTCACACATGGGTATGCCCCCCAGTTCACACATGGGTATGCCCCCCAGCTCACACATGGGTATGCCCCCCAGCTCATGGATCCCCCGCGACGATACTTACCTTCCTGGGCGACGCCGGGAATGTCTCTGCGCGTGCGCTCGTTGGAAGGACCCCAGCCGCGACCACGTGGGACCATGTGATCGCGGCTGGGGTCCTTCCAACGAGCGCACGTGGGGAAACTTTCCCGGTGTTGCTCAGGAAGGTAAGTATCATCGCGGAGAGCTCCAGGTGCCTGTGTGAATGCTCTATCAGCATTCAGACAGGCCCTGCAGCTGCTCACTGTGTTCATACTTACCTTCCTGGGCGACGCCGGGAAAGTTTCTGCGCGCACGCTCGTTGGAAGGACCCCAGCCGGGATCACGTGGTCCCACGTGGTCGCGGCTGGGGTCCTTCCAACGAGCGCATGCGCGGAGACATTCCCGGCGGCGCCCAGGAAGGTAAGTATTGCGGTGAGCAGCTCCAGGGGCGGCTGTCCGAATGCCGATAGAGCATTCCGACAGCCCCTCGGATGCCGGCAAGCCAGCTCAATGCCGGCTTCCGGTATCGGAAAAAATATCGGGAGTACTGCACGTGTACCAAGTACTCCTGCAGTACCCAGTATCGGCCCCGATACCGATACTAGTATCGGTATCGTTGCAACCCTACTTTAAAACGACCAGACTGCCAATGCAATGAAGCTTCTCCTATCTCACAAAATATAAAATATACACCATAACTTAAAGGAGTATATATATATATGTATATATATATATATATATACACACACACTGTATATATTTTACAAGGGTTGTGGTGGAGGACAAAAAGTGAGATAAAAAGCCTCCACACGTGGCTTTGACCAGTTGCATAAACCTTATCTCGGCTACAAAGCCACAGTGTGGCATAGCATTGATTTTAGGGTTCTGTGTAATAACAGACCCAGGATGCATAAAAGTGGGACAGAGGTCATTTGCATATCCTACCCAGAATTCCTTGCTGCATATGGGGAATGTGGCACAGGAACTCTGGGATGCAATTCATCGAATTGCTGTGATGTGCAAGTGGCTCCTGTATATATTTTACACACACAAAAAATTAAAATGAAAATTTTTTGTTTGTAGTACCCCGCCGGATTTCTCACCTGCCCCCGTGTTGCTGCATCCTGTACCTTACTCGATCGCAGTATATAGAAGATCTATTGAGCTGCGAACACTTAATGCTGCCAAGAGCCTGATCCCCCTCTTCTGGCGGCGAACTGAGTGCCCCCCCCCGGCGGTTATGGCTCTCCAGAATGTAGCAATTATATCATCTATCAACCACATGCTCCCGCGGCATACGGAGGTGTGGGCCAGATGGCCTTTGATTGCTGCGGAGTCTGATTTCCAAGCCTTGCTCATAGACCTATAGGTCGACATTTTAGGAATGGTGGGACCTGCGTGTCCTGTAACACCAAGTGCGGGCCTGCGCACCTGTCCTATTTAACGTGTAGAACATACAGTTTGTTTTCTGCTCCTGGGTGGTGCACTCTCCTTTCCCCCTACACCACCCCCCCCCCATCCGTTCTTCCTACCGACTAGTGTTGGTACCCCCTGGTCTTCATTTGACTTGAATCTCTGTTACATGCACTGTAATATTTTTTTTCTGTTGGTGGATAATGCAGCCTGCGCGCCGAGCCCACCGCGTACTTTATTCTGTTATCCTACTTGAATAACCAATAAAAATATATCTACAAAAAAAATGATTCTTTTATGTGTACATTAGGTAAAACTGTATTTTAGCGTTGTAAATTGAGGAATTTTCCTATTTCCATGACGGAAAGTTCTAATTTTAATAAGGACTCGGAGGCGAGTATTTTGCCATCTCTTTCTTTACTTTATTTATAGCAGCAAAGGTTTAACAGTATGAAGAACAAAAACTTCCCCAACAACAGGGGTAAACACGCCCACACCCTTTCCCAGTCTGTCCACTTAGTCCCGCCCAGAGACAGGCTCCTCCTCTTTCTTTGCAGGTCAGAAGTCAGAATCTCCAGGACGAGACGGAGCTACCCGACGGGGAGACGAAGAAGCCAAACACGGCCGGGCGTGGGGAAACCATGAAGAACGCCGCCAAAGCAGAACGATCAGCGTGAGGCTGGAAGAGAAGAAGAAACACGGGGCAGAGGTTAAAACCGAGCCATGGACAACTTGCAACGCAAGGCGCATCCAAGGAATACGAAACACCAGTCCCAGTAAAAATCTTTATTCAGGGAGATGCGTGCAGAAGCGGCGTAGATAACAACGCAAAGCGCAAGCACGCGCAGTAAATAAGACACGGACAACCAGAGGAAGCTTTAATAAAGGAATAGTCAACGGGGAGGGAAACAATATGGGGGGAAAATACTCGCCTCCGAGTCCTTATTAAAATTAGAACTTTCCGTCATGGAAATAGGAAAATTCCTCAATTTTATCCCAGGACTCGGAGGCTCCTATTTTGCCAATTCAAAGCTGAGCAACAACAGCCTCTGTCCAGTGTCGCACAGGGCGTAGGTAGAAAAGACGAGCAGTCGATTCCCTTGACCAGTCCGCAGAACGCATGATGTCCTCCAGGCGACAGCCAACTGCAACAGCCGAGGAAACCATGGCGGCCCGGACCGAGTGGGCCCCATAGGAGGCGGTATCGACTCCCGCCAGCTCCAGCAACCAGCGCACCCACCGAGCCAAGGTCGCTGAGGACACAGGGCGATGCGGTGCACGGAAAGACAGGAACAGGGGGAAACGGCCCCAGTCCGGAAACCCACCAGTCGCTCCTCATATTGTCGGAGACATCGAACCGGGCACAACAGGGGACGGTCCGGGTAAGATGGAAAAAACACAGTCGATATAGACGTCTTGGTACGTCTAGAGACGTCAAAGGTGACACCGTCCGGGCCAAAGGAACGGGAAGGGTAATCCAGTGCCCGAACATCACCCACCCGTTTACAGGACAATAAGCAGAGAAGCATCACCAGTTTCGCCGACAACTGTCGCAGGGAAAGATCCCCATTGTCCGGCCAAGTCTCCAGGAAACGCAAGACCCGGGAAACATCCCATGTGGAGGAGTACCGAGGGAGGGGGGGCCGCTCAAAGCGAGCCCCCCGCAGCAGACGGCAAACCAAAGGATGTTGACCCAGAGCCACACCGGCGAAGCCAACATGACCCGCAGACATAGCCGAGCGGTACACATTCAGGGTGCGGAAAGCCAATCCAGAGTCGAACAGGGACGTCAGAAAGTCCAATGCCGAAGTCAGAGAGGCCGAAACGGGATCCTGATGCCGTCCCAGACACCAGTCAGCCCATCTGCCCCAGGCAGAGCCGTACGCACTCCGGGTGCCGGGAGCCCATGCTTGCAGTAGGAGTTCCCCAGTCCGGATCGAAATCTCTCGGCTTTGCCAGGCAAACCGGAAACCAGCCACGCTAGAAGATCCAGCTTGCCGTCCGCCACCAGAGGATGGGGCGCGTCCACCGCGTCCCGAAGGAGGTCTGGGCGGCGGGGTAGTATCCTGGGGATATCGATCGCAAGTTCCAGGAGTGTCGGGAACCAAGGTTGAGTCGTCCAAAAAGGAGTAATCAGGACCAACGTCGCTCCCTGAGCCCGGAGTTGTCCTAGTGTCCGAGCAATCAGGGCGAAGGGAGGAAAGGCATAGTGACGTGCCTCGGACCAATCTTGGAGGAAGGCATCGACTGCCAGAGCGTCGGGATCCGGCCTCCAGCTGAAGAACTCCCGTAGTTGAGCGTTCAACCTCGAGGCAAACAGGTCCCAGCGGAGAGGTCCCCATAGCGAGTGAAGTTGATCGAACACTGAAGACGGTATCCGCCAGTCGCCTGGATCCGATAGGTGACGAGAATTCCAGTCGGCGATTTGATTGGAGAGGCCCGGGATGAACTGGGCTTGAACCCAGAGATCGTGGCTCAGGCAGTACCCCCAGAAGTCCGAAGCCATGAGAGACAGAGACTCCGATCTGGGGCCCCCCATGGCGTTGATATAACGCACTGCCGGGAAGTTGTCCAAGCGAAGTAGGATCGAGCGATGTGGGGAATTCTTCGTGAAACACCGTATGGCGAAGAAGCCCGCCAGTAGTTCCAGGACGTTGATGTGTCGAGTCTGTTCCAAGGGAGACCAGCGTCCCCCTGTCTCCGCACCGTCGCAGTGGGCACCCCATCCAAGGCCGCTGGCATCGGAGTCTATAGTGAGAGTCGGGGCCGGAGGAAACAAGTGTTTGCCGTTCCAAGGCACCATCTGGGAGATCCACCACGTCAGGTCCGACCGGGCGTCGTCCGTCAGGGACACCAGATCCGAGTACTCCGAACCCGCCCGGAGGGAACGGGCCTTCAGGCGTTGGAGGGCCCGATAGTGTAGAGGCGCTGGAACAATCGCCAGACGTGCCGCCGCCAGAAGACCTATCACTCTGGCCAAGATCCTCAGAGTAGGCGCTGAGTGTCGGAGGAGAGAGGAAGATTCCTTGCGGATGTCCCGAATCTTGGAGGGAGGCAGGAACAACCGGAGGTCGTGGGAGTCCAGGAGAAACCCCAGAAAGTCGATGCGGTGCGTTGGGAGCAGTAGAGATTTCTCCGCATTGATCAAGAAACCCAGTTCTTGCAGGAGGGAGATCGTCCATTGAAGGTGCGTCAGAAGTGTGTCCCTGGACTCGGACATCAGGAGGATGTCGTCCAGGTATATAATCAGGCGGACCCCTCTGGTTCGCAGGGAAGCAACCACCGGCTTCAATAGTTTCGTGAAGCACCATGGCGCCGACGAAAGGCCGAACGGGAGGCACGTGAACCGCCACATACGATCTTGCCAGAGGAATCTGAGGAAATCCCTGTGGTCGGGCAGACTGGTACCGTCAGGTATGCGTCTTTCAGGTCCAGTTTGACCAACCAATCGTCCCTCCGGAGGACATGTCGTAAGGTGTGAATACCTTCCATCTGAAAATGGCGGTAAACGACCGATAGGTTCAACTGTTTTAAGTTGATGACTGGGCGGAAACCCCCGCCCTTTTTGGCGACCAAAAACAGGTTGCTGAGGAAACCGTTTGTGGACGGTGGGGCGGGTTCGATCGCCCCTTTGGACAACAGGTCCCGAATCTCCGCCTGCACCAGCAAAACCTGGGCGTGCGCAAAGTGGAGCGGCGCGGGGGGTTGTGTCTGTGTAGGCGTGTCCACAAAGTCTATGGAAAACCCCCGTATCGTGGCCAGAACCCACGCATCGGTAGTGAGGCGCGACCATGCGTGCGCAAATCTGGCCAGACGACCCCCGACCCTCTCCCTTGATGAAGGGAGAATCTGAAAGGTGCTCACCTGATGGTCTGCGATAGGAGGATCTGCCTCCTCTATAGGTGTTTCCTCGCCAGGGTCTGGCTCTGGATGGGAAGAACCGGGAGCCGGAGCTGGGATTGTCAGCCGCATATCGAGCGGAGTTGAAGGCGGGGCCGAAGGAACGGGGGTAACCCGCACGGCCGGCAGAACGACCCCTGTCTCTGCCGGCCCTGTGAGAGACCCGTCCTGGAAAGACTCTCTTCATCGTGGCTTCGACCTTGTCCAGCATAGAGAACGACCCCACGTAGGTGTTAAGTTTTTTGGCAAATGGGTCGCCAAAGAGTTGGCCTTCCGCTTTGGCGCCCAAGTCGGTGGCGGCCATGTGGGTCAGATTAGTATCCATTTTTAGCAGGATAGTCTTTCTACGCTCTGAAGCTAGCGCAGCGTTCGCATTTCCTAGCAAGCAGAGGGAGCGCTGTAGCCATTCCTCAATTTCAGAGGGATCTAGTTGGAGGTCAGATAATTTGGCGTGATTCACAATGTCTAGGACTTTCACCAAAGGGCCAGCCGTATCAAGTAATTTGTCCTGACAATTCTTAATGGCAAAGTCTATGCCTTTCTTAGCCGACCAACCTTTGTTGGCGACAAACTGCTGGAAGGCTTCATCCACTTCGGGGTGATACATGTCTTGCCAGCAGTGGTGGGCCGAGGGCATTCTGCCCGCAGGTTTAAACGGGTTGCTTTGTCAAGGGGGCATCGCATAACGCTGTCAACCCAGCGTTCAATATGGGGTTGGGGAGTCCAAGCGGTAGAGCTCGGGTGGGAAATCTCACGGGGATTAAACATGGGATTTCCCGCTGGATCGTAAATAGTATCCCCAACCTGCATAGGGGGTGGCTCCACCATTAGGTCCTCATCATGGACCGGGGCGTATAGCGTTATGGAGTCATCTCCGTCATCGCCCTCAGGATCGCCTTCCCCTGAACTTGTCCCTCTTGGGACGAGACTCCAGGCTGACGCCTTGGGTCTTTTACTCTCGGCCGCATTGTGTGCCCCGCGGTCAGGGGCTCTCTTGCGAGAATCAGACTCGCTAATCAGTAAAGGCAATTTTACGGGGTTGCCAGCCCCTCCATAAGCACCAGGTGGATAAGGGATATGGGGATCATTATGTCCTAAGGCTGGGGGGTCTAAGACCCTTTGAGGGGAGGCGTCCTTAGATCGATCTCTGGGATGGGCAGGTTCTGAGACCTGGGGCACCTTCTCTGGCAGAAACGCGGAGCATGAGGCTACTTGGGGGGGCGCTTGGAGCGCGTTAACAGCTTCCTCCATGGAACGTCTAAATGTATAATGCATGTCTGCTACAGCTGCAGACATGGACTCAGTAATGGAGGAGCGGAGGGAGGCCTCGAGGGCTGCAAATTTAGATGAAGAGCTCGATTTTTTATGTTTCTTGGGCAAGGGAGGGTTAATCTCCTCAGGAGCCGCTGACACATTGGCCGAGCTGCACTCCGACCCGGAGCCCCGGGAGGGAGAGCGAGACATGCTGCGGTTTTGGGAGCTCGACATCGTACCTTCGTTTGTGGTGATTGCGTCTTAGGAAATGGCCGACAGCGCGAGGGGAGTGGGCGTGGTTAAGCGCCGGCGCGTAGCACGAGCGGGAAGCCCGCGAAACCTGAGAGGAATGCACGCAGCCGAAATTGTTTAAAGACTGTCCCCGAACGAACGCGGATGTCGTCCGAGCGGGGTTCAAAAAAAGCGTGCGAATACCGGGTCAGACGCGGGGACCTAGTTGGTCTCCCGGTAGGGCCCGGTGGGAAGCGCCGACCCCCGCGGCTAACACCGGAGGGTAGCGGCGTCCCCAGTCACAATGAGTTTGTTTATTTAAATTGAAATACACTAGATATTTTCATAAAAACATAAAATTTTCAGGAGAAATTAGGAATGCTACTTATCTGTTCGAAGAGCAGCAAAGAAAGAGGAGGAGCCTGTCTCTGGGCGGGACTAAGTGGACAGACTGGGAAAGGGTGTGGGCGTGTTTACCCCTGTTGTTGGGGAAGTTTTTGTTCTTCATACTGTTAAACCTTTGCTGCTATAAATAAAGTAAAGAAAGAGATGGCAAAATAGGAGCCTCCGAGTCCTGGGATAAAATTTATGCTGTGACGCATTTCAACTGTTTTAAGCATTGTAAACCCCAATCTCTTACCCCAACCCCAGACCCTAACCCCTGACCCTAACCCCTGACCCTAACCCCAGACCCTAACCCCAGACCCTAACCCCAGACCCTAACCCCAGACCCTAACCCCAGACCCTAACCCAGACCCTAACCCCAGACCCTAACCCCAGACCCTAACCCCAGACCCTAACCCCAGACCCTAACCCCAGACCCTAACCTCTAACCCCATACTGACACTGTCTGACATTTACAACGTTATTATGTTTCAGTTAGGTTTCCAACGCTAAAATGCAGTTTTGCCGTACATTACATATACTGGTTGAGCACCTTTTTTTCAGATTGCTTCGGGTCCCTACCATTCCAGATTTCGGAATCCCATGTTTTAGACAGAGGAAGGAGATCGCAAAAGGAGACGCTACACAGTGTTTCTTCACGGACCTGATGCCCAGAGTCCGCATGACTCCCGGCAGAATGCCACACCATGGGCTACCCAGATGCCTCTGTCTGCTGTAGCATTCATTGGTCTTGTTCACGAGCAACAGCGTCAGTCCAGAGCGCCCCTGTTTCAGAATTAGTCAAATCTGGACAGCTACGAAAATTACGGTTTTCGGGGTCTTCCAGATTTTGGAATTCTGAATAAGGGGTGCTCGATCTGTATATATTGAACATGTATTGATTGATATGGATTGCAAAGAAGATAATGAAATGCCAGAATAGGACTATTGTGAACTAAAATTTACAGTTCACCAACAATTCCCCTCAGTGAATCCCTATCAAGGTTATTCAAAGTGACTTTCCCTGTACGGTGCAAGGTCCTGGCCATTCGTCTATTCAAAACCTGGCAATTCAAATATTGGCGAATTGACAGCGAAATATGGGTGATCTTCGCAGCAGTGAAATCCCCATAGAGAAACAATTGTTAATCTATTCAGAGAATGCCGAACAGCAGTGAAATGCCCTGATGTTCGGTGGTTTCAATTTTAAAAATACTCCTGTTTTTATCCATTTTTATCCATAAAAAACCAAGTAGTTTTTTTTGCAAATGGCGTTTAAATTTGTAATAGTTGCAGTTATTTTTTTGTTTTTTTCCCCCCATTCGCCAGCTTGTCATCTTTTTCCGGCAGCTGGTCAGTGCAACGGCTTTCTTTGGACACGATCGGCGGGTTCCCGACAGCTTATTGGATCGGATAATTTCGGCGGTTTTGAGGCGGATTTTCCCTGCACTTCGGGGGACCCTGCGGTGAATGCTGAATTCACCACAGGGTCCAGAGAATTTGCTTCCCCGAAGTGCAGGGAAGGAAAGAGCACTGAAATTCCGGTGGTCTGAATTACCCCTTAAATATTTAAAAAAGTGCCGGCTATTTTATTTTAAACACTAAATATATCTTTTAGAATAAAAACTCTAGTAATAGAAATTACAATAAGCATTTGTCTAACACGAATACTTTTGTTAAATGTCTATTTCTCAAGCTTGACTAAAATATGTATGCATGCCAACATACCGGGTCAACAGTAGCAACGTTAGCAAGTTTCCTCTTTTTGCGCCCGGAGTTTGGAGTGCTTGAGGCGTGAGGAGCATCATCGAAGTCCCCGCCGCTGACGCTGCTGGATGGAGATGTGGCTCGCCGACGCTTGGAACTCACTGGCTCTACCGGCTCCTGCTCCAAAAACACACGGCATAATTTATTCAATCCAAGTACCATCAACATTATACTTGTTCACAAGGACTCCAGTAATTTAGCACATGCATTAGTACACATCTCAAATACAGAGTTTTGAGGCCAGAACAGCTGCATCCGGACACGGTTTTACAGTTTTAAACACATTCACCAGCTTCCTGCAAGCGCGTGCAGTAAACATACTTACAGTTTCAGCTGCTCTGATTGGGTCATTTAATATGGCAAGGTTATTACTTCCTCAAAATAAGTAAATAAAATATATATATATATATATATTACGGGTAAAGCCCGAAGTGCGGTTAATCCTAGGATTACCCGGGTAATCCTGACATTACCCAAAACCGCTGGGTAAAGCTGCAAAAAATTTAAAATTTCGGACTTTACCCGGGTAATCTTAGGACTAACCAACTGCTCTTGGGTAACAGTCTGGAAGAGCTGAAAAATTCGCACTTTACCCGGATAATGTGCAAGTCTGAAGCGTCACCCGGGTAATCTGAGGACTATCCACAGCTTCCCCTGGGTAATCTGCAGAGCATCCAACCCCTCTTGGGTAACAGTGAATTTTGCTATTATCTATGGATATTATCAACGAAAATGGCAAAAGACAAACATTAAAACGTATTCAGGATAGAATGAATATACAGAGTGACAGGGTATGTTTCTTATATGAATGTTAAAGAATTACATGATCTTTATTATGTGTCACATGTGCTTATATATCATTTATAAAACATAATAACCATCAGGTTACTCTTTATATAATATCTTTATGTTCATAAATTAATTTTCAGACAATTAATGCACAGAGTTACACGACGGTTATTAGTATGGTTTGTGACTGTGGATACAAATTCATTAAAAATAACAAAAAACACGATTTTGTTATCGGTCAGATAACAGTTTGCAGCTTTATCCGGGTAATCATCGGAATTCAGTCAACTGTAACCTGCTGAAAACCCAAGAAAAGCAGAGTACCCAGAGGCGTTTGGATATTTTGCAGATTACCCGGATAAAGTCCAATGTTTCGTTGCACATCACACTTTATCCAGCAACACTAGGGTAATGCACGAATAACCCGGTTAAAGTAGAGCACAAAACCGGAGTACCCAGAGGCCTCTGGATACTTTGCAGATTACCCGGGTAAATTTCATTTCACTTCAGACTTTTGCTAATGAGGCCTGGGTAATGCTAGAATTACCCGGGTAATCCTAGGATTAACCGCACTTCACCCGTAACATATACATATATATATATATATAAACACATGGGGGGGGTAGCACTCAACCTAAACTAAGCATTCAGTGCGGGTGCATCTCAAAAATAAAATACAAACAAAACCTGGGAGACAGCACTCCAGTCAAACACATTCAAAAACCTGCAACAACAGCTCCATGCATGGGTGCATAATACCAGCTTTTACCACATGTTGAAAATTTCTTAAATCTAAGCTTTGTACATAATACAAAACAGCAAAAGGTTGCACTCAACCTCAAACCTAAGCGGGTGCATCTAAGACATCAAATACAAGACACCAAGAAAGAGCACTCCATATTATTGACCACCTTCTTCCATCATTTTCTGTGAAAAAAAAATACAGTTTTAAAAAAAATGCTAAAAAAAACCTGACTGAGGTAAAATGATGGGAATTCAGTTCACAAAGTTATGATCATAATTTGTAGGGATGCACCGATACCACTTTTTTAAGACCGAGTACCGATACTTTTTAAAAGTACTCACCGATACCAGGTACCGATACTTTTCTTTAATGTCATGTGACGCTTTCCAATAAGAACAGACCATATAAAAATGCCTCCAACTCACATGTATATACCCCCCCAAAAGATATATATATCCATACTGCCCCAGCTCATGGGATATTGCCCCCAGCACACACATGGACAGGCCCCAGCACACACATGGACATGCCCCAGCACACACATGGACATGCCCCAGCACACACATGGACATGCCCCAGCACACACATGGACATGCCCCAGCACACACATGGACATGCCCCAGCTCACACATGGACATGCCCCAGCTCACACATGGACATGCCCCAGCTCACACATGGACATGCCCCAGCTCACACATGGACATGCCCCAGCTCACACATGGACATGCCCCAGCTCACACATGGACATGCCCCAGCTCACACATGGACATGCCCCAGCTCACACATGGACATGCCCCAGCTCACACATGGACATGCCCCAGCTCACACATGGACATGCCCCAGCTCACACATGGACTTGCCCCAGCTCACACATGGATTTGCCCCACCTCACACATGGATTTGCCCCAGCTCACACATGGATATGCCCCAGCTCATGGATTTCCCCCCCCCGGCACTCTCCGCAATGATACCTACCTTCCTGGGCGACGCCAGGAAAGTCTTCGCGCGTGCGCTCGTTGGAAGGCCCCCAGCTGCAACCACGTGGGACCATGTGATCGCGGCTGGGGTCCTTCCAACGAGCGCAAGCGCGGAAAATTTCCCGGCGTCGCCCAGGAAGGTAAGTATCATCGCGGAGAGCTCCAGGTGCCTGTCCAAATGCTTTATCGGCATTCGGACAGGCCCTGCAGCTGCTCACTGTGTTCATACTTACCTTCCTGAGCGACGCCGGGAAAGTTTCTGCGCGTGCGCTCGTTGGAAGGCCCCCAGTCGCGATCACATGGTCCCACGTGGTCGCAGCTGGGGGCCTTCCAACGAGCTCACGCGCAGAGACTTTCCCGGCATCGCTCAGGAAGGTAAGTATAAAACAATGCAGAGAGCAGCTGCAGGGGCCTGTCCGAATGCCGATAGAGCATTCGGACACCCGCCCCAGCCCCTCGGATGCCGGCAAGCCGGCTCAATGCCGGCTTCCGGTATCGGGGGGTACTGCACGAGTACCAAGTACTCCTGCAGTACCCGGTATCGGCGCAACCCTAATAATTTGCTTAAGCCTGTCACAGTCGGCAATGTTTTTTTTCCACAGAAAATGATGGAAGGTGGTGGTCAATTATATGAAGTGCGCTTTCTTGGTGTTATATATATATAAAATTCTTGAAAATCTGGCACTCCAAAATCTCTACAAAGTCCTTGCCCAGCCCAGTGCTGCGCTAGGCTATTCATATCTCATGAAACAAGCGGCACTCTCGGGTTTCACCATTACATTACATGTAATAAAATTGATATATATGGTGAGACCCGAGAGTGCCGCTTGTTTCCTGAGATATATATTTTTTTAAACATATACAGGTTGAGCTTCCCTTTTCTTTAATTTAGGGATGTCCTGACCCAACCTCAAGGACTGAAAGCTGGTCAAGAGATTTATCAGGTAGCAGTATCATTAATCTGATCCAGCACCTGAGTTCTACCCTATCAGGCCTCCGGTGATCCACTGAGGCTGCGGTCACACGAGTGTTCTTTGAACAGAAGGAACGCCCGTGCGTGGATATTCCTTCCACTCAGATGCCCGTGTGGTCACCTCGCTGAGCGCAGTTAGTACGCTCAGCACTACGAAACGCGATCCTCCTATGGAAGATTGCGCTTTGTAGCCCCGCCTCGGCCTTCTTAGCTTTTTGACAGGGAGGCTGAAGTCACGTCCGTTGGTAGCGCATGCAGCTCCGGTCCAGTGAAATGACTTGCCTCACCCTTTCAAACGCTCCCCTGATCTTTGGGCCTTCAAGAAATCCCTCAAAACCCATCTCTTCAGATTAGCATACAACATTACTGATGCAACTCCTCCCTCTGCTCATCTACTCACACATGACTGAAGCTGCTTCAATGGGCCCACCATTCCCAAGCCACTGGCAATAATGATCCGGTCGCCCAGTAAAATTCCCTTTGCCTTCCTCATCCCATTAGATTGTAGCTCCTATGAGCAGGGCCCTCTACACCTCGTTTCCATCATATGTCCGTTTATCTGTATTTCGTTCCCTTTGGTTATTGTAAAGCGCTGCGGAAACTGTTGGCGCTATATAAATGATGACAATAATAATAATAATAACAACAACTAGTGCGCACGCTACAACGTGTGGCCCTTCCCGTCCAGCCTTCACAAAGCTGCGACGGACGTAGGGAAGTGTGGTCACACAAACGTACTCCGTGCACTCGTGTGACCACAGCCTGAGGGTTCGTCCTCCCACTTGAAGGGATGGGCTTCTCTTTCGGATAAACCAAGCAGGATACTCAGCAACAGTCGCTGCCTTGCATGTGTGCAATGTGTCTGGCATTGAGGCCAGATATCGGATCAGGACTCTGTATTGGCGGATATTGATTAATGATTAATTTAGGTGTCCTATATATACTTTTTACACATTATTATTATTATTTATTTATAAAGCGCCAGCATATTCCGCAGCGCTGTACAATAAGCACAGTATAGACAGGGTTACAATACATTGAACAACATTTGACAAACAGTACAGGAGGAGATGAGGGCCCTATTCCCGTAGGAACTCACAATCTAGGAGGGTTGGGGTTGGAAACAGGAGGAGAGGACTGTAAGGTGAGAGTGATTGATGGTTGCGTCAGTGAGTTGGGTGGTAGGCTTCCCTAAATAGGAATGTTTTCAGGGAGCGTTTGAAGGAAGAGAAGTTAGGGGAAAGTCTGACAGTACGAGGGAGAGCATTCCAGAGAGTGGGGGCTGCGCGTGAGAAATCCTGCAGTCTATCATGGGAAGAGGTGATGCGGGGAGAAGCTAGGCACAGGTCACTGTTTGACCTTAGGGAGCGGGCTGGGGTGTATTTGGTGATTAGTGAGGACAGGTAGTGGGGAGCTGAGTTAGTGAGGGTTTTGTAGGTAAGGATAAGGATTTTGAACTTAATTCTGCAGTGGATGGGGAGCCAGTGAAGGGACTCGCAGAGGGGAGCGGCAGAGACAGAGCGGCGGGTGAGGTGAATTAGCCTGGCGGAGGCGTTCAGGATGGATTGTAGGGGGGAGAGGCGGGACAGAGGGAGGCCAGATAAGAGATTATTGCAATAGTCGAGTCGGGAGATTACCAGGGCGTGTATGAGTTGTTTTGTGGTGACAGCGGAAAGAAATGGCCGAATTCTGGAAATATTACGCAGTTGGTATCGGCAGGGGGAGGAAAGAGACTTGATGTGGGGGATGAAGGAAAGAGCAGAGTCAAGTGTAACTCCAAGACAGCGCACTTGGTTTGATGGGGAGATGGTGATACCCTCCACCGTGATAGAGAAGTCAGGAGGTGGGGAGGCATTGGAGGGAGGAATAAGTAGGAGTTCAGTCTTTGACATGTTGATCTTTAAACCTGAAGGCCTGAAGGTATTTTTAAAAGATTTTTAATAGTTGCACTCAGTCACATCAGACCAGGTATGACATTTTTCTCTTGTGGTGTCATGCTGGTGCAAAAAAAAATTTTTTTTTTAAAAAAAATTCAGATTTTGGAATGTTAGACAAGGGATGTTCAAATATAAATTTATTTTTTATAAACCCAGTGAAGTAGGAATTGTGTGAGCTGTACATAGGACGATTAATCGATAATGAAAATAGTTGACAAATATTTTAATCATCGATTAGTTGTTTCAGCCCTACTCCCCATATTCATGCACATGAGAATTCAGCAGCATAAAAAACATAAACCACGTATACATAACATATGGCCCATTATCTCAACACTTGGCAAATTCCGGATACATGTACTCAAAGGTTTCATGAATGTTAAAAATGGTGATCTGTGTCACTGGCGCCACTGGTGATGGCAAATAACCTCAATACAATCAAATAAAATACAATGCAAGTAAAATAGATTGTTTTATCCTATTTGCACTAAGATAAAACAAAGTAATGTGACATTTACAGTCTTATCCTGTATACTCCAGGCTGTAAAATCTTAATGATTGTGAAAGTCTTAATAATCAGTGCAGGGAAGAATAAAAATCATACAGTATCTCGTATTTGTGAAGTCAGCTGCCTCTCCAGACCACATGGTGGTATATCCCTTTTCCACCTTGTAAGTCAGTATAAAAGGAAGATGTGCTGGAGTTGGCGCTTCTTGTCCTGTATCGGTACATCCCTACCAAATATATCAGATACTCAGCTCGCGGCTCGTACCTCTGCTTCTGGCCACCAGGAGCAGAGTGAGACTGGGGGTAAAATGTCCCCAGTCTCCCCCTGGGATCTCTCAGCCGACCTGCTGGATCTCGTGAGAGGCGAGATCCTGCAACTCATGTGACCGGCAGTCGAAGCCTCAATGGAGTCCTATGGACTCTATGGAGAGGATGCTCTTAGCGCTCCTTCAGGTATTCTGAGGCTTAGCGCTACGTTACGGGGCAGGCTGCTGAATCTGCGCCTGCCCCATAATATGGAGCTAAAACGGGGACGCTAAGGAGAAACCTGCAGGTGCTTTGTGCCGAAGGGGAACAGCAGCGCGTAGCAAGGGAGAAGTTGAGTACATAATCAAACAAAAAGGAGAAAAGGGGACATTTTTATTAGTGATCATAGAAACATAGAAAAATGTTGGCAGATAAGAACCTTTCGGCCCATCTAGTCTGCCCAATTACATGGATACTTTACCTGGATTTATCTTGTTTAGGATAGCCTTATGCCTATCCCATGCTTGCTTAAATTCAATTACTGTTTTGGCCTCTACCACTTCAACTGGAAGACTGTTCCATGTATCCACCACCCTCTCAGTAAAATAATGCTTCCTGATGTTACTCTTAAACCTTTGCCCCTCTAATCTAAGACTATGTCCTCTTGTTTTGCTATTTTGTTTCCTTTTAAATATACTCCCTTCCTCTACCTTGTGGATAGAGTAGATCATGCCTTCACACAATACAAATGCCTGCTCTTGACTGGTTCCAGACCTGGGCACCACCATGGGCGGAAAGAGGGCCTTCATGGTTCATGCACCGGTGGCATGATTGCCCCACAGGGTGACTGTCTGCATGCCAGCCTGCAATCATGAGTGAGGATCACTGTCCTGTAAGAAAGCTCTTCCTCTCCCAGCCGTCACTCACTCCATCTAAACCTTGATTGGGAATAACTCCATCTTTTCCTTTATGCATGCTGGCAAAAATAATGTCAACACATACACAGGGAATGATTTCTTGTCAAATGAGCGCATGACAGGTGCACTTTAACAATTATTCCCATTGACTGTGTACAGAGCAGGGTTTTGTTTTTTTTTGGGGGGGGGGTCCGCCTACCTATGATCACTGGTTGGTGATGTATGTTTGGTACAGTCAGATTATCTGAAGATACTTACTAACAGAGCACAGTTGTTACAGTATTTTGAGGTAATGTCACATTGGATTTGGAATAAGCAGTAAGTGTGGCTGGAGCAGGTGATGGAGGAGCAGCAGGTGACAGTTATCTCTCAGGTTATGGGGCTCAGATGTCTTGGTTAGAGGTCAGGTTGAGAAGGTGATGGAGGAGCAGCAAGTGACAGTTATCTCTCAGGTTATGGGGCTCAGATGTCTTGGTTAGAGGTCAGGTTGAGAAGGTGATGGAGGAGCAGGTGATGGAGGAGCAGCAGGTGACAGTTATCTCTCAGGTTATGGGGCTCAGATGTCTTGGTTAGAGGTCAGGTTGAGAAGGTGATGGAGGAGCAGGTGATGGAGGAGCAGCAGGTGACAGTTATCTCTCAGGTTATGGGGCTCAGATGTCTTGGTTAGAGGTCAGGTTGAGCAGGTGATGGAGGAGCAGGTGATGGAGGAGCAGCAGGTGACAGTTATCTCTCAGGTTATGGGGCTCAGATGTCTTGGTTAGAGGTCAGGTTGAGCAGGTGATGGTGATCTGTGTGGGTTATGTGTATATTAACAGGTGATCGTGTGCTTTGAGCCGGGATGGAGGGGATGAAGGCTTTGGGGGCCAGGGATACAGCTCTAACCCGGGGGTCCCCTGGCAGAAACCCAGCGAGGGGCTGAATGGCTCTGATCCTCAATTCGATCTGACATTTGGGGGGTGGGGGCTTTGTTAGAGGGGTCTGATCACTAGACAGGAAGGTTCCATGGTTTACTGAAAGATTTAGATCAGGCACTCACCCCACGCCGCCTCCATCCAGCCAGGCGCTGCCGCTGCCACCCGGGAGTCGCCAGGTTTGCGGTTATTAAAGCTTGCTAGAGGGACCCGGCGAGTCTGACCCGGGAAAGGTGCACAATGAGCCTGTGTGAGGCTTCTTTAGGCCGCGGCGCACACAAACCCGGTATCAGCACAGTGCGCGATCAACATTACGTCAGAGAAGGGGGATGAGCTCGGCGGACATCTTGGCCTTGTTGTCTAACAAAGCTAATCGAATGAGTGTTTTTCGGTCAGCCATCTTGATTGTGGGCAAGTGGTGTTTTTGTTTTAACTGGCCACGGCTATTCACTCAGCAGGGCGTTAGCTGAGGGGAATCGCAGCTCACTGGCTGAAAGGAACCGAAAAATAAAAATATTCTACATAAGTCACGTTTGTTTAATACTCGCTGGACTAGTGAGGGAAGAAATCTGTGACGTCAAACGTAATTCCGGGAGCGCGCACGCTGCGTCTGCCTCTCGGGGAAGCGGACGTCTTGCTGCTGCCTCGTGTTGAACCTGAAGCCACCATGAAGCGTCCAAGTGAGTGTGTGCGTAGCTGTAGAGGGCCATGTGTGTTGGAACCTATACACGGGCGTGTTTCCCACAGGGATTATGCGATCGTGAATCTCTTGGCCCTCCAGATGTTTGGGAATACATTTTATTAGGTTGGGAGCCTCATAGTAGATGTAGTTCTAAGCCTCCTGGAGGTCAAGGTTTGCGACCCCGTCCCCCCCTCTTATTCTGTCCGCTGGGCTCATCCATTCAATCGGTTATTCGCCGTGTGGCCCCCGGGAGCCCTCCTGTACTATGGGTAATGTACGGGTGCCAGAGCGGCCATGTTTCCCTGGACACATATAACCTATTCATGCTGATGGGCAATTCGTGAAAAATGCCGCCCTGCAGCATGTATAACCCATACGCTGCCGGTAACAAATCAAAAGGAATCCCAGGTGACCTACCTTGATTTCCTTCCTAGATATATGATTTATACATGTTGCAGGGCAGCACTTTACCTGTGCTCCCTCTGCATGAAATAGCAATATGTGTTGAACACCCCACCGGCCGATCTTGCACCCTCACCCTGTACTTACTGCAAGAGGGAGGTGCGGCCAGGATCGGGTTAACGAGTTAAAGGGACATTTATCCTCCAAGCGGTTCTGAATGGCATAACCAGCATTATCCTAATTTACCCCCTATTATCCCTACAGTGAGTTATTGCACTTTAAAGAGCCTGCAGGCTTCTTCCATTCGCAGAGCTGGCATGCCATGCTTTCATTCTGTGCTACAGAATATTTGGATCATTGGGAGGAATTTATATCTTTTCATATACAGGGGGAGAGTGATGGGAAAACAGCTCTTCCTTCCAGTAGAGACAGTGTATTTTCTACTTCTTTATGGCCTTACAGTGGTCTTCAAGACCATAAAGAAAAATAGAAAATACACTGCCTCTACTGGAAGGAAGAGCTGTTTTCCATCACTCTCCCCCTGTATTTGCAAACGTCGGTGGATTGAGCTACACCACCTCATGGTGTGAGAAGAGCTGCTGATTCTACCTGAATATAAAATATTTTAGACTATTTTCTGCTTTTTTTATTCCTATACAGTTCATGTTTTAGCCACTTGGTGGCGCCAGGTATACAGACTTTCTAACTTTTTTATCTTTTCATGCTTACCACAGGCAAGCTCCACACTAATATAGTGAGCGTGGGGTGACCTGTTGGACAGCCTACTGGGAGGATAAGCTTTCACGCAGGGGTCCATAAAGTGTGCCTCTTTACCCCAATGGTTCTCAACCCTGGTCCTCAAGTACCCCTAAGGCACCTGGCACACAAGCATATTTACGGCTCATGTGCGTCTGTGCATTTTTGACAGGGAAGGCCATCCACCGGACGTGAAAAAGCCCTACCGTGAAAAAGCTAAACGGACGCTGACGGGATACAAAGCGCGATTCTCCATAGGAGGATGCTATGGAACCCTCAGCATTCCAGATTTCAGAATCTGATGTTTGAGAGGAAGGGGATTGCAGCAGGAGAGTCGTTCTTCACTTGTATGCTCTGGCTGCACAGAGTCCCAGGAGGTGCTGTGTGCGGTAGCCGAGACCAGTCTGGATCGTCGCAACCCAGAATTAGTAACATTCCAAAGGTTCTGAAAAGCTTCCTTATCCAGCACATCAAAAAGTTACATACAGAAAAAATGGCGTCGCGCCTATACTCACCAGAGCGGTTGCAACAGCCCAGTTCATGTATAAAACATAACGAGAAAAAAGATGTCATCTGCGCTCATTGCTATGTATTTCCATGTACAACAAAACATTATCCGAGGTTTTAGTTTGTTTTAATGGTCATTGAAACGTAAGCTCACTCGCCCCTTCAAGGCACCTCTTTGTAGAGTGAGTCCTAACCAATGTACCAAAAGCTGCTCTACTGAGCAAATGCATGCCCCTCCTGCTTTTCAGCTAAAGAGAGGCAGACAAAATGGTGGGTTTATTTATACACGCACCAAGCCCCCTCCCATTTGGGGTTGCAAACAAAAACATGGAAAAGGGAACAGCGGCAGAAATGACTAACTGGTGTTACAGCATTATATTCTGTATGTATATTATGCTGTAACACCAGTTAGTTTGTTATGTTTTATACATCAAACAGTTATACCTGCATCTGCCTCAGCAACTGCAGGACAGGGGATACCCTATACCTGACCGTGGAGCTCCGCGCGGTCGTTGCCGCTCGGGAACTCTGCTCCTGAGCGCTGCGGCACACACTGGGTGCCTCAGGCAGCCCCAGCGAGTGACATGATTATTTAACACACAGTGAAGGAAGACTGCAGAGCCTCCCAGCATGAAGGAGATCACTGCTCTCCCTTCCTCTGAAACATTAGATTCTGAAATGCTCGTTGGCCCGTGCATTCTGATTTAGAGGTGCCCAGCCTGTACCTGATTGGCACTCAATGTGTTTAACCATGTTGGTGAAATCTTTGGAACAATTCCCTGCTAGAATGCCTACCACAACAGATGTTCAAATCACCATATTAAATGTCAGAAGAGGCCTTCATTATGGTTCAATGGCACAAAGATGGAGCATGCTGAACTGCTATCAAAAATCTGACAACGACTCTCCTTTTTTTTTTTCTCATTTACAGAGCTGAAAAAAGCGAGCAAGCGCATGTCCTGTAGCAAACGCTTCAAAATAAAAAAAAAGGTAGAGTTCAATGATTTTAATGACTTGATAACACCTCTGTCCTCTGCATTGTTTGATCTTCTGTATTTGCTTATTTCTCACATCAGGTTCAGGAACACAACCGGAAAGTCAGAAAAGAGGCAAAGAAACGCGGACCCAAGAAGCAGAAGAAAGACATCAGTATTCCTAACGAGGCCCCATTCAAAGAGGCTATTCTTCGTGAAGCGCAGCTGAGGAAACAAAAGGTACGTTACAATTTGCAGTGCTAAAACTATTGATATTTATCTTTTGGTAATCCATAAAACCAGGTCTAAGAGAGCCTTAGCTTATTAACTAATCCATTGCCTCACTGATGCTAGATTAAAAAGGAAATTTATTCTAGATTCTTCTTTAAGTACTCAAAACAAGAAGACTCAACTTGTCTAAGGCCGGGGTCAGACAAGCAACCCCCAAAAACACTGGCGTTTCATAAAAGAACCCGAACCGCAGCAGGGTGAACTTTCCCCGTGAGCTCCTCCTCCTGCTGCTGTTCTGATGCATCTTTTGTGAAACACTGACATTTGTTAATGTTGCAAGACTGGTGATTACCCCACTCTTATTTTCAGTATTTTGTACTGCTATGGTACCAAAACTCTGAATACAACTTATGGTTTTAAAATCCAATCAAATAGCGAAGGTTCATTAATCTTCGAGAGCACATACCCCAACTCTCCAAACCTGACACTAGTTCTGGGGCTTCATTTTTCTTTTTTTTAATAATTCTTTTAAAGTGTCAGTACATAGCAAAACAACCGCCCC
The DNA here is from genome assembly GCA_009667805.1 of Leptobrachium leishanense. Classification (NCBI taxonomy): domain Eukaryota; kingdom Metazoa; phylum Chordata; class Amphibia; order Anura; family Megophryidae; genus Leptobrachium; species Leptobrachium leishanense. Next base: position 114,843,281 of record CM019070.1, read on the forward strand.
GAGGAGGTGCACGTAACAGCATGCTATGGAGTACCACACCATTTTCAGGTAAAACACAAACAGACCCACAGGATTTGAGACCAACAAAGAAAGAAAAGTAGGGTAGTGGGGGGGGCACCATCCCAAGCAAGTCAATCACATCGAAGTTCATCACATAAAAGAAACCAGCAGAGGGTTAAACAGACCCGTCGAAGAATGCTGCACCACCTCAAACTGGCTCAAGGTCCAGCTAGGGCGACCACACCTGATAGAACTGCGACCATCGCGCCGTGGACCATAGACAGACAATCCATGGTCATGTTATCCCGAATATTAATTCTAACTCGGTTCACCGTCGGGAGGGAGAGTGCCGTCCATCGTTGCGCCACCGCCCTCCTAGCTGCCAGGGCTGTTTTGTGAAGGAGTTTGTTCTCTGGTCTCGTCAAGGACTCCTGATACCTATGAAGCAAGAAAGTCCAGGGATCCAGGTCCACCGTGCGACCCAGCACCGATTGCACCAAGCCGTGAGGGCTTAATTTTTCTGTGTAGATTTGTGAGGTCATGTATTTTAGGATCTACAAATATATAAGCTAACGTTTTTTACTTTCTTGTAGCGAGAGGAGTTGAAAGCTGCACAGAAACTTGAAAGGCAGAAGGAAGTGGCAAAGAAAAGGAATTTAGAAGCCAAAAAGTCTGATAAAACCGAAAAGCCCCAGAAGAAGAAGAAAAAGGTAACCTTTATAAAAGCATGCCTATCTCTGTAACCTTGTCTCGATGTTGTGAGGGTCTTTTAAAATGTGACACTACTTTTGTTCTTGATCAGTCATTCCTCCTTTTGCAGTGTGACTTTGTACTATTTACAAACACAGCATGGAAGATTTGCAAAGTTCCTTCCAAAGGAGCATTATAGTGGTTTTTGGAGCTTTGCTTAAATGAATAAATCTACATTTAGCAAGTAATTCCTAGTTATAGTATAGGCTAGGGGTTTGTAACCTTGCCTTCCGCATGTTCTGGAACTGCATTTCATGTGAGGCTCAGTCAAGTCTCTGTAACGGCTGGGTGGAGTAGAGGTAACATCACTCAGGATCCAAGGATGTGGTCTTTAATAAACATTTATTAAAACATAAAGTTACAACTGGGTCTTCCAGGGCTCGTTTCGCCGCATCAAACGACTTCATCCACTGGAATAGTCACTACTGACCCTATGCATTATTACTGTATATAGCATATCTAGTTAAAATTGACCACACGTCCCAATGGATGTCTCATGGCATGCGTTTCACACCTCCATTTAGTCCTGATGGGTAGTGTTACAGGCGCCGTTGGTTCTTCCGCATTCCACAATTGTTATCGGTGACGTATTTCCTGTATCGCAATGCTGCGATTCGTCTGCTCTCCTTATCCTAGTGGCGAACGCTTAATTCACATTGAAAGATTCTCCACCTTCTCTCTTATGCAAAAGAAAGATCTCTCTAGTAGGCATTATGAACTGTAGCAAGCCCTTTCCCTTACCTACATACCATAAGTGGGACATAAGAGATTTAAGCTTATAAATTGATGCTTATGATCACTTAATGGATAGGGCTAATTAACCCATTAATGTGCTTAATAAAGTAAAAAAGGGGAAACCTGCTGTACACACACCGACTAATCGAAAATGAAAACAATTGAAAACCATTTTTATTGATTAGTTGTTTAAGCCCTAGTGTGTAGCATCATTAACTATTAATCACAAAGTTGTTTTGAGGAATCGAGTTCTAATGCCGCCCAACTTCTTTTCTTTCCGCAGGCTAAGAAAGAGAAACCGCGTAAAAGTAAGCCTCTCAATGCAAATCCTGAGAGATCATTTTGCAGAGAAGTGAATAAGGTATTTTGGGGGGCTGTGTTTGGGTTTAAAATGATTATTTATTAAAACCAGTTGTTTAACTGAAAACCTTTTTTTGAAGAATGGAGGCCTGAATATATCAGTTCAACTCTCGTTTCCTAGCTTGGCTATATTTTTCTTCAGTGAATTTTCAAATTCACGATCTAGTCCATACTATATTTAAGTATAATTAGTGCAGGTCTCAGGAAATCCAGTAGCCAAGCATTCATTTGCTCCTAGAATTATTCCTCAAGCTCCTACGTTTCTTAGTTGCTCTGTACAAATCTTTGTAGCTATACTTGGCTGGCATCAGTTTGAAGGGACACTATCCTCTATGAACATTAAAGAGAATTTAAATGAAATGGTGTCATTAGTGCTTAACTGGAGAGGAGTACTGGAATACTTCTGAGTAATGACATTTAAATTTGTAACTTGGTCATTCTTTTTGGACACCTGAAATCCCAAAGACTCAGAAAATTGGAATTTTTCTGGTGCTGCAGCAGTGTTTAAAAGAAAGATGTGCTGGAGTTGGCGCTTCTTGTCCTGTTAGTGGTTCCTTCTACTGCACCCCGTGGCTCAGAAGTGTGGTTTCCTTACGTGGTTACCATCCTCCGTGTCCCTCAAAATATAAAATGACTCACATAGAGCAATATTGTAAAAAATGGAGTGCACACAAAGAAGAATGTTGTACTCCCATTTGCTGGTGTCTTATCGATCAGACACCAGATTTGTAGGCAGCCGGTGACTTTAGACGGTGCACCGGATCACCTATCACCCGCAGCCAACCTCAGCCCGGGATAGGTGTAAAATAAGGCAAATTTTATTAGTAAGATACAGTATACCAAAACGTGTTATTACTAATAAAATTTGCCTTATTTTACACCTATCCTGGGCTGAGGTTGGCTATCAGCCTCAGCCAACCTCAGCCCAGGATAGATGTAAAATCTTTCTTTTATACTGACTTACAATGTGGAAAAGGGATATACCACCAAGTGGTCTGGAGAGGCAGCTGACTCCACAAATACGAGATACTGTATGATTTGTATTCTTCCGTTCACTGATTAAGACTTTCACAATCATTAAGATTTTGCAGCCTTGAGTATACAGGATAAGACTGTAAATGTCACATTACTTTGTTTTATCCTATTTGCACCATTTTACTTGCATTGTTCTAAGGTTGTTTAGTTGCCATCACCCCTGGGTGACGCCAGTGGCACAGATTATCACCATTTCTGCAGTGTTTGTCTTGAGACTCTTCTGCATACCCCCTGGCTTCAGACCCCCTGGTATTCCGAAATCCAGAATGCTTGATAGTGAGTCGTCTGGGTAACACGTGCTCAGCCTGTATAACGATTATCTGTCAGTTTTGGCCAGAAGTAGGCCCTCAAGCCAGACACCATCATGGAAATGTTGTATTTTTACAACAGCCAAAACTTTTTTGTTCTGGTTGTATGGAGGATTAATAAACTAACTTCCAGCAAATTGTTTATTTTGCTCTCCTTAGGTTATTGAAACCTCCGATGTTATCTTGGAGGTGCTTGACGCCAGAGACCCTCTTGGCACCCGATGTATGGAAGCTGAAGAAGCAGTTCTTCGATTCCCAAACAAAAAGCTGCTTTTGATTCTGAATAAAATCGGTGAGTGATCAGTCGGCATCGAGTCACACAGTGAGAAGTGAGGAGAATATCTAGTACAGTCTTATTATAATGAAGACTGTCGGATCCAACGATGATCTCCCAAAGGTTTTGAGATTACTATTTAACTGGCAGACATTTCCTTTAATGTTCAAATAGTTATTTAAATGATGTCCTCTTTTCTGCAGCTGAGCTTGAACGTGCTGGAGTATCCACAAAGCCAGTGTTTAAAATCTTCATGTAATTTACGTGATATGTACTTGCATGAAATGTAGACCGTCTTTAAAGGCATACTTGATTAAAGAATAGAGTTCCGTTTTTGCCCTTAAATAATTGGACTGAGGGTGACGTTCGCATGCTTGCGTCACTATTGATCAATCTAGAGAATGGCAGCCGGGAAATTAAAAAAAATGCTGGCTGTCGTCGATGCTGGGTGGGGTGACAGAAACGGCGATTCGGCCAGAATAGGGCAGCTGCTGGGAGAAAGAGGTGCACTCCTCACATCTTGGTTAGTGGAGTGTCCCTTTTAAAACGCTTATAAAGTGTTCTCTCAGCAGTGAAGAGGTACTCGTAAGGGCATTTCAGTTACAAGTTTTTATAAAGTGCTAACCAGTTCCATAGCGCTGTACAGTGGGAGGCAGAACAACAAATAAGCGTACAGGTTAAACACACTGGAGTAGGTGAGAGTACCCTGCTCAAGAGCTTTCAATCTCAGAGGATAGTGGTGACACACTAGGTGAGGGTGAATAGAGAATGTGAAATAGCGGAGAGTATGTGGGAAGATGCAGCAGAAAATGAACAGCGGGGTATTAGGGAGTGAGCCAATAGGCTTCTCTAAAGTGTTTTCAGAGACTTCTTAAAGGACTGGTGAGACGGGGAGAGTCTGTTGCGGGGGAGGTACTTCCATAGAAAGGTGGCAACTCGGGAGAAGTCTTGATGGCTGGAGTTTGGGGTGAGAGTACGTGAAGCTGATAGCATCAGATCGTTGGCCGAGCGAAGTGGTCGGGATGGGATGTAGCTGTTAATAACGGAGGAGATGTAGTCAGGGACGCGGTTTTGGAGAGCTTTGAGTACCAATGTTTTGAATTGGCTTCTATAGGAGACAGGAAGCCAGTGTAGAGATTGACAAAAAGGGGGACGTGAGGTGTATGAGTCTGGCACAGGCATTCATAACAGACTGCAGAGGGACAATCTGGGATCTCTTAAGGCCAGAGAGAAGGAGGTTACAGTAGTCGAGGCGGGAGATAAGTGCTTGGATGAGCATTTTAGCAGGGTCTTTATTTAAGAAGGGGACGGATGCGTGCAATGTTTTTTTAGGTGGCAGTGGCAGGATTTAGTGGCTGAATGTGCTGGGTAAAGGAGAGATTAGTCTAGGCGGACACCGAGGCACCGGGCCTGAGAGTTAAAAGTAATAGTGGCCCCATTCACCTGAATGGAAATGGTGCAGGAATGTTAGTTTTAGAGGGAGGAAAGATAAGAAGTTCAGTTTTAGAGAGGTTAAGCTTTCGGAAATGGGAGGTCATCCAGTCGGAGACAGCTGACAGGCAGGCAGTAACATGGTCCGGCACGGGAGGCAAGATCGGGAGCAGAAAGGTAGATTTGGGTGTCATCGGCATAGAGATGATATTGAAGTCCAAAGAAAGAAATGAGGTTGCCAAGAGAGGTGGTATAGATCGAGAAGAGTAGGGGGCCCAGAACAGAGCCTTGAGGTACCCCAACTGAAAGAGGATTTGGGGGGGGTGCCAGCGAAAGACACTGAGGGAGTGAAGAGAGGGGTAGGAAGAGGACCAGGAGAGCGAGGAGTCACTGAGGCCAAGTTGACGCAACGCAAGGAGAGGATGGTCAACAGTGTCAAATGCAGCAGAAAGATCGGGAAGAATAAGGAGGGAGAAGTGACGTTTGGTTTTGGCAGCTACTAGATTATCGTTTACCTTGGACAGAGCAGTTTTTTCAAAAAGGTGCTGGAATCACTATTTCTGTGAAGTGTCCAAGTCCTACCTAGTGGTTTGTTTGGGCTTTTTTTTCTGCTTACTATCTTACAAAGAATTTTTCTTTCATGATTACTTAAATTTCACCATTTAATATGCAGTAAGGGTCAATTTGTGTTATATGGAATGCATCACAAATAGGGTCTCCTCTGCCACTGTTTATTTTAGATTTTAGATATACATTTTATGCTGACGTTTCCAACATAAATTAGTATCTTGAAGATCTAGAGGGATAAAATATTGAACTATAAAAATTATTTAGGTAGATTTTCTAAAGCACACAGAACTGATTTTTTTTCCAGAGATGTCTTTATTTTGACGTATTAGTGGTGAAATACCCGTCCAACTTGGCTCAGAGTTGTAAATAAAAATACTGGGTGAATCCAAGATCCTCCTATATAGAATTTTAGGGGTTTAGTAACTTTCTCCAATTTGTGCCAGTAATGCATATTTCAGAAAAATAAGGAAATTTTGATGACCCCCCCCCCCCCCCAAACAGCAAAATATACAATAAATATAATGATCATTATCACTGTAGTTATGATGGTGTTCTCTCTTTTTGAAAGCACCAGAATCCCATGATATTTTTCATTATGTAAAGACGATGACTTTGTAATGAGGCTTTTTTGTTTTTTTCTGTTGAGCAGCTATTAAGTTGTAATTGTTGACTCATCGCTAAGCATTTTCTCCTGATTTTTACTCAGGAGAAAAAGGTGGCTTTCCTCTAAGACCCCGTTCAGTGTGCGATTTTGAAAATCACGACATAAAGCGATAATGTCGTGAGATTTTGCAAAGCACCACCATTGCAAAAAAAAGGGGTCATGTACCAGCGACGCGCGGCTAGCCGTGAACAGCTCCATTGGAGAAGCTACATAGCATGACATCGCAAGGATTTTGCCGCGATTGCGTGGCAAAATCCGCACGATAAATTGCACATTGTGAACGGGGCCTAAAATCGGATCTGTGTTTCTGCATGATGGGACCACAGCTCCAAGGTGGTCATTTGTAAATGACACCCTCGTTCAATATTGAGAATTCCCCCTCCAATTTAAAGGTCACCTGTACTGCTTTTGCTGTGATTTGTCTATCTGGGTATGTAAATCATAGTATTTTCTTTTTAATATATACATATATATTTTATTTCTCTCCTCAATCCAGTGCCTGGCGCTTCCATATAGTCAGCTTGTTGCGATTTATATGCCAACAGCTCCGGAGGCTGTCCCGTAAGACGCCTCTCTAGAGCTGTTCCTCCCTCTGTGGCATGCCGTAGTCACACAAGGGACAGGCAATCTTCGACAGTGAATAGCTCCCTTTTTTTAAATTCTATGTGTCAGTAAAAAATGCCTGACTTCTGGTTTAAGGGAACCATTCCCTGTCAAATGAACCTTGTTTTGGGCATGACCGTGGCAATGTACACGCAGGCACATCGCCATGATATTTCCCTGCCACTTAGTGGGCAGATGGCCACCTTTTTGCATTGTGCTCATGTACTTCATAGAGGCCTATTCTTGAGCCTATAGTCACCCTGTCCGTCCGTCCCTCCCCCACTGTGTATTAAAAATCTGTGTGGATGGAATCTACATGATCTTGTGATATCTTGGTTGCTATAATGTTTTTTAAAAAATTTTTTTGCTTGATCAGACCTTGTGCCCAAAGAAAATGTTGAAAATTGGATTTCTATCCTAAATGAAGAACTTCCAACGCTTGCTTTTAAGTGCTCCACACAAGTACGAGAACGAAGCCTGGTGAGTACTAGTTTCTACATGGCAGGAGGAAGAAAAAAAATAATATATATATCGGCAAGAGTCAGCACTCATGGTTTTTTTTTCATATCCAAAAAGTTTATTTAATCCATGTAATTGACGTTTCAGCTCCACACAAGGGAGCTTTCATCAGGATACAGACATTTAATAAAACAGACACCTTGCCTCTTAAATAAAGGAATCGAGCAGCCACTCGCCCATCAGCTGTGCCCGTTCTCCTGGTAAGGGTCTCCCATGTGTGCAAAAATAATCTAATCCCGGTGCACCCGTCTCCCCTGGCAACCACCCACACCAGCTCCCTTATGGCTGGATCACATACTATGGAGCGGTACAAGGGGTTTTAAACAGCACAACCAGTGGTGGATAAACAGAACTCACCCACCCACTCCCTTAAAAATGGACAAACAACATATAACCAGTTATTTTCAAAAACTGCATCGCTCTCACTTATCCATCCCCTTACAATGTCATATCCCCCCATAAACATTTCACCCCCCCCCCCCCACAGAAACTATCTGTATTAATCCCCTAAATAAATGGAGTACATTTCTTTCATTGAGGCCTCTTGGGTACACTGGATCTAATTTATGGATCCACACAGCCTCTCTACGCAAGAGCATGAAAGGCCCTGTTTACACCTATGGGCCCCATAGGAAATCATGTAATTTCCGGGCTTAGGCGTTTTACATCGCACAGGAACGCGCTGTAAAACGCCTAAGCCCGGAAATTACATGATTTCCTATGGGGCCCGTTCACACCTGGGCGTTTTAGAGTGTTTAGGATGTTTTACAGTGCGTTCCTACACCCAAAGTACAGGAGCTTCTTTGGGACGTATTGCAGCGCGTTCGCAGCCTATAGGCTGGGTTCACACCTGTGCGTTCAGCTGCAGTGCGTTCAGCTGCAGTCTATCTCCTCAATTGCTGTGAATTTTAGGGAGGACAGGGGATGTCCCTTCTCTAAGAAATGCTTGGCAACAGTTTAGTCAGATTTACCATCCCTGTAAGCGCTTCTGATGTTGGAACGGTGATTTCTTATCCTCACATAGAGGTGTATCTGTTTTTCCAATATATACTAAACCACAGGAACCCCTTAATTTGTATACTACAAAAAAATCAGCTTTACATGTTATGTTGTAATTGACGGTATATAATCTGCCTGTATGAGGATGGTTACACTTCTTTGCTGGAATCATGTGTCCACATGTGACACACCCAAGGCATCTCTTGCATCCCAAATTTTGCACCCCCCCCCCCCCAGCGGCCGCGTGTAACTGAACGGGATCCATGTGGACCAAAATATATCTTTTAAATTACGATTTCTTTTATAACAGAACATGGTTTTTTTCTTAACTTAAGGCTAGGGTCAGGCGAGCGCATTTTGTATGGACTGTGCATCCGTGCAGTACGGACGTACTTTCTGACTGACAAAAGGTAGTGGCCACACAGTCCGTTTTCACTGACGTTATTTTTGACGGATGTAGCAGGGAAAATAAATTAAAATGAAAAACCATTTTGTCTCGTCAAAAATGCTGGATGTATAAATGCAGTCCGTCTGACCACGTTCCATCACTCACACACAAACCTATTCAGACGTGGCGCACTCCGCACGTCCATTCTAGCGGTTTTACGTTCTTGCCTAACTTGCGTCCGTTTGCCACGTCCGTTGTGTGTCCGCACTTCTGTGCGGGTCTCTTGATCATAATTTTATGCTGCCACGGATGTTAAAATATGCGGCAACACGGATGTGAACACTGCGCTCGTCTGACCCTAGCCTTAGCCGGCAAGGATTCATCATTTGCCAGCACTCCCCAATTCCTTTTTAACTATCAAATGTTAAAGGGAAGACCAATCTCCTTTGCTTTTGCCTGTCTAGGGTTTTTTGGCTTTTGCCAAGGCTTGAAAGAAATGTACTCCATTTATTTAGCGGATTAATAATACAGATAGTTTCTGTGGGGGCAAAATGTTTATAAGGGGATGGATAAGTGAGAGCGATGCAGTTTTTGAAAATAACTAGTTATATATTTGTCCATTTTTAAGGGGGTGGGTGAGTTCTGTTTATCCACCACTGGTTGTGCTGTTTAAAACCTTGTACTGCTCCATAGTATGTGATCCAGACATAAAGGAGCTGGTGTGGGTAGTTGCCAGGGAAGACGGGTGCACGTCATAACAGAGAGCTGGGATTAGATTTTTTGCACACCTGGGAGATGCTTCCCAGGAGAGCGCGCACAGCTGATGGGTGAGGGGCTGTTCAAGAGGCATTGTGTCTGTTTTAATATGATGTCTGTATCCTGATGAAAGCTCCCTTGTGAGGAGCTGAAACGTTGATTACATGGATTAAATAAATTTTTGGATATGAAAAAACCCGTGAGTGCTGGCATAATTGGTTAACTGAAGACCACTGTCAAGCACCTGGGTGTCAAATACATTGATGGTGAACCGTGAGTGCAAAATCTTTTTGTGTGTGTGTGTATATATATATATATATATATGTGTCTATATATTACTTGAACTGTGCTTTAGCCAACTCTCCACTGCCTTCCCTTTTTATATGCCACGTCTGAGCATATCTCTGCATGTGAACCTTTTGGACTTTAAAGACCATAGCGGGGTGTTTTGGAGTTCTTTCTGATGATTTGTACGTAGAGCTGCAGGTCCCACAAATGTCTGCTTCTCAGCTTTTCATCAATTTCATATAAAAATTGACACCCCTCAATCAAGGAAATTCTGCATAGTTGAAGGAAAATGTATAAGGGGTGCATTTGGTGAAAAATAGAAATCCAATTTAAGAATCTATGAAACCGATGAATGCAAAGATAAAGCAGTCTGCAAATGCCGATTGTAGCTTCTTGCACCTAACTCTGGAATGCATGCAAGGTGTTAAATGATCCATATTTTCATGTATAAAATGTTTTCATACTCCTTCTCTTTTTGTAAATGTGGTGCCAATCTCATAAAGAGTAAAAGACTATGGGCAATAATCCAAAGTTGGTGCTAACTTAACCAGAGCTGTTGTAAACTTAAAACCTCCATAGGCTATAATGGCTCTGGGAAGTTTACAACTGCTCTGGTTAAGTTAGCACCAACTATGTAATATAGTCCATAGTCTATGGAGTTAAGTTTGCCCCAACTATGGAATAGAGCCCTATGTCCTTGTTCATGGTTGTGAAGGACAGTTATTCTTATTACCTAAAGGCTTGGCGTCTTCTACTTTTTATACATCTGGCAATACCATGCTCTGAAATGAATTTGACTGCATTTTTACAATCGTTCTGGTGATTTGAGATCGGCTCTGAGAGAGGTGTGTTTTGCAGGAAACTAAAAAGCCTTTGAAGCCTGGCTGTATCGATGTGACCAAGGGAACCCTTTGTCTTGGAAGCAGTGCCTTATTAAGGATTCTTCATGCGGTTTGTCCGTCCAAAAATGATGGCATTAAAGTTGGATTATTAGGTGAGTGCATTGTAAATTTGTCTGGTTCACAAAGCAGTCATGGAGGATCCTCCGCATCTCCACCATACTGAACAATGTATTTCCCAAACTCTGAATTGTTTGGTTTCTGTGGAGACTGGGCCAAGAGCTGTTAATGTTATGTGCCCTTTAAAGAACAAAGTGTTTTTTTCAATTAGAATATTGCCTGGCAAATTCGTAATTTACTGCTTTTGACAGTAACGTTTCACTTTTTTTTGTGTAGTCAAAAGTAGCTCGTTCATAATGAGTGTTGGTTCCCTGCTCACCTTCTTCTTTGCAATTCAGGAACAATTTTGAATAATTTGTCATAGGGCTGGTCGAGATAAGTGATATAGCTGCATTTGGTCGAGCCGACAGGTTTGTCGGGCGCCTGTGGGACGAACGTTCCAGCAAATAACAAATCACTCCTCCGATATTTATTCCTCACGTGTAAAATTCTAGAACTTAGCTAAGTATGACAGTAAGTTAGAATTTTAATAAAGGACTCAGAGGCTCCTGTTGCATTCTCTTTTTCTTGCTTTAATAAACAGCAGCAAGATAAATATTGAAAAACAGTTTGAAACAAAGAGTAAACAATATCCAGAATACATGGTCTTAACCCGACCCCCTCTTCACTTGAGTCAGTCCATCATCCTGTTCCTCCACATAAAAGGATCTGCCCCTCCTCCAATCAACCTCTTTCTTGCGGAGATGGTCCAAACAAACTTGAAAATGTAAATCCAACAACACTGAAAGAACCATAAGAAACGAATCCTGAAAGATGACCAGCACACTAGGAAGCTGAAAGAAAAACCAAAGGTCAGAAAAAACAAAACAGAAAATGGAACATAACGTCCACAGTTCAGAGTCTGCCCCGGGAGGGCAGGGTGGGCAACACTCGCCTCTGAGTCCTTTATTAAAATTATAACTTGCCATCATACTTACCTAAATTCTATAATTTTAATACACGGACTCAGAGGCTCCTGTTGCAAGTTCAAAGCTTGTCCAACACCGCGGACGACCAATGAACCACTGACTTGAAATAAAAGGTCCGAAAAGTGGTCACTCTCGACCAATCAGCAGACCATAATAGATCATCCAGCCGAAGGCGCTACTGCGGATTGCACGGAGTGAGCCCCAAAAACAGACACGTCAACCCCAGCTAGAGCCAGCAGCCATTTAAGCCAGCGTGCCAAAGTAGTGGAACCAACCGGGGCATGAGGAGCCTTAAACGATAGAAATAGGGGGCCAACCCCTGCCGCACGAAATTACCAAGTCCGAGACTCCTATACCTGCAAGCAGAGCACAGGACAGAGATCGAGCTGTGCCGGGAAGGCAGGGTAAAACACCGAGGTAATCGAGCTCTTGGTACACCTGGTGATATTGAACCGAACCCCATCTGGAACAAAAGAGCGAGCTCCGAAATCGAGGGCCCTGAAGTCACTGCCCCGCTTACAGGAAACCATGCAAAACAATGCCAACAGTTTTGCCGAAAGCTGCCGGAGAGACAGATCAGCATTAGAAGGCCAGGAACCCAAAAAACTAAGGAGCCCAACATCCCAGGTTGCCGAGTACCGCGGGAGTGGAGGGTGAGAAAATCTGATACCCTGCAGTAACCTGCAAACCAGGGATGCTGACCCACGGGAACACCCTGAAAAACCCACATGTTGCGCCGAGATGGCCGACCGATACACATTCAAGGTGCGGTATGCCCTCCCATCATCGAAAACCTCTGAGGAAATCCAGGACCAGAGCTACAGGGGCCTGTAAGGGATCTTGATCCCTCGCCAAACACCAACGGAACCACCTGCCCCAGGCCGAGTCATAGCTGGACAAGGTGCCCGGGGACCAAGCGGAACAAAGGAGTGCGGCATTGCGTTCCGAAATGCCTCCGGCTGACCCGGTGCGCCCGAAACCAGGGAAGCCAGGATGGGACATGTCCCCAACAGAGGGTGCAGCCGTCCGATGGAATCCACCATCAGAACCGGAAGGAGCCTTGGGAAGTCTATCAGGAGTTCCAACAACAGAGGGAACCAAGACTGGTTGGGCCAGAAAGGGGTGACCAGAACCAGCACCGCCTTCCGTACCCTGACCTCTCAATACCCTGGGTATGAGCTGGAAGGGGAAAAGCGTAAAGACTGTGACCCGCCCAAGTCTGCAGAAAGGCGTCCGTTGCCACAGCCAGCGGATCCGGGCGCCAACTGTAGAATCGGGGCAATTGCGTGTTCAGCCTGGATGCAAAAAGATCTATCTCCAAGGGTCCCCAGAGAGCCTCCACCGCGGAGAAAACGCACACATGCAACCGCCAATCCCCTGAGCCGTCCGGGTGTCTCGAATTCCAGTCGGCTAACTGGTTCGAGACACCTGGAATGAACTGGGCCTGCACCTCCTACTCCTTGTAGGAAGCATCATTCCCATAGACGAGAGGCCATCGAGGTCAGCAGCTGGGACCGTGGACCCCCAATGCGTTGATGTACCGCACAGCCGGGAAATTGTCCATCCGTAAGAACCGAAGAGTGTTCCTTGGATTTGAGGAAACTCTGAAGGGCAAAAAGACTCGCCAGGATTTCCAGCCCATTTATGTGGATGGTTGCTTCTCGAGGGGACCACGGACCCCCTGCTGACCCTGAACCGCACCGGGCACCCCACCCCGAGAGACAAGCATCTGAATCGATCGTCAGTGACGGGGGAAGGCATTACAATAGACCTGCCGCAGCAAGACCGGAGGTTCTAGATCCACCAATCGAGATCCGACTTGGCCGTTGTGGAGAGGGAAATCTGATCCGTAGATCGTCCCTCCCGGAGGAAAAGGGCCATCAGGCATTGGAGGGCCCGATAATGGAGGGGAGCAGGTCTCCCCGCCAATCTCGTGGCCGCCAACAGCCCGATCACCCGCGAGAGATCTCTCAGCGTCGGGGTAGGATTCGACAACAGGGATCTCACCTCCTTGAGAATGGCACTGGATTTGTGAGGGGGAACCACAAGAATCATAGGTTGAGGCTGCACCAGAAATTCCAGCGAACGCTGCGGTATCAAGACCGACTTTTCTTGGTTCACTAGAAAACCGAGGCTCTGGAGGAGTCTCACAGTCTGGTGGATGTGGTCTATTAATAGAACCTCTGACTCTGCCATAAGGAGGATATCGTCCAGATATATAATTAGTCTGACACCCTCTGAACGGAGGCGATCCACCACAGGTTTCAGGATCTTGGCGAAGCACCAAGGGGCTGAGGAGAGGCCGAATGGAAGACAACGGAACCTCCAGGTGATGCCTTTCCACTGAAAGCAGAGGAACCCTCTGGAGGCTGCTGTCATCGGAACCGTCAGATAGGCACCCTTCAGATCGATCTTCGCAAGCCAATCGTGTGGCTTCAGAATATCTTTCAGGAGGTATAAGCCCTCCATCTGAAAGTGTTGGTAGGTGGCGTGTAAATTTAGTTGCTTCAGATTGAGGACTGGACGGAGACCACCGCTTTTCTTGGTAACCAGAAATAAATTCCCCATAAACAGTACAGATTCTGGTGACGTGCGCTCTATGGCAGCCTTGCGCGACCGTTCTGATTTTTCTGAGTCCACCAACATTGCGTCTTCCTCGGAGAAAACCAAAGGAGTTCGACCGTGTTGTGCTGGAGGAGAAACAAATTCGATAATGAAACCCTGAATGGTGTGAAGTACCCATGCGTCGGAAGTGAGGTTCTTCCATTTGTCCAGAAACAAGCGCAAGCGGACCGCCCCGCACAGCTTTGGGATGTATCATGGATATAGCTACCTGCTGGCTGGGACGGGGGACCACCACGTCCTCCACGATTCGCGCAGAAAACACGGCTGCGCCAAGGCCTGAAGCGGGAAGGGAAAAAATAGGCCGGTTGTCTGGCTCCTGCGGAACCATCAGCGTTGGGGCCTGAGAAAGGACGTGAGAAATTTGCCCCTGCACGGCCGGCAGCTCGACCCCCGAGTCCTGCCGGCCTGTGAAAAAACAGTAAGGAGGGAAGCCGTAACCTTGTCCATGGTGTTAAAAGCCCCCGAGTATTTGGACATGTCCTTCAAAAATCCTTTGCCAAATAAAAAACCCTGCGCCTTGGCACCCAGCTCGTTATCAGCAACCCCTGCCAACTGGGAGTCCATTTTAAGCAGGATACATTTACGTCTTTCTGCTGCGGCAGCATTGTTTTTTACTGAGGAAAGCTAGAGATCTTTGGACCCAATTGGTGACATCGTGGGGATCTCGGACCGTATCAGAGGACTTTGCTTGCTCTGCCACGTCAAGGAGTTTAACCAGGGGTCCTGTGGCATCCAGGAGTTTATCCTGACAGTTCCGAAAGGCCATATCAATGCCCCTCTTAGGGGACCACCCTTTGGGTGTAGCAAATTCAATAAAAAATTTTTATCAATTTCAGGGGCGATGCAAGTTTTTCCCACGGTAGTGGGCCGGGGACACTCTGCTTTCATTTTACTGCACGAGGCTTTATCAATAGGTTTGCGTACGTGAAAATCCACCAATTTCTGCACATGGAGTGGGACCCACTCAGTGGAGCGAGGGTGAGAAAGTCCTCTGGGCAGGATAAAGGATTGTCTTGTGATATACAAGCCCTGGTTGTGCAGCAGCTTGTTGATCAGGGACAGAAGTGTCTAAGATCTCGTCCTGAGGCGTAAACCTCCAGAGTATCTCCCACGTCGTCCTCCCCTTCAGACTGGGACTGGTCATTAAGGGGAGGTTGCGCTCTAGGACGGGGTTGTTGGGGCACAGGTCTACTGCGTTTAGAGGACACCCACTCTGAGAGACTCGTAGTCTGCTTATGCTTTAAAGCCTTGGAAGTGACCGCTGTTGCATCCACTAGCAGTGTTGCGGGGAAGCCAGCCCCTTCAGCCGAGCCGCTTGTTCTTTTTGCGGACTATCAGAGTGCCTCACCGCAGTGAGTTGTGCCCGAATCATTTCCCGGGTGTGCCGGGGTGTCGTCATTGTGAGCATCAGCGAGGGCCTGTTGCGGGGAGCTCTTAAAAGAATCTGACAGTGCTGACACAGCCTTAAACACTGATTCTATTGAGGCCTGCACTTGGGGTTCAAGAGACTGGGGTGCGTCTGAGCTTGCTAGGTTTGGGGCCATTGAAAAGGGGTTTGGTATACCGGCCTGATCATAATGGATGTGCGCTGAGAGTCCTGAGTCTGAATCCTGTACCGAGGATTGATGGGAGCGGGTAACTGGCTTAGATCGCGGCATGATTGAAGCCTGTGCAAGCTCAGACTGTCAGGGAAAAAATTTGGCTTCCGATGCTGCATGTGGGTGACTAAAGTGCCTGTGCCCCTCCCCCTAGCAAGAGGCCAGGCCACGTGGCACACACGCTGTATTTTAAATTACAGGCGCTGTTAGGAATCTTGGTGTAGGGAAAAGCCCCCCCCCCCCCCCCTGTTCCCGAGGGCGCGATAACCCGAGCACAGAAGTCTTGGTTAGAGCCAGGCATCCAGCAACAGATAAGAACCATAAAACACTCATCTCAAGCAGCAAGAAAAAGAGGTTGATTGGAGGAGGGGCAGATCCTTTTATGTGGAGGAACAGGATGATGGACTGACTCAAGTAAAGAGGGGGTCGGGTTAAGACCATGTATTCTAGATATTGTTTTCTCTTTGTTTCAAACAGTTTTTACATGTTTTTCAATATTTATCTTGCTGCTGTTTATTAAAGCAAGAAAAAGAGAATGCAACAGGGGCCTCTGAGTCAGTGTATTAAAATTGCGGTTGACCTTGACCAAATCGAGTACATCGCCCAGTCCTGTTTTGTATTATTCACAATGTTCCCTTTAACATTTCAATCAGAACTTCAATGTTACCTATGGTTTTACTGCTCTTCATTATTCTGTTTATCAGCCTGTATCTAATAGGGTTCTGTTGATACAATATTCAACTGGGTTCAGAATCTTGCCCCTATGGCGACAGCACTTGCCAACTCTACAGATTTGCCCTGTTTTATTGTTGTTTTGTTCTCAAATTATTTTTTTTCCTTGCAGGTTTTTCAAATGTTGGGAAGAGCAGTTTAGTAAACACTATGAAAGAAGTTCATGTCTGTAATGTTGGAGCCATCAAGGGAACCACAAAGTAAGACCATCTGAAAAATCCATATTTTAGTGCTGTTTGAATAATGGCTTTCAAGTTCTGCTGCATGCTACTTATAAAGTGCTACCTGCAGTTTAGTTCATAGTTTCTGGAGTCGTTTTAAGTCTTAAACCATGCACTTCCAAAAATGCGTATACACAATTTTGTCTTGACATTGAAAAACTAAAGTTGACAGATTATTTGCAAAACGTTATTGATGCAAGATTAAGGTTCTCCCTGGGACGGAACACCATTCTGTGTAATACTACAGTATGAGGAGTAGGCCCCCACCATCACGAACAGAAAAGGTCAGCAAATGTACAGCTAGGGATTGATCTGGGGTCCCTAACTCCTGTACCTGTATATGATTAACATGGTTTTAAATCCTGTAAAAATGCAACTTTAATTTTCATATACAGGTATTATGCCTGCACACATTATTTGTGAGTTTTTTGCACGCCCAATTGGGGAATTTTCCTAGTCTGTGACGGAAAGTTCTAATTTTAATAAGGACTCGGAGGTAAGTATTTTGCCATCTCTTTCTTTACTTTCTTCATAGCAGCAAAGAGTTAAGAATACGAAAAACAAAACTTCCCCCACAACGGGATGAGCACACCCCACATCCTCTCCCAGCCAATCCATATAGTCCTGCCCAGATATAGACTCCTCCTCTTTCTTTGCAATCCAGAAGTCAGAATCTCCAGGACGAGACGCAGCTACCCAACGGGGAAGCATGGAATCCAAACATGGCCGGGCGTGGGGAAGCCACAAAGAACGCCATCAAGGCAGGACGATCAGCGCGGAGCTGAAAGAGAAAAACAAACACGAGATCGGGATTAGTACCAAACCATCACCTACGTGTAACGCAAGCGCCCAGGCGATTAAACACAGGAGGCCGCAAAGGTGAAAAGTTTATTCAGGAACATGCGAGCACCGCGTAATGGAGTACAACGCCAGAGCGCAGGTGATAAAACACAAGAGATCGCAAAGGCGAAAAGTTTATTCGGCAACATGCGTGCACAACGTATTACAACGCAAAGCGCAGGAAAGAAGACACGGACAAACCACCCAATGTTTATTGCTTAATCTACAAGAGAAACAAACGGGAGGGAATCCAGGGGGGGAAAATACTCGCCTCCGAGTCCTTATTAAAATTAGAACTTTCCGTCACAGACTAGGAAAATTCCCCAATTTTACCACAGGACTCGGAGGCTCCTATTTTGCCAATTCAAAGCTGAGCAAGAACAGTCTCCGTCCAGTGTCGCATCGGACGTACGTAGAAAAGGCGAGCAGTAGACTCCCTGGACCAATCAGCGGAGCGCATAATGTCCTCCAGCCTACAACCAGCAGCCACCGCCGAGGAGGCTATGGCGGCACGGACCGAATGGGCCCCAAAAGAGGCGGTATCCACCCCCGTCAAACCCAGTAACCGGTGCACCCATCGCGCTAAAGTCGATGAAGACACGGGACGATGGGGAGCCCGGAATGACAGGAACAGAGGAGAAACCGGAGCAGCACGGAACCCCACCAGGCGGTTTTCGTAGACCCTGAGGCAACAAACTGGGCACAATAACGGCCGATCAGGGTAGGCCGGAAAAAACACTGAAGAAATGGACGTCTTGGTACGCCTAGTCACGTCAAACACAACTCCATCAGGACCGAAGGAGCGAGAAGGATAATCCAGCGCCCGAACATCTGACTCGCTTACAAGAGAGCAAACAGAACAGCATTACCAGTTTCGCTGATAATTGTCGCAGGGACAGATCTCCATTGTCTGGCCAATCCTCCAGGAAACGGAGCACCAGGGAAACATCCCACACCACGGAATACCGAGGAAGGGGGGGTCGTTCGAAACGAGCACCTCGCAACAGACGGCAGACCAAAGGGTGTTGCCCCAAGGCCACACCAGCGAAGCCCACATGGCCGGCGGAAAGCGCCGAGCGATAGACATTCAGCGTGCGGAAAGCCAGACCAGAGTCAAACAAAACCGTCAGGAAGTCTAAGACCGTGCTCAGAGGCTGAAACGGAATCTTGACTCCGTCCCACACACCAAGTGGACCACCTGACCCAGGCAGATTTGTACACTCCCCGTGTTCCGGGGGCCCATGCCTGTAAGAGCAGCTCCCCAGCCCGGACCGAAATGTCCTGGCTTTGCCAGGCAAACCGGAAACTAGCCACGCTAGTAGGTCCAGGTTGCCGTCCGATACCAGGGGGTGAGGTGAACCCTCCGCGTCCATGAGGAGATCCGGTCGCCGGGGTAGAATCCTGGGTGCGTCGATTGCGATCTCCAGAAGGGCCGGGAACCAAGGTTGAGCCATCCAGAACGGGGTAACCAACACCAGGGTCGCCAGTTGAGTCCTGATCTGCATCACTGTTCGAGCAATCAGGGCGAACGGAGGGAAGGCATAGTGGCGCGCCCCGGACTAATCCTGAAGGAAGGCATCTGGGTCCGGTCTCCAGCTGAAGAACTCCCGAAGGTGAGTGTTCAACCTCGAAAGGCAAACAAATCCCATCTCAGGGGTCCCCAGAGTGAGTGAATGTTTTTGAACACTGAAGGCGGTATCCGCCATTCCCCTGGGTCCGACAGGTGACAGGAATTCCAGTCTGCGACTTGGTTCGATAGACCCGGAATAAACTGGGCCTGGACCCAGAGGTCGTGTCGGAGACAGTACTGCCAAAACTTCGTCGCCATGAGAGCTAGCGGTTCCGATCGAGGACCTCCCATGGCGTTGATGTAGCGTACCGCCGGGAAATTGTCCAGTCGTAGGAGGATCCGGCGATGTGAGGAGTTCCTCGTAAAACGCCGAACCGCGAACAGCCCCGCCAAGAGTTCCAATACATTGATGTGACGGGTCCGTTCGGAGGGGGAAGAACCGACCCCCCCCGTCTCTACGCCTCCGCAGTGGGCTCCCCATCCGAGGCCACTGGCATCGGAGTCGATGGTGAGAGTCGGTGAAGGAGGAAATAATTGTTTGCCGTTCCACGACATCATCTGAGAGCGCCACCACAACAGGTCCGACTTGGCGTCCTCCGTCAGGGATATCGCATCCGGATAATCCAAACCTGCCCGGAGGGAACGGGCCTTCAGGCGTTGGAGGGCCTATCGCCAAGCGCGCCGCTGACATAAGTCCGACGACCCTGGCCAGCATCCTCAGAGTAGGCCCTGAGTGTCGGAGGAGAGAGGAAGCCTCCTTTCGGATGTCCCGAATCTTGGATGGAGGTAGGTATAACCGCAGGTCCCGGGAGTCCAGGAGGAATCCCAGGAACTCGAGGCGGCGTGATGGGATCAATAAGGATTTCTCCACGTTGACTAGGAATCCCAGTTCTTGAAGGAGGGAGATCGTCAATTGGAGGTGCAGCAGGAGCGTATCGTCCAAGTATATGATGAGGCGGACGCCTCTGGATCGTAGGGAAGCAATCACTGGCTTTAACAATTTTGTGAAGCACCATGGTGCTGATGACAGGCCGAACGGCAGGCAGGTGAAATGCCAGACCTGATCTTGCCACCTGAATCGGAGGAAATCTCTGTGGGAAGAGCAGACCGGCACCGTCAGCTAGGCATCCTTCAGGTCCAGTTTGGCCAAACAGTCGTCTTTCAGGAGGACATGACGCAAGGTGTGCATTCCCTCCATCTTGAAGTGTCGGTAGACGACCGATAGGTTCAATTCTCGTAGATTGACAGGACGGGAACCACCGCCTTTCTTGGCTACCAGGAATAATGTGCTGAGAAAACCTACCGAAGACGGAGGGGCTAGTTCTATTGCCCCTTTGGCCAACAGGTCTCGAACCTCCGCCTGCACCAGTAAATATTGCGCGTGCGCTAAGTGGAGCGGCGCTGGGGGTCGTGTCTGTGTAGGCGTGTCCACAAAGTCTATGGAGAAACCCCGTAAAGTGGCCAGGACCCATGCATCGGTAGTGAGTTGCGCCCAAGCGAGCGCAAAATTGGGTAGTCGGCCCCCGACCCTCGTCCCTGAATGAGGGATAATCTGAAAGTCGCTCACCTGAGGATCTCCTGTAGGAAGAGGATCTGCCTCCTCTGTATGATCCGCCGCGCCAGGGTCTGGCTCTGGACGAGAAGAAGCGAGAGCCGTAGCTGGGGCTGTCGGCGGCATATCGAGCCGAATCGAAGGAGGAGCCATAAGGGCAGGAGGGACCCCCACGGCTGGCAGAGCGACTCCTGCCTCTACCGGCCCTGCGAGATACCCGACCCGGGAAAACCCTTTTCATTGTGGCCTCCGCCTTGTCCAGCATGGAGAAGGACCCCACGTATGTGTTAAGTTTCTTTGCAAATGGGTCACCAAAGAGTTGGCCGTCTGCCTTGACTCCCAGGTCAGTGGCGGCCATGTGGGTCAGATTGGTATCCATTTTGAGTAGGATCGTTTTCCTATGTTCTGCTGTCGCAGCATTGGCGTTTCCCAGTAGGCACAGGGATCGTTGGAGCCACTCCTTGAGTTCCGAGGGGTCTAAGGGGGTATCCGACAGTTTAGCATGGGTGACGATATCTAGGGCTTTTACCAGAGGGCCAGTAGTGTCAAGTAATTTATCTTGGCATGTTTTCATGGCAAAATCTATGCCCTTTTTGGCTGGCTGACCTTTGTTGGCGACAAACTGCTGGAAGGCCTCATCCACTTCAGGTGTGATGCACGTCTTGCCAGCTGTGGTGGGCCTAGGACATTCCGTCCGCAGGTTAAATCGAGTACCCTTATCAAGAGGGCAGCGCATAACACTGTCGACCCAGCATTCGACATGGGGTTGAGGGGACCAAGCAGTGGAGCTTAGGTGGGAAATCTCACGGGGATTAAACATGGGGTTTCCTGCTGGGTTGTAGATAGTATCCCCGACCTGCATAGGGGGTGGCTCCACCATAAGGTCTTCATCATTGACCGGGGCGTATAAAGTAATGGAGTCATCTCCGTCATCGCCCTCAGGATCGCCTTCCCCTGCATTTGTCCCTCTTGGGACGAGACTCCAGGCGGCCGCCTTAGGTCTCTATCACGGCCACATTGGTTGCCCCACGATCAGGGGCTCTTTTGCGAGAGTCTGGCTCGCGAGTTGGTAATGGCAGTGTTGCGGGGATGCCAGCCCCTCCATAAGCACCTGGGGGATGTGATAAATAAGAAACACTAGGCCCTGAGGCCAGCGGGTCTAAAACCCTGTGGTAATTCCTGAGGTTCATTATGTGTTTGGGTTAATATATTTTTTTGTAATGTTGCAGAGCATGAGGCTACCGGTTTTGGGGGTATTTGAAGGGAAATGACAGCCTCATCCATAGATCGTCTGAACGAATAATGGAGTTCAGCGACAGCCGTCGACGACTCCGTGATGGATCTGAGGGAGGCTTCAAGGGCCGTGAATCCTGCTGAGCTCCCTGATTTTATGTTTGGGGGGGGGCGGGGAAGTCCCTTCTGATATGGATTGTTCTATTTACAGATGGACCCAGAGCCCCGGGTGGGAGAACAAGAGGGGCTGCGGTGGGAAACTGACATTTTACTTGGATTATCCTCGCGTTCGTATGAGGTGAAGTGGAGCTGCGCGCGCAGGAAGTGGGCGTACCCCGGCGCGTGAGGGGAATCTCAGTTGGCGCGCGCGGGAAGAACGCCGTGCTACGCACGCGGCGGTAGAGTTATGCCCAGCGCGGATGAATAGAGTTCCAAGCGGGGCAATTAGGAGAAAAAACGCCAGATCTGACTGTGGGTACCGTGGTCCCCAAGTCAGGTCCGGTGGGGACACCGACCCCGCGGCTAGAACCGGAGGGTAGCGGCACCCCAACAAGCAGCGCAGATTGAAGCAAAAGACGCTGCAAAGGAAATCAAAACAACATAAAATATATACAATATAAGAATAAAAGACAGAAATTTTACAGAGCAAAAGGAAATGATACTTATCTGCACGAAGAGCAGCAAAGAAAGAGGAGTCTATATCTGGGCGGGACTATATTGATTGGCTGGGAGAAGATGTGGGGTGTGCTCATCCCCTGTTGTGGGGGAAGTTTTGTTTTTCGTATTCTTAACTCTTTGCTGCTATGAAGAAAGTAAAGAAAGAGATGACAAAATAGGAGCCTCCGAGTCCTGTGGTAAAATTACCAATAGTTTCCTCACAATCACTACCTATACCTAATATACAGGTACATTTACTGTATTTGACACACAGGTAATTTCTAACATTACTTTTATTTAATAATTTTCCTTCCCAGCACTATTTCTCTAAACGAATACATGAAAAATTAAAAATCGGTAAATCTTTTTTTTATTAACTATTTCAGAATAACCATCTTCATGGAAACTTGCTATTTTAGAACACATGTCAACCTATGTTTCAAATGTTACTTCTTTTTTTTTTAACAGAAAGCACTTGGTAGTGAAATGGGTTAATCTTGATTTGTACCAAGGGATATGATGACAGACTGGAACTGACTTTCCCATGGAGGGTCCATTCAATCCAACTCTGAACCCCGCACTACTTGCTTATGTAATCACTGCAGGATAGCAACATTTTTTTATATTAATATTTGATTTTCTAATCTACAATTCGCAGGATTTCCCAAGAGGTCAATATTGACAATCAAATCAAATTAATTGACAGCCCCGGCTTTGTGGTCTCTCCGAATAACCAGGCCATAGCCATCACACTAAGAAGTGTATTTCAAACTAAAGACAGTGACATAATGGAAGCTGTACGTGTCATTTTAAAGCACAGTGATAAACAGAAGGTAAGTAAATACTGATTTCCTAAGTAACATCTGGTTCAGTTGTTGTGATCTTAATTGTCCTATTAAAATGTGAAATAATGTAAGGCCTGAAAATCAAAAGAAGTCTTTCTCTCATTACCTTAATGAGCAAAGTGACAATACATTGATTACAACAGGTAGTGTGCATGCTTGACATTCATATTAGTCCAGGCAGCCTAACTAACTAAATAAAGCTGTCAGGAAGTGTAGGGTGTCTTTTTATAAGGGACACTTCTGGATATAAAGTGTGATTAATCTTAAAGGAACACTTTATTGAAAAATAATGTCCTTATTTTTGCGTAATAACTCTGCCCAATTATTTTTTTTTCTTATTTTTGGTGAATTGAATTGACTCCCTCTTTTTCCCTCGCCACGCTCTGCTTCTGCTCAGGAACCCGGAAATCCCTGAGACTTTTCTGCGCTAGATGCGAGGCGTAGGGAATGCATATTTCGCACCGCAACGGGACTTGCTAACTTTACGTTCAAATTTCCTGGCTGCTGCTGATGCTGGGTGGGGCGGTGGAAAGTCCCTCCACTCCACCCAACTTTGTAGGAAAAACAGAAATGGGAGCACTCTACACATCCTGACCACTTTACAATTATAAAATAGGATGTGTGGAGTGTTCCTTTTGAAGATAAGCCCAGTTGTTTCCACTATATATCGTAAGACTTTTGGTCATCTTTTAGCTACCAATGCTTTTCATAGGGAAGTGCTAAGGATCTGTAGTATGCTAGAATCCTCCCGTATCATTATAATGTGCTTGTTTCAAACTATTTGCTTCCTATAGAGAAGCATTTGAACAGTGGTTAGGGTTCCAGGTTTGCCTTAATGTTGTGGCAACATATTATGCTGCTTTGTGGACATTTTATTGTGTACAGTCCATATGCGAAAGTGACTTCTTAAGCGTTTATTTTCGGTGCCTCCATTTCTTGTTCTCCTTCTGACTTACATAGTTGTGCGCAAACAATTCTAGTAGCAAAAGAGCAGGTATTTGGCACTAGAGTGGTAGTACCATCTAATGCTGACCAATGGTGCAGACTAGGGCTGAAACAACTAATTGATTGACAACTAATTGATTGACAACTAATTGATTGACAACTAATTGATTGACAACTAATTGATTGACAACTAATTGATTGACAACTAATTGATTGACAACTAATTGATTGACAACTAATTGACAACTAATTGATTTAAATTAGTTGTCAACATTTCCATTATCGCTTGTGTCGATTAATCGTCCTATGTGCAGCACACACTGTTTAGAGTCAGACGGAGTTGAACGTAAATAACCTCAGCTTCGGAGCTGATTGGAGAAAATGCGCCGCTGCTTTACTCGGTATGATTTAGTTCTAGGGTTATGTCGGGCACAACCAGTTTGTTTTTATTCTGTTTAGAACAGTAGAACTATAACACAAACCATAGGATACTGCCACTGGGTGAAGGAGCTGTATGCCTGTGTTTTATCCTTGCTTTAAGCTGGAGTCCTGTGCCACCACCCCACCCTCCCTGCCATTCCCCTCCCTGCCATTCCCCTCCCTTTTAGTCTGGTCCCTTTCCCCAAACTCACTCAGATCCAATCTTTTGTCAAAGTCACTTGGGCAAAGTTACTCCCTTCCACCTCCAGTCTCTCCTCCCACTCAGTTTGTTCACGAAATTATTTAAAAGGGACATTCTACGCACCCTGACAATTCTAGCTTATTAACCCAGATTTCATGCTGACGACATCATCTATGACCAAGTGCTTGTAGCCGCTGTCATTTGAGGAAAGTTATGTACACTACGCAACATTTTTTTTATCTGATGAATCGATTAATCGGCCAACTAATCGATTGAGAATAATCGTTAGTTGCAGCCCTAGTGCAGACGTTGCAAAGCAGCCTCAGACAATCTGGCACATTGTAAGCCTTCCATTACATGCTAGCCATGATAGACGTACAGAAAACAAGGTTTGCTATGAATGTGTATAGACCTGACTGCATAGAGTACAAGCTGGACTCTTCCTTTTCCAACTGAGAGGTGCCACAAGTGTTGAGAATGAGAGGAATAAGATCATGTGGGACTTGCAGATTTAGACATTTTTGTAGACTATTTATTTGCAAAGTATTTTACCAGGAAAGATACATTGAGATTTCTCTCATTTTCAAGTATGTCCTGGGTTCAAGAACATTGAAATTTTTACAGCTGTTTCAGAAATAGCTGCAGTGGTGTTGAATATGGGGCTACCCAGCAATCATCTACAAGCAGGCACTGTATGTCCTCCAATGTGGGCACAGGGTGGGGACGGTCCCTTTGTCCTGAAATACTCCAGGGGTCCCAGACTGCATCGGTTTCAGGAGTCAAGCCCCAGATCACAATAGCATGCTGTTCTAGCAGGATATAAGACAAAAGGCTGATTTCTTCATAGCTATAAACCTGGCCTGAAGTGCATCACACGTAATATCCATAATCTCTCAGGAGCATCCACAAGGGCTATCATAGGCTTGCACAGCCATGGGGGTGTCTTCATTCTTGGACATCTGTACCGTTTGAGGCCAATTGGGTAACATGAGACCATAAATTCTGGTCAGAAATGGACTCTGAAGAATAGAATCCCGACGTTGTATCCAATCTGTGAGAGTCAGGCACTCAATTTGCAGGGCTACTAGGTTCTTCCAGGGGTATGCTCATGAGACTTCTAATGCTTTGGTCGCCGAGCTTAGATCAATCATCTGGGACTTTACTAGGGCTGCAACTAACGATTATTCTCATCGATTAGTTGTTGGATTTTATTATTTCGATCGATTTTATTCTGATTATAAAAAAGAACTGATTTGGATTGTGTAACATTTACAAAGATTTGAGATTTTTTTGGTAGTTTTACTGTTTTGTGAATGGTTTTTGCATTGTATTTTTTTTTTTTTCTTTCAGCTTATGTTACAGTACAATATATCGGACTTCAGAAATCCCCTTGAGTTTTTAACTTTACTTGCACGCAAAAGAGGAATGCTGAAAAAAGGGGGAGTGGTGGATATGGAGAGTGCTTCAAAACTATTCTTGAATGATTGGATGGGGTAAGAAAAAATTGGGCCTCCACCCACTCACATCATTCTTTTATAAGTGGCTGCAGGACTCTGTCTCAGGCCTAGCGTGTTACTAGTACATTGATAGGTTTACATATACACTTGAATTGGATGATACTGCGCCCCCCCCCCCCTTACTTTAATCACAAGCCATGAGTAAGGAAGTATATTAAAGGGTAAGATTTATGGAAAATACAACTTGGAGTTCGAGCAGCTTGATATGCACTGCATATATAGTTCAGCTGTTAGTTTCATGGCTTGAAGGCTTTCAAAATCAAAAGGAAAAGAAAATGTGCATTTCAGAGCTTTCCATCTATATATTATGCTATTAGATCGCACCATGTTATATTTCGCGTGACAAGTGCACTTTAAGTGTTCTTGGAAAGCACATCTGGCTTTGTGTTACTGTTTATGCTCCCATTATCTTTATCTGACAATTTTTTTTTAATCTTTATCTTTCCAAAGTGCAAGAATGAGCTACTATTCCCAGCCACAAGCTATGCGCAGTGAACACATCGATCCCGGGATCACAGAACGCATGCGAAAAGGCATCAATTTCAAACAGCTAACTCAGGACAACGCTGACACTGTAAAAGGTAGTGAGCTTTATTTGGATTTTTATATATTTCTTAAAATTGCTTGTCCATACTTCTGGCCTTTCAGTTAAATTTCACTAAACTGTGGTCAAGTGTGCAGACGTTTGTTTATCAGGTTGACTCTCTTTTGTAGTTATAATGCACCCCATCTATTCCTCTGGTACCCGGAGGCCCCTGAAAACTCTTCTATAAGAGCAGTTTACAGTGGGAGGGCAGGTCAAAGGACCAATATGAGAACTTCATCCTTCTGGGCCAGGGGTCAGCAAACTTGGCTCCCTGATGTTTTGGGAATTACATTTCCCATGTGGCTCAATCAGCCTAATGGGTGACTGAGCATCATGGCAGATATAGTTCCCAAAACCTCAGGGAGCCAAGGTTGCTAGCCCCTCTAGACCAACACTTTGTTCTTCCAGAAAGGCATTTGTAGCATACAGGAGTTCCACTACAATGCAAACAAAAGGGAGACAGTGTTGTGTTATGTTTTTGTGTTTGTGTTTTGTTTTTTTTTAATTGTGATCCCGACAACAGGAAGTAGCCAGAACTGGTATCCAAAGTCAGATTTCTGCACTTCGTGGCATTACATAATGATTAGAAGGGGTTTTGTTCCACACAAACTATTCTTTTTATTCATTTTACCTTTTGGTTAAACATGTCTTTTCAGCTACATTTAACCAAATAGAATTAATGTTCTGTGCTGGCTACTGTAAATACACATGTTTAATGGCAAAATACCTGAAACCGTGTATACTGTCCCAGCGTGCTTTTTTTGCACTGTACCTCATTGTACCGCAGATTTTTGGAAAATTACATTTTCAAAAAAGATCTAGGAACGCAAATCCAGATTATTTTTTTTAATTTACGTTTAGCCTTACATATGCAAAACCAGTATTCTGCTGAAATAATTGCATGTTTTCAGAAGACTTTAATGGTTTTAAGTATTTAAATTTTGTATTCATGCAATAATTAAAAGGGACACTGTAGTGTTCTGGATAATAAGAGACGTCTTGGGTTTCGTAAGTTTTTATCAACCTCTAAGCATACGGGTTCTCTAACTGCAACTGGCTGTGTCTCTAGTCAGCCCTCAACTGGGAGACAAAATGGATGACCAACTGTCAACAGCCAACTGCCAAAAACACCCAACTTCCCCTCCATTGGCAGTCGGTGCACCACACCTAAAACATAACAAAGAAAAAAAAAACTAAATGTCCTGTACAAGTCTATGTATCTTCCAGACCCTCCGAACTTCCATTCTGTAATCTGCACTTTCGGTTCACATAGCGTCTGTGATTCCACAAGCTTTTACTCCTCTGGTGGAAATCCCTCAATTGGTCTGTAACTTGCCAGCATTCTGAAGGATGCCGGACTCTTTGATTCCGAGCTAAACTGATGTTTCCAGTCAGATAATGTGAAGTGGAATCTGCTTCGCTGAGATGACCACCATCTATTTCTTCCCTAGGAAGGGCACAATCCTCCTTCTTGTGAAAACACATCTCCGTTACCATGCCAGACCCCCATCCATATATCGTGTCCTTGAACTATTCAGCCTGATCATTCAGTTGTTTGTCCAAAACGGGTCTGGGCCGTAGCTGGGCTGAATGTCTTTTGGTGTGCAGACCATTGGCCATGCTACCCTCATAGGTAAGAAATCCCAAAACCTTGGAAATCACTGCCGGAGACCAACGGTTTGGCTCTCTATACATCCGTATCCAGACTGAATCCCCTATATTGTATGTGCATGAGGACTTTCCGTGCTTCATCTTTTCCTACAGTTTCTGTACATGACTTCATTCTTGTGAGCTGTCCGTTTGACCCTCCTTGTCCGGTTGCAATAAGTCTAACTTTGTCTTGAGTGGTCTGCCAAACCTCAAAACTGCTGGTAGCTGGCCAGTGGTTAGGTGAGTTGTGTTTCTGTACTGCAATAAGAATTGTTGGAGTTGTTGAGGTAAGGTTTTTTTTTTGTGGTTTGTCACAGTACTCCTTAAAAATCCTTTCAGAGTCTGGACAAATCTTTCAGCCAGACCATTGGTAGCTGGATAAGGATCTGTACGGAGATGTTGGATACCATGATCCTCAATAAAACTTTGACGTTTCTGAGCTGGTAACTGTGGCCCATTATCAGATACTAGCATCTTAGGCAATCTGAATGTTGCAAACAGCTTCTCTAGGGCATCAATGGTGGCATCAGTTGTAGTCCACTTGGCCACTTGGAATGTGCATCCACCACCACTAAGAACGTCTGTCCATTCACTGGACCTGCAAAGTCAATAGGAATTCTCTCCCATGGGTTAAGTGGCCAAAGCCAGGGCTGTACTGCACCCCTAGGATAGCATCGCTAAGCCTGGGCACATCCTGAACAGGCTGTAACATAGTTGCCAATATCCTCATCCAAACTTCGCCACCATACATGACCCCTGGCTTTTTGGCGGTTGGCTGTTGACAGTTGGTCATCCATATTGTCTCCCAGTTGACGGCTGACTAGAGACACAGCCAGTTGCAGTTTTAGAGAACCTGTTGCTTAGTTGTTAATCTATTAATGGAACCCAAGGCGTCTCATATTATCCAGAACACTACAGTGGCGACAAGGCTGTTGGATCTGCATGATGGCGCTGATTGGATTAAAATCATGCAGAGTGCCAAACACTGACTCTTGGATCTCTTGGGTGGAAAGGTTTGAGCAGTATCTCAGCTAATTGCATTTTGGAGACAAAACAGGTAGCCATGTTCCTCACAGCGGTTGGAGCGAAGGTGTACGACACACTCAGAGATCTCCTGTATCCATAGAAACCTGCGAGCAAGCTGTGTTGGTTGCTTTACTGCGGGCCCACTATCAGTGACAGCCAGTCAAAATTATAGAATTTAGCTAAGTATGACGATAAGTTAGAATTTTAATAATAAGACTCTGAGGCGAGTATTGCTTCTCTTTCTTGCTTTATTTAAACATAGCAGCAAGTGGCAACTAGCAAGAACTTGTAAATATGAAGCATTTTTATATTGAACTAAAAGGAAAACGCATAACAATAGTAACAATAGGTCTAAATGGTATCTTCCGACATCCCTTCATTCTTGGGTCAGTCCTCCTTCCTGTCAGAGCCCATCAAGCCCGGTGAACATCCCTCCTACTTCCTCTTTCTTTGCTGTACGAGGTGATCAATGTAGGCGTGTAGGGAACCCAACGGGTAAGCCACCGGAAATCAGGAAATCCTTCATGAGGCTGAGGAAAAAGAAGACGTGAGAATGGAAGACATTGGATCCTGCAGACCCGTAATACCGTAAACCACAATAGCGGCGGGAGAGGTGGGCAATACTCGCCTCAGAGTCTTATTATTAAAATTCTAACTTATCGTCATACTTAGCTAAATTCTATAATTTTAATACATCGACTCTGAGGCTCCTATTGCTTGTTCAAAGCTGACCCACAACCGCGGATGACCAATGAACCACAGGCTTAAAATAAAAAAGGATCGGAAGGTGGATTCTCTGGACCAGTCAGCTGATCGTAAGAGATCCTCAACCGACATCCTGCTGACACAGCGGAAGACGCAACCGCACTGCGAATGGAATGCGCGCCAAACCTAGAAGTATCAACCCCTGTTAAACTCAGAAGCCAGCGCAGCCAGCGTGCAAGCGTAGTAGTACCGACCGGGGCGAAAGGGGCTTTAAAGGAAATGAACAGAGGAGAAACCCCCGGACCCCGAAGCTTAGCTGTACGGGATTCGTATTCCTGGAGACACAAAATCGGACACAACGTTGGACGTAAAGGAAACGCCGGATAAAACGCAGACGAAATGGCCGTCTTAGTACGGCGGGAGATATCAAAGCGTACCCCCTCGGTACGAAGGAACGCGCATTGAAATCCAACGCCCTGACATCAGCCACTCGTTGCAAGATATTAAACATAAAAGGGCTAACAACTTAGCAGAAATTTGACGCAAGGTCAGAACCTGGTTAGAAGGCCATTGCTCTAGAAAGTTCAGTAACAGGGTCACATCCCACGTTGCCGTATACCGCGGCAACGGGGGACGGTCAGCCCTGATACCCTTAAGCAAACGACATACCAACGGGTGCTTACCCAAAGGTGTCCCATGAAAACCCACATGATAGGCAGAGAGAGCAGATCTATAGACATTAAGAGTACGATAAGCTTTACCCTGATCAAAGATTTCCGTAAGGAAGTCTAAGACGAAGTTCAAAGGGGCCTGAAAGGGATCCTGATCCCTTGACAGACACCAATGATGCCAGGTGAGCCAAGCTGATTTATAACAGGATCTAGTACCTGGGGCCCATGCATGGCGCAGGAGCGCCGAAGTCCGTTCCGAAATTTCTCTGGTTCCCCCGGGCGTCCCGATACCAGCGAGGCCAACAACAGACTGTGGCCTGTAGATAGTAGCGGGTGAGGGCGCCCGGATGAGTCCACCAGGAGATCCGGGAGAGACGGGAGAGACCGTGGAGTATCCATTAGGAGTTCCAACAGAATCGGGAACCAATGCTGGTTCTGCCAAAACGGGGTGATCAAGATGGAGAGAGAATCGATTTGTCCTGATTCACAAGGAATCCTAGAGACTGAAAAAGGTCGATCGTCCATTGGACCTGGAGACGTAGCAGACTCTCCGATGAGGCCATTAGCAATACGTCGTCCAAGTACACAATGAGGCGAACACCCTTGGTGCGTAGCCATGCTACGACCGGTTTCAGCACCTTGGTAAAGCACCAAGGGGCGGAAGACAGGCCGAAAGGCAGACAGCGAAATCTCCAGAGGTCCGGACCCCAGCGGAACTGGAGGAAATTCCTCGATTCTTTGGCAATCGGGATGGTCAGATAAGCGTCTTTGAGATCCACCTTTGCCAACCAATCGTGGGGTCTCAAGAGGTCCTTGAGCATGTGCATGCCCTCCATCTGAAAGTGACGGTAGACCACCGTCCCATTCAATTCTCTGAGATTGATGACTGGACGGACGCCTCCGTCTTTCTTGGGACCAAGAACAAGTTGCTCAGAAAACCCGAGGTCTCCTGTGGAACCCGTTCTATGGCTCTTTTTTGATACAGTTCTGAGATCTCCCGCTCCACCAACGTCCGCCCCTCCCCCGAAAAGGGGAGAGGAAGAGGTAGCGTTGTCTGGAGTGGGGGAGAAGAGAACTCCAGAACAAACCCTTGTACAGTATTGAGGACCCAAGGGTCCGATGTAATGCGACACCATGCGGTGTGAAAATATTTTAAACGACCCCCCACCTTGGTAGTAGACGGGTGTATGAGGTGTGGAATTACCTGTGTGTCTGAAGGACGAGGACGAATGACCTCCTCTGGCACCCCGGAATCCTCTGCCACGCCACGGCCGTGAGCGGGTAGGGAAGAACGGTGAAGGTGCAGGAGCAGCGGTCGTGGAGGGGTTGCCTCCCGTGGGGCCAGAAAAGGTGGGTTTTGCACGGCCGGTGGCTCGCCCCGATACCCACCGGCCCGCGGGAAAACCCCAGAGAATACCTTCTTTAGAGAATTGGAAACGCGTTCCATCGTATTGAATGCCCTGAGTACTCATTCATATCTTTTAGGAATCCTTTCCAAATAATGCTCCATTAGCCGTAGCACCTAACTCGTGGTCGGCCATGCCAGCCAGTTGGCGATCCATTTTTAAGAGGATAGATTTACGTCTTTCGGAGGCGAGAGCCGCATTAGTATTCCCAAAAAACTGAGCGACCTCTGGACCCAATTGGTGACCTGAACGGGGTCCATGAGGTCACCAGATAATTTGGCCTGTTCCGCTGCATCCAGCAGCTTAACCAGCGGACCCATGGTGTCCAGCAATTTATCCTGGCACACTCTGAATGCGTGGTCAATGCCCTTGTTGGGGACCCATCCCTTGGGAGTGACGAAGTCCACAAAGGCTTTATCCACGTCAGGTGTCAGGCAAGTCTTCCCACTCGTGGTAGGGCGAGGGGATTCCGCTTTCATGCGGTTTCTAGTCGCCTTATCCAAGGCTTTGCGCGTGTGCGCGTCCACATAGAGTTCTACATGTGGTAGTGGGGACCATTCGGCAGACCGTGGGTGAGCAAGGTCTTCCGGGCAGAACAGTGGGTTGCCCAATGGATCATAAATAGTGCCCGGTCGGGCTTTGGAATCTACGTCTACCGGGGCTTCGGTAAAATCCTCATCTGAGGCATACACTTCCAAGGCATCGCTGTTAGTATCTTCCTCCGAATCCAGGGTTGTGTCCTGAAGCGGAGCAGGGACAACAGCGGTGTCAGGGTTTGAAACTTTAATAAGTTTAGGCTTTTTGGTGTGTGTTAACACTGGGAGTGCAGGAGCCCGTTTACGGGATGCAGGGGGTGGGTGCACGCGTCCCGGCATTTTTAGGGGGATGCCAACCCCTCCAGTCGAGTGTCGTGCTGGTTTCACTGACTGTGTCCCCGTGGTGGTGGCCAGGGGGGTCTCGGGGGCCTCACCGCGGTGAGTATCGTGCCCGTATCAATAGCCGCCAGTGGCGGGGGTTCATCAGTGTGGCGAGTTTCCACCAACATTTCTTTAATTGAGCGGGTGAAATCCGCGGACAAAGCAGAGACAGCTTTAAAGACTGCAGCATCAATGGATGCTTGCATATATGGGTCAAGGGTAGCACTTTGAGAAGGAGCCATCTGAGCTTGGATTAAAACGGGTGCATCGGGGTTTTGTTGCAGCTCAGCCTGACTGTCTTCAGACGAGTGCTCAGAGTCCTCCGCTGGGGAGGCTGGGCGCTGCGGGGTTTTGCCTCGTGGCATAGCGCTGGTGAGACGGACTCAGGCGCTGGGAAACCCCCTTGTGTGTGGAGTGAGCCGAGGCCCCGCCCACCCGATCAGCGAGCGCGTGCAGCCGCTCGTGAACCCAGGCAGAGGGAAGGACGCTGCGGCCAGAAACACTCGGTTATAAAATGAAAATAAGATCGAACAAACGCGGACCCGCGGTTAGAGCCGGGTGAACGCGAAATAAATAATTAATTAAGGCTAATAAACAGTCCCAATACGTAATTCTAAGAATTATAATGAAAAAACGCAGAGGAAAGTTCTTGACTACTTATCTAGTCGCCGAGCAGCATAGAAAGAGGAAGTAGGAGGGATGTTCACCGGGCTTGATGGGCTCTGACAGGAAGGAGGACTGACCCAAGAATGAAGGGATGTCGGAAGATACCATTTAGACCTATTGTTACTATTGTTATGCGTTTTCCTTTTAGTTCAATATAAAAATGCTTCATATTTACAAGTTCTTGCTAGTTGCCACTTGCTGCTATGTTTAAATAAAGCAAGAAAGAGAAGCAATAGGAGCCTCAGAGTCGATGTATTAAAATTGCTGAAAGATGGAAGTTTTAGAGACATCAGGAGCCTGGAGAAAGCGTCTCCTCCTTTGTCTCAGCTCTCAGTAAGTTAGCAAGTACCTGTCAGTTTGGGGAGTATTTAGTCACAGCCCTCAGAGACCAGTTTGTGATGGGGTTAAACTGTGAAGCTAGGATTAGTAGTTTCCGCAATGCAGTTTGTCACTCCTGTGGAAATAAAGGGCATATTCAAAGGGTCTGTAAGAAAGGGAAGATGCATGAAGGAAAGTCTGATAAATTGCTTCAGAAGAGCGCATATCAAATTCAGCTCCAGGACTCCTCGGATGGCCACATTTCCATTTAAACAGTGAAACTTTAGAAGATGGATTCGGCTTATTCAGCCATTCCTGTTCCAGTGAAGATTGAAGGGATAGCTGTGACCATGGACCAGGACACAGGAGCGGCTGTTTCTGTGATTACTGAGCAAGACTGGCGGAGATTAAAAGTAAATGTTCCAGTGATAAAGACAGCTGTTCGTCTACAGACTTATTCAAAGGAAGTATTGCCCCTCTATGCAGTGTACATGTGAGAGTTCAGTTAAATGGACGCTCGGAAAAGCTGACATTATATATGAAGTCTGGGGGTCCTCCACTATTTGGAAGAGAATGGATTCATAAGTTGGGAATGCCAGACATAAAGTATAATGCTTGCCACGCCTTGCAGACATTACCTGCGGTTTCAGCTTGGATACAGGACTTGCAGAGGAAGTTTGCCCTGGTTTTTGATGATACTTTGGGTACTATTAAGGGACTGCAAATGTCCCTAAAATATGAGAGAAAATGCTGTTCCAAAATTTTTAAAGCTCAAACTGTACCTTTTGAACTTAAAGCTGGGGTTGAGGTGGAATTGATGCGTCTGGAGAGCCTTGGGATCATTTCCAGAGTGCGCTGCAGTGAATGGGCCTCCCCGATTGTGCGTAAAAAGAATGGAGAGATTCGGCTATGTGGGGATTTCCGTATGGCTGTTAATTCTCAATTTGCTGTAGATAAATATCCACTTTCCAAGATTGAGGACATTTTTGTGACTTTGGCAGACGGACAGCAGTTCACCAATCTGGATCACAAACATGCATACCTGCAGTAACATGTGCATCCAGTATCCAGGCCTTACCTCACGATCAATACTCCTAAGGGGCTGTTTCAGTATAACCGAATGGTATTTGGGATAGCACCAGCAATTTGGCAGCGTACAATGGATGAATTGCTTGCTGGTCTTCCGGGGACACAAAGTCTGCTGGATGACATTCTGATCACTGGCCGAACGGAGAGAGCACCGGCAGGATGTACAAGACGTGCTCCAGATACTAATGGATAATGGACTCAAAGTTAATATAAACAAATGTGAGTTCTTGAAAGATCACCTGGAATTTTGTGGTCACGTCATTGATAAAACTGGACTTCACACCACTGAGGAAGTGAAAGCATTGGTAGAAACCCCCAACTCTCCCCCCCCCCCCCCATTGGCAGTCAGCACACCAGACACTCTACTCATCTTGACCACTTTAAAAAGATAAAGTGGTCAGGATGTGAGGCGCCCCCCCTCCATTCCCCTGATCTGTTTGAAGGGGAGGCGCTTCCTTCACCAAGCATCACCAGCAGCCTGGATGTTTGAAGCCAGATCGGTCACTAGTGACGTAGTCACAAAGCATGCTGTCATCACACTCTCCGAGACCAATGGCGGTAGCGAGTGGTCTCAGAGAGGCAGTCAATGGATTGATCTGTGCAAGCGCTACAGAACTTGTGTACGTACATTGCGCAAGTCCCGCAGCTCCTACACTGCACAAATTGCATAGCCGCGCTAATTAAGCAGAAAAGCTTAAGGGATGTCCGGGTTCTGGAGTCCCTGAGCTGAAGAGGAGCAGTGAGGGACAAAAGGTGAGCATAATCCCCTAAAAAGAGAACCAAAATTGGGCAGAAGCTGTCAGCATCCTCTGCCCAATTATTTAAGGTCAAAAAAGAGCTCTATTGAAAAAAATAGTCCCTTTTTTAAAACTTCGGCCATGGCGTTTTGTAAGCTCTTGAGCAGGGTCCTCTCTCCTACTCTTCTATATGCTTAACGTGTATGTATATTTGTTATTCTGCCTCCCCTTGTACAGCGCTACGTAACTTATTGGCGCTTTATAAAAACTTGTAACTGTACCTTATTATGTCGCTCTGAATATTAATGGAGGCTTTTGTCTTTTGGATTACATGTGTGTGGTATTTATTGCTCATTCTCCGTTTTAGCTTTAAAATGTCCAAGCTCGGTGAGTGCCATTCAGTTCAAATCTGCCAGTATGACCAGAGGGATAATGGATGAGAATGAAATAAAGGAAGAGGACGAAGAAGCTGAGGTGGAAGAGGAGGAGCAAGAAGTTGAAGACGTACAAGACCTTGGGGATGTGAAAGTTACTCTGGATGAGGAAAAAGTGGTAAATTGTCAGGTTTTTTGGGGGGGGGAGGGTTCCTGCCCCTTTGCTTCGGATATAAAAAAAAATTAAAATCTGTTTTAATCCTTACAGGAGGAGCAATGTCAGGATGTGTCCACAGAACAAAGCTCCACACAGGAGAAAGGTACAGTATGTGAGTTTGCATCATTTATAAAGTTCAGTGCAGTTACTGAGTTTGGATATGCATTTTCATCACTTAGTACAGTTTAGTTATGGTAAACTAACATAATCTTCATAAAAGGGGATCCCAGAGCCCCCAATCCGCCATAGTGAAGATGTGTAATTAAGGCTAGTGTTAGATGATGCATCTTTGGAGAGTGGAAGGAACGTCCATGAGAGTGGACGTTCCTTAAACTCGACTCCCGTCTGGCCACCTCGCTGAGCACACTCAGTGCGATCCTCTATGGAGAATCGCGCTTTGCAGCTCCGTCAACACGTGTCTTAGTGCTTTGCTGAGGCTTGGATAACGGACGCTTGTTGCGCACGCATTTGCGTGTGACTGGGTCCCATTGCAGCGTCACACCACTGCACTGGTATGCACGTCAGTACGGGCACACAAAGCGCGCTCGTCTGACACCAGCCTTAATCTCACCATTTCTGTAACGGATCACGTGCCGTATCCTCCTGTACCTATTACAAAAAGTAAGCTTATACATTATAAAATGGAACACAGAAAATACCTTTTGCTTTGAAAGTGGAGTCTGTCATGACTGACACCTCGGTTGTCAACATTCCTAATAAATTATGATCACCGGAACATCACCAGATCATGAGGCTTCTGTAGAAAGAAAAATATAAATGAGCATGAAAGGGATTATTGACTTCAGTAGTTTACCATTGTTGATACAATACACTTTACGTTGCACTTTTCTTTTAGGAAATGCAAACAGCAGCAGAAGAAGCTTCCTCAGTGAATCTTCTCATGCTGCTGCTTGATTTTCCTTTTTTACCATTGCTGAGGCTTACTGTCATTGCAACAGTGGTTAGTGAATAACGCTCAGTCTGGTACAGACTAAAATGGGTGGTTTACAGTACAGAAATAACAAAGTGTTAAAGTGTGAAGCTTCTAGACAGCAACTCAGTACTCCGATTCCCAGAAACTCAGATTCCCAGAGCCAACTCTGTTTTCAGTGGGTCCTTAGATTATATTCTCACTAAAGCGTTCAGAGGTAGTTTTTTGCAATGACGGGGACTAAGCATTTCTGTATTTACGCTATTATTGTTTGCACATGCACCATAAAATGTTAATGACACGTATACAATGTCTGAAATGGGGTTTTTCAAAAACGTTTTTTTTTTTTTTGCTTCCCCCATTATTTTAAAATCCTAGGGCAATTTTATTTCATGAACTATTTTACAGCCAGTCTACATTGAATTAAAGTAAAATACGCTATATTGCCTTTCCACTTGTAGTTTCACACCATGCTATGGTTTTTTATTTACGCTTACCCTGTCAGTTACCTAATGTAGCATCTAACTTCAATGACAAGGCCTTAGAAAGCCCCATATGCTGGATAACGTTTACATTGATCCCATAAATTGGCAGAGGTACTTCCGTAATCCGATTCAGTTGATCTTTCCTTTGTTGTCTTGCATTTTGCACCTTGTTTTCCTTTATACTATAATATAGGTAACGTATCTGTAAGAATTTGCCTCCCTCCATATTTAAATGACCATAACCAAGATTTCTCTAACATTTGGAGTAATGGTTTCCTTCATCAACTAATGCGTAATTTCAATTTTACAGCAAATACAGTCCCAAGATCCGTGTCTTTTGATAAGCATGAAGACGAAGCAGATGATTCCTATGACTTTAATAGTGATTTCATCTAAGCTACTGGATTCCCTGTGGCCCATCCTATATTACCAAGAACTGTGAAACACAAGATTCGGTCGGGCCCTTTCTGTACGTGTGCATTGACTGTATGTCATGGACATTTACTTTGCTGGTTGCACAAGCTTTTGTTTTATCTTTTAATATTCAAATTTCTTCTCCTCCTTTGCGAGGAGACAAAATATGGGTTCTGTGAATCTGACCGGATTTTTCATCTGCTTTAGTGTATCTGGAGAAGAAAATAAAGATGGTTGGGTATTTTTGTTGGTAATGTTTTTAATCCAGTGTGATTGCCCAGTCAGTCACTTTTCTGTCCTAGTTGTTGGTAAAGAAAATTTGCCTTTCCTGCTATTCTGCCTTTTGTGGAGTGTGACACCAAATCAACAATTATGGACTCCCTCCCCCCCCCCCCTCTTTCCCTTGGATTTATTTATCAAACTAAACCTGCAGAATTCTGAACTTATTATAATTGCAATTATTTAATTGGCTGAACTTGAACACCATTGGTCCAACTAAATAGAACTCCTAATAGTAGATGAAAGATTTTATTCACATTGTTGGGATATACTTGGTCAGTTGAGCTAATTTTTTATGTTAACGCTTTTCTGTTCACATATTGGCTATGAACCTGGGTAGCACTGGGGATATCAACTGAGCATTTGATTGCTACCCTTGAATACACCAAATGTTATGCTCTACACAAAGACAATTTTAGGCTGCAGTCACACGAGTGCACTTCTTGTTCGTCTGCCTGCACTGTTTGCTGTCTGTCGTAGCTTGTCAAAGGAGTCATTAGAGAAAAACACACGAAGCACATTCGCACTTGTTCATGCACGGCAAATACATGTTGCAACAGCTGCCAAAATGACATTGACATAAAAAAAGCCGTTATAACGGACACAATCTCATCCGTTATAAAGTGCATCCATTTCAACGGACGCATTGCACTCATGTGACCGCAACCTTAAAGGTACAGTGGGGCAAAAAAGTATTTAGTCAGCCACCAATTGTGCAGGTTCTCCCACTTAAAAAGATGAGAGGCCTGTAATTGTCATCATGGGTACACTTCAACTATGAGACAAAATGTGGGGGGGGGGGGAATCCAGAAAATCACATTGTCTGATTTATTATTTTTTTTTAAAGAATTTATTTGCGAATTATGGTGGAAAATTATTTGGTCAATATCAAAAGTCCATCTCAATACTTTGACCTCTGTCATTGCCAACAAAGGATATATAACAAACGTTTTCTGTAAGTCTTCACAAGGTTTTCACACACTGTTACTGGTATTTTTGCCCATTCCTCCATGCAGATCTCCTCTAGCCCCTTCACTGCTGAGCCATTTCACGTTTTAAAAAAACAATTTTTTCTTTGTTTTATTATTATTGTTATAATTTATTTTCTTTACTTTACACATGGTCATGTTTCAGGGTCCAATGATACCAAACATGACCCTGCTAGCTGAAATCAGTTGGGGGATATCGGGGTTCAAACAAACCCCTATCTTTCGGAGTCAATAAGGACGTTCCCCACACGCCCTCAGCAGTGAAAGGGCTAGAGCAGTGATGTTTTGGGGCTGTCGCTGGGCATCACGGACCTTCAACTCCCTCCCAAAGGTTTTCTATGTGGTTGAGATCTGGAGGCTGGCTAGGCCACTCCAGGACCTTGATATACTTTTTACGTAGCCACCCCTTAGTTGCCCGGGCAGTGTGTTTGGGATCATTGTCCTGCTGAAAGACCCAGCCACGTTTCATCTTCAATGCCCTTGCTGATGGAAGGAGGTTCTCATTCAAAATCTCACAATTCATTCTTCCCTTTACACGGATCAGTCGTCCTGGTACCTTTCTAGAAAAACAGCCCCAAAGCATGATGTTTCCGCCACCATGCTTCAGAGTAGGTATGGTGTTCTTTGGACGCAACTCAGCATTCTCTCTCCTCCAAACACGACGAGTTGAGTTTTTACCAAAAAGTTCTACTTTGGTTTCATCTGACCATATGACATTCTCCCAATCCTCTTCTCTATCATCCAAATGCTCTCTAGCAAACTTCAGATGGGTCCGGACATGTACTGGCTTAAGCAGGGGGACACGTCTGGCACTGCAGGATTTGAGTCCCTGGCGGCGTAGTGTGTTACTGATGGTAGCTTTTGTTACTTTGGTCCCAGCTCTCTGCAGGTCATTCACTAGGTCCCCCCATGTGGTTCTGGGATTTTTGCTCACTGTTCTTGTGATCATTTTGACACCATGGGGTGAGATCTTGCGTGGAGCCCCAGATCGATGGAGATTATCAGTGGTCTTGTATGTCTTCCATTTTCTAATGATTGCTCCCACAGTTGATTTCTTGCCTATTGCAGATTCAATCTTCCCAGCCTGGTGCAGGTCTACAATTTTGTTTCTGGTGTCCTTCGACAGCTCTTTGGTCTTCACCATAGTGAAGTTTGGAGTGTCTGAGGTTGTGGACAGGTGTCTTTTATACTGATAACAAGTTCAAACAGGTGCCATTCATACAGGTAACGAGTGGAGGACAGAGGAGTCTCTTAAAGAAGACGTTACAGGTCTGTGAGAGCCATAAATCTTGCTTGTACTGTACTGTAGGTGACCAAATACTTATTTTCCACCATAATTTGCAAATAAATTCTTTAAAAATCAGACCATGTGATTTTTCTGGATTTTTTTTTTTCCTCACTTTTTGTCTCTCATAGTTGAAGTGTACCCATGTTGACAATTACATTGCAGGGAGAACCTGCACAATTGGTGGCTGACTAAATACTTTTTTGCACCACTGTATCTGGGAGATGGTGCCTAAAAAAAAAAAGGCCTGGGGGGGTTCTGTTTGGGTTTGAGAGGCTTCAAGCCACGCATGTTGGAATAAAATCTGCAATCTAAAACAGGGCATGAGATCACCTTTCCTGCAGCCATTACCAGACAGCTGTAGCCTCAGTGTCACGGATTAAAATAACCCAGGCTGGTGTGAAAAGCAGTTCAATGTTTAGCAGTTGGAAACAAATACATTGGTTCTACCCTGTAATTCGCAATCCATAGACAGTAGTACAGATTCGCTGAAGGAGAATTACATCTGAAGCATTATTATTGATGTTAAGGCCTGAAAGGATTATGGGTCCAAGAAGCCAGTTTGCCTTTAGAGCAGTGTTTCCCCAAACCTGTCCTCGGGACCCCCTGACACTCCAGGTTTGCCAGATATCTATAGCACAGCAAAGGTGATATTATTTGCTGCTCAGTGATTGCAGGATTCAGTCTGCATTGCCCCAAGGTGATCTGCAAAATCTGGCCTGGTTGAGGGTCCGGAGGACTTGTTTGGGAAACCTATAATTGTATAGAGCACATTGTTCAATACAAAGTAGCTGTAGAAAACAAAGTCATGGTTAGGGATTTCATTAAAGGGCCACTCCCACCAAAAAAATGTCCTTATTGTGTTTATTTTGATGATATCTTGACCTGTGCTTTTATGTGTCACTGGGTACATCCATTTTGGGATCTTTTGTGTTGCAAACTGCCCCGCTCACTGTATCTTTACATCACTTGCTCCTCACTGTGGCAATGGCCATATAATGGAGTCTATTAGTTGATCACTGGCTCAAATCATTGTATTGCGTGGGATGTAGTCAAAGGACATCATCAGGGAGTAGATTAGTTTTTGTTTTTTTTACGCTCCCATAGCTCATCATGTCTCAGCACATCATAGCTCATTCAGCTGGCATCTCTTCTTTCAGAGACCTTAACTATTAAATAATGTAGATGAAATAAACAAGCCACAAAGCTTTTGGTAAATGTTGCATCATCAGATACACAAAATGGAAACGATGTCAAAACCTTACCTTTTTACATGCAATTGCTTCAAACAAAGGGAAAAAACCAGCGTGTGTTTTACAATGTGGTTTTATTTGTAATACACAGCTCTAACTAGATTACTTATGTATGTTGGCTGAGAAACTAATGCCTAAATTTTCCTATTACCATGACGGAAAGTTTAAATTCTAATGACTCGGAGGCGATTATTTGCATTTCTCCCTTTATTACACCACCACCAACAGCAGCAAAGGGTTAACTTTTGGAAAAAAATGTAACAGAAGAAAACAACCCCTCCCCAACATGGGAAGGCCCTCCCATAGTCCTTGTCCCGCCCCAATCCCATGTTCAAGTAGGCACTGTGGGAACCTCCTCTTCCGAGCCTGCGACACGGCAACAAAAGCCAACTAGGACGGACCAGCTTCAACAATCAACGGGAACCGGATCCGAAGACATCAGGCATAACTCCACTTAGGACACTGAAAGAGGCGGAGCCGTAACAGGGTGCATGCACCAACACGGCACATCCGGCAACAGACACCCATACAATCAGTCACACCTACAGTAGCGCCAAGTGTGTGAATAAAGATACTACGCATGAACAATGTGTGAATTTTAATACAGTAAACTGGTGTGTGCAGAACAAGAAACATGGAGGGAAATACCTCTGAATCATTAGATTTTAAACTTTCCGTCATGGTAATAGGAAAATTTAGGAATTCCAATGCATGTACTCAGAGGCTCCTATTTGCAAGTTTAACACGGTCCTAAGACCGCATCAGACATAGCCGCAATAGGCTTTAAGTAAAACGTGTCAAAAGTGGACTCCCTAGACCAGTCAGCAGCCCGCATATTGTCCTCAAGGCAACA
Source organism: Leptobrachium leishanense (assembly GCA_009667805.1). NCBI lineage: Eukaryota > Metazoa > Chordata > Amphibia > Anura > Megophryidae > Leptobrachium > Leptobrachium leishanense. The sequence continues at coordinate 114,886,696 of CM019070.1, forward strand.
GCCCACAGACACCGCCCTGGAGGCCACGGCACTACATACCGAATGAGCTCCAAAGCAGGTGACGTCGACACCTGCCAATTCCATAAGCCAGCGTGCAAGAGTGGTTGAAACGACCGGACGATGAGGGCAAAAAGACAAAAACGGGCGAGGTGGGCAGGGAGCGGAAAGGGGCAGTACGGGATTCGTAGGCCCGGAGACAATGCACAGGACACAGCAGGGGTTCGGCAGGGAAAGCGGGAAACAGGACAGAGGCCAGGGAAGTTTGTGTGTGGCGTGAAATATGAAAGCGCACACCTTCGGGCACAAAAGACTGAGCCCCGAAGTCCAGAGCGCGAACATCACTAACGCGCTTACAAGCCACCAGACAGAATAACATTAACAACTTGGCGGAAAGAGCCCGGAGAGATAACTGGACGTTATCCTGCCAGGAACATAAGAGGGACAGTACCAATGTAACGTCCCATGTGGACATAAAATGTAGAGCGGGGGGTCTAGTAAGACGCATACTGCGTAAAAGACGACACACCAATAGGAATCCCCGAAAGGCCCGCGTGTCCAGCCGACAAGGCCGAATGGACTACATTAACGGTCCGGAAGGCCCTACCCTCGTCGAATTGAATGGTAAGAAAATCCAGAACTACCTTCAGAGGGGCCGTAAAGGGATCCCAACACCTCCCCAAACCCCAAGCAGCCCATTTGTCCCAGGCTGCGCGGTAAGAAGATCGGGTTCCTGGGGCCCAGGACTGGAGGAGGAGGTCGGCAGTGCTGTCCGAAACGCCTGCGGGTCCATGGGGTTGCCAGAGATCAACCATGTCAACAGCTACAGTCTGTCTGCCAGGATCAATGGGTGTGGCCGGTCGACGGATCCAGGAGGAGATTCCGGGATGTCAGGAGCAACCACGGGACGTCCATCGCCATGCCGAGTAGGGTGGGAAACCACAACTGACGTCTAAAACGGAGTGATGAGAACCATCTGGAGGTGGCGCCGTTGAACACGCAGGAGACAAGACACGCAGGGCGATCATGGAGAATGGGGGAAACCCATACGGACGGGGCGGTGACCATTCTTGCAGGAAAGCATCCGTCGCCAGGGCCTCCAGATCCGGGCGCCACCTGAAGAATGCCGGGAGGTGGGTGTTGAGGCGGGAGGCGAAGAGATCCATGCCGAACAGACCCCATGTGCGGGAAAGCACGGAGAAAACGGACGAGTGCAGTCGCCAGTCTCCGGAATCCGAGAGATGTCTCGAGTTCCAATCCGCCACATGATTCATGAGAACGGGGAGGAATTGAGCTTGCACATCCATGTTCTGTTGGAAGCAGAACTCCCAAAACCTCTGGGCAAGGGATGCCAGCTTTGGTGATCGTGGGCCTCCGAGCCCGTTGACGTAGCGTACCACGGATACATTGTCCATCCTCAGGAGAAATGCTGTCCGGACGACATTGCTTCGTGAAGCACAGGAGGGCGAATAGACTGGCCAGTAATTCCAGAGCATTGATGTGATAGGCCGCTTCTTCGGAGAGAACGGACCTACAAGAGCTGGAGGGCTCTGTAGTGAAGCGGACCCGGAGGAATCGCCAATCTTGCTGCCGCCAGGAGTCCAACCATACGGGCCAGAGAGCGGAGGGAGCAAAGACCCACACGTATAAGAGAGCGAATATCCTTCTAGATGGAAATCACCTCAGGTAGGTGTAGAGACATTTGGGACAAATCCGCAAGGAATCCGAGAAACTCAAAGCGGCACGAGGGAACCAGGATCGATTTTTCCTCGTTTACAAGGAACCCTAGATCCTGGAGGAGGGTGATCGTCCAGGAAAGGTGTAGTAAGAGGGACTCACGAGAGGAGGACTTCAGAAGAATGTCGTCCAGATAGATAATCAACTGGACGCCGCAGTCGCGGAGGTGGGTCACCACCGGCTTTAGGAGCTTGGTGAAGCACCACAGGGCGGATGACAGGCCAAAGGGAAGGCATGTAAACCGCCAGGTGTGGGGGCCCCACACGAACTTCAGGAAGTTGCGATGTGCCTGGTCGATCGGGACCGAAAGGTAAGCGTCCTTTAGGTTGAGTGACCATCCAATCGTGATGGGATAGAGAGTCCCTGAGAGTGTGAATGCCCTCCATCTTGAAATGATGGTAGACCACTCACTCGTTCAAGGACCGGAGGTTGATGACGGGCATCTGCCGCCCCCCTTTTTTGCCACAAGAAAGGTTGCTGAGAAACCCCGGTGGAGCGGGAGACGCGGGCTCTATAGCACCTTTCTCGTGGAGTGCGTATTTCCTCTCAAACCAGGGTCATCTGGTCCTCCGCAAACCAAATGGGTAGCGGGAGGGAGTCATGTACAGGGGGAGACACAAACTCTAGGAGAAACCCCGATACAACCTGAAGGACCCACAGGTCTGAGGAGACTGTTCGCCAAGCGCGGGAAAAGAGACGGAGGCAGCCTCCCACTTTTACTTGACATACCTGCTCCTCTTCGGTAGTAGGAGGAACCTCTGCCGCCTCTGCCACGCCAGGGACAAGACCAGCGGAACTGGTGGTAGTAGAGGAGGATGCAGCCGTATTGGGGCCTTGAAAGTTGCGGGAGACGGTGGAACCCGCTCTGCCGGCAGCGCGACCCCTGTAGCTGCCGGTCCTGTCAAAAACTCGCCTCTTGGTGGCGAAGATGCACTTCATGGTCGATTCTGACTTGTCGATGGATTGGAAGGCTTGGGTATACTCGCCCATGTCTTCAAGGAATGGTTTTCCAAAGAGCAGGCCTTGGGCCTTAGCACCCAAATCGTTAGTGGCCAGTGTAACCAAACCGTCGACTTTAAGCAAAATACTTTTTCTGCGTTCAGCAGAGATGGCGGCGTTTTGCCCCAAGAGGCAAAACGCACGCTGGAGCCATTCACCCACTTGTTTGGGGTCTAACAAAAGATCTTGAGTTTGGTTTCCTCCACCAACTCAAAAATGCGGACCATAGGGCCTGCTACATGGGTCTATGGCATTCAGCCCGCAATCTCGCACGGTGCACTTTTTTGAGTGGCTGGCGCATATGGGCATCATCCCATTGCTAGACGTGCGCGGCGGGACACCAGGCTGTGGACCTTGGATGCTTGAGGTCCTCTGGCTCAAACAGTGGGTTACCCTGAGGGTCATAAATGACCAGGCTCTTGGAACGGACAAACTGGGCAGGAACCACTGCGGCCATGAGGGCGGGATCCTCCGGAGCGTGAATCTCCAGGACCTCATCCTCATCTGTCATCGGATCCTCATACTCATCCGTATCCGAAAACTCGGTCAGCGCTGGTGTCGCCGGGCGCTGTCGTTGAGAGGTGACTGCTCGAGGGGCCCCGCAGTCGAGGGCTCTCTTGCGAGGGACCAATTGGGTACTAGGACCCGGCAGTGTGGTGGGGCTGCCACCCCCTTGGCTGCTGGTCGCAGCGTGCGTGCCATTAGGCGGCACAAAATCGTCCCCCGGGGGGGGTCAGGCACCGGCTCATTAGAGGGGCCTTGCGCAGAACTGTGTCTGGAGTCATGTGAGCGAGCAGGGGACAGCTGTCTGTCAGGGGTAGAAGGTACCTGAGTATTGAGCAGCGCTGTCAGTGATTTTTGCCACGTATCAGACAGTGAGGAGACAGTAGAATGGACGGCTGAGGAGATGGATGCCTGAAGGGAAGCCTCCAACCGCTGAAGATGTAGCTCAGATTTTGAGTGCCTTTTGCGGGGTTTTCGTTCCTCCGAGCGCGCATCCTGGGAGCTGGTATCGGAGGCATTATCAGACCGCATAGGGCTGGATTCGTTTGTTTTCGAGTGTGACATGGTGCCTGAATCGATAGGATGTCTGCAGACCGCGTGCGGAGCTCATTAAGGGCAGTGAGCGTGCACAGAAATCCCCAAGATGGCGGCCAGTAATCACGCATGTGAGGGGCGGGGCTACCGCCCGGCCGAGTGCCGTGAACGAGCGGGTAGCTTTGCGGCCGGCTGGGGAAGTCTGTGTTCCGGGCTGGGGATAAGTAAGAGCGGTAGCAGGGCAGCGCGATAGGCACAGAATAAGGTAGAATGAAGAGAAAAGGCCACCTCTGACAGCAGGTAACAGCCCGTCGTCGGAGAGGGGGAAAAACGGGTCACCGTCCGTGGCTAGCACCGGGAGCAGAGACCCAGAGGGAGACAGTAAACTAATTTGGTAATGAATAAGAGAGAGTGAAAAGATCAGAGATAGACATGTAACGCAGCGCTAGCGCAGGTATACTTATCTAAACAATGTTGCTGCTGCGGGAGCAGCAAAGGAAGAGAGTGGATGCTCCCACAGTGCTTACTTGAACATGGGATTGGGGCGGGACAAGGACTATGGGAGAGCCTCCCCATGTAGGGGAGGGGTTGTTTTCTTCTGTTACATTTTTTTCCAAAAGTTAACCCTTTGCTGCTGTTGGTGCAATAAAGGGAGAAATGCAAATAGGAGCTTCCGAGTACATGCATTAGAATTTACCCAATGGGAGAGCAATAGAATTATCTTGATTGACATTTTAGAATGTTTTTCACACTGCCTCTGATTTGCGTAACAATTTAGAGCCATCAACTTGTGGCTTGTATAAGCAGTCTAAAGTGTGACCCTACTTACCAAGATACTGGCTATGTTGGGATTTAATGGCCCTTGAAGATAGTGGATATACCTCTCTTGTCCTGCTCTGCAGCATATACACAGAGTTAAGACCATTAACTGTAACGAATGCTGGATGATTCTAGTAGACAGCTTGACATTGAATAATTATTTCCCAAAATGATGGCAGTTACATAGGCCGAAAGAAGACTTGTGTGAAAGGATGAACGATGGCACATCACCTACTGCTGTTGATCCAAAAGAAGACAAAAAACACAGTCTGAAGCGCTCGCCAATATGCAACATACTGGGAAAGAATCCTTGACCCCAGAATGGCAGTCAGATTTCTCCTTGTATCAAGAAGCTTTTTACCCATGTATTAAATATAATCCTTAATATTATGTCTGCAGTAAGCAGTGGCAGTAACAATATATAGGGAGAGGCGCGCATATAAGATACCACAGTTAAAAGGGGGGGCACTAATAATTTTCGCCACTGAATCCTACCGCTGAAAAACCTAAATAAGTATATATAAGATTTCAAAACCCCAGAGCAGTGATGGCGAACATATGGCACGCGGGGCCGACTGTGTCGGCACGCGAGCCATAGGCTTGCCTCACTGCCGCTTCCTCCCAGCACGTGCTGGCAAATGATGTTCCCCAGCCTCTCGTTGAAGTCAACGCTGCGATCTCAAGAAATCGCGGCTGGTGGACTTCAACAAGCGGCCAGGGAAGATCATTTGACAGTGTGCTTTGGGTAGGAAGAAGCATGCTGCGAGGCGCCTCGCGGGAGGACCAAGTGAGCAGCGGCCAATATATATCCATGTGTGAGCTGGGGGCCAATATACATCCATGTGTGAGCTTGGGGCCAATATACATCCATGTGTGAGCTTGGGGCAATATACATCCATGTGTGAGCTGGGGGCAAATATATCCATTTGTGAGCTGGGGCAATATACATCCATGTGTGAGCTGGGGGCCAATATACATCCATGTGTGAGCTGGGGGCCAATATACATCCATGTGTGAGCTGGGGGCCAATATACATCCATGTGTGAGCTTGGGGCAATATACATCCATGTGTGAGCTGGGAGCAAATATATCCATTTGTGAGCTGGGGCAGTATACATCCATGTGTGAGCTTGGGGCCAATATACATCCATTTGTGAGCTTGGAGCCAATATACATCCATTTGTGAGCTGAGGCAATATACATCCATGTGTGAGCTGGGGCAATATACATCCATGTGTGAGCTGGGGCAATATACATCCATGTGTGAGCTTGGGGCCAATATACATCCATTTGTGAGCTGGGGCAATATACATCCATGTGTGAGCTGGGGGCCAATATACATCCATGTGTGAGCTTGGGGCCAATATATATCCATTTGTGAGCTGGGGCAATATACATCCATGTGTGAGCTTGGGGCAATATACATCCATGTGTGAGCTTGGAGCCAATATACAGTACATCCATTTGTGAGCTGGGGCAATATATATCCATGTATGAGCTTGGGGCCAATATACATCCATTTGTGAGCTGGGGCAATATACTGTACATCCATGTGTGATCTGGGGCAATATACATCCATGTCTGAGCTGGGGCAATATATATCCATGTGTGAGCTGGGTGCCAATATATATCCATGTGTGAGCTGGGGGCCAATATATATCCATGCGCGAGCTTGGGGCAAATATATCCATGCGCGAGCTTGGGGCAAATGTATCCATGCGCGAGCTTGGGGCAATATACACTCATGTGTGAGCTTGGGGCAATATACATCCATGTGTGAGCTTGGGGCCAATATATATCCATTTGTGAGCTGGGGCAATATACATCCAAGTGTGAGCTGGGGGCAAATATATCCATGTGTGAGCTGGGGACAAATATATCCATGTGTGAGCTTGGGGCAATATACATCCATGTTTGAGCTTGGAGCCAATATACATCCATTTGTGAGCTGGGGCAATATACATTCATGTGTGGGCTGGGGGCCAATATACATCCATGTGTGACCTGGGGCAATATACATCCATGTGTGAGCTTGGGGCCAATATACATCCATTTGTGAGCTGAGGCAATATACATCCATGTGTGAGCTGGGGCAATATACTGTACAGTTGTGTTCAAAATTATTCAACCCCCACTGAAATTGAGTGTTTTGGCCAGTTTGACATTGACATTGATTTTGATCATTCAGTCATCTTGCTTACAATTAAATCAAAGAGGCACGTGTAGGTCAGACAAATATAACATAACATTTATAATGAAATAACCACAAATGTCTTTTCTGTGCTCACATCATTATCAGTTTTATTCAACCCCCAAGTGACATTCAATCTTAGCACTTAGTACAACATCCTTTTACAGTTATAACAGCTTTAAAACGTGAAGCATAGCTTGACACAAGTGTCTTGCAGCGATCTATGGGTATCTTCGCCCATTCGTCATGGGCAAAAGCCTCCAGTTCAGTCACATTCTTAGGCTTGCGCACTGCAAATGCTTTCTTTAAGTCCCACCAGAGGTTCTCAATCGGATTTAAGTCAGGTGACTGCGATGGCCACTCCAAAATGTTCCAGCCTTTAATCTGCAACTATGCTCTAGTGGACTTGGAGGTATGCTTGGGATCATTGTCCTATTGAAAGGTCCAACGTCTCCCAAGCCTCAGGTTTGTGACGGACTGCATCACATTGTCATCCAATATATCCTGGTACTGAAGAGAATTCATGTTACCTTGCACACGCTGAAGCTTCCCTGTACCTGCAGAAGCAAAACAGCCCCAAAGCATGATTGACCCCCCGCCATGCTTCACAGTAGGCAAGGTGTTCTTTTCTTCATAGGCCTTGTTCTTCCTCCTCCAAACATAGCGTTGATCCATGGGCCCAAACAGTTCTAATTTTGTTTCATCAGTCCACAGAACACTATCCCAAAACTTCTGTGGTTTGTCCACATGACTTTTGGCATACTGCAGTCGACTCTTCTTATTCTTTGGAGACAGCAAGGGAGTGCGCCTGGGAGTTCTGGCAAGGAGGCCTTCATTACGCAGTGTGCGCCGTATTGTCTGAGCTGAAACTTCAGTACCCACATCTGACAAATCTTTTCTCAGTTCCTCAGCAGTCACACGGGGACTTTTCTCCACTCTACGCTTCAGGTAGCGCACAGCAGTCGAAGTCAGCATCTTCTTTCTGCCACGACCAGGTAGCGTTTCAACAGTGCCCTTTGCCTTGAATTTGCGAATGATGCTTCCTATGGTCTCTCTTGGTATGTTTAACATCTTTGCAATCTTCTTATAGCCATTGCCCTTACTGTGAAGAGTAATCACCTCTTCTCTTGTCTTCCTGGACCATTCTCTTGACTTCACCATGTTTGTAACCACACCAGTAAATGTCTAGAAGGAGCTGAGTATCACAGTCATTTTAAAGCTGCCTAATTGGTGCTTATTATGCTTTATTGCTGCTCCGTGACATCCACAGGTGTTTTCAATACCTGATTGAAAACACTTGAATGAACCTCTGTTCTTCAGAGTGGTAGTCTTTAAGGGGTTGAATAATTGTGTCAATGAAGAATTCACAAAAGAAACATTTACTACTGTATTACAAAACCAATGGATGTCATTTTAGTTGCATATGGTTCTTTAAAAAGTCCTTGTAGGATTTCATTCTGAATACAAATACAAATGTACACTAAATTCCCTAAAACCCTTTACAGCATTGGGGGTTGAATAATTTTGAACACAACTGTACATCCATGTGTGAACTGGGGGCCAATATATATCAATGTGTGAGCTGGGGACCAATATATATCCATGTGTGAGCTGGGGGCCAATATATATCCATGCGTGAGCTTGGGGCAAATATATCCATGCGTGAGCTTGGGGCAAATATATCCATGCGCGAGCTTGGGGCAAATATATCCATGCGCGAGCTTGGGGCAATATACACTCATGTGTGAGCTTGGGGCAATATACATCCATGTGTGAGCTTGGGGCCAATATATATCCATTTGTGAGCTGGGGCAATATACATCCATGTGTGAGCTGGGGACAAATATATCCATGTGTGAGCTTGGGGCAATATACATCCATGTTTGAGCTTGGAGCCAATATACCGTACATCCATTTGTGAGCTTGGGGCCAATATACATCCATTTGTGAGCTGGGGCAATATACATTCATGTGTGGGCTGGGGGCCAATATACATCCATGTGTGAGCTGGGGCAATATACATCCATGTGTGAGCTGGGGGCCAATATACATCCATGTGTGGGCTTGGGGCCAATATACATACATGTGTGAGCTTGGGGCCAATATACATCCATTTGTGAGCTGAGGCAATATACATCCATGTGTGAGCTGGGGCAATATACTGTACATCCATGTGTGATCTGGGGCAATATACATCCATGTCTGAGCTGGGACAATATACTGTACAGTTGTGTTCAAAATTATTCAACCCCCACTGAAATTGAGTGTTTTGGCCAGTTTGACATTGATTTTGATCATTCAGTCATCTTGCTTACAATTAAATCAAAGAGGCACGTGTAGGTCAGACAAATATAACATAACATTTATAATGAAATAACCACAAATGTCTTTTCTGTGCTCACATCATTATCAGTTTTATTCAACCCCCAAGTGACATTCAATCTTAGTACAACATCCTTTTACAGTTATAACAGCTTTAAAACGTGAAGCATAGCTTGACACAAGTGTCTTGCAGCGATCTACGGGTATCTTCGCCCATTCGTCATGGGCAAAAGCCTCCAGTTCAGTCACATTCTTAGGCTTGCGCACTGCAACTGCTTTCTTAAATCCGATTAAGAACTTCTGGTGGGACTTAAAGTCAGGTGACTGCGATGGCCACTCCAAAATGTTCCAGCCTTTAATCTCCAACCATGCTCTAGTGGACTTGGAGGTATGCTTGGGATCATTGTCCTGTTGAAAGGTCCAACGTCTCCCAAGCCTTAGGTTTGGATGAGGGCAGGCAGGCACAAAACACACCACCATTTATTATCATTCACTCACCTCAATGTGGCGCCTCCTGCTCCTGGCCTGCTAGCTTTCCCGCCCATGTGACACTCCCCATGTGACGTTACCACGTCACCAGTCCAGCGCCCGCCCCGGATTGACACGTGACTGAGCTAGTGACGTGGGGCTGGGCTGCTGGGCATGGCTGGTGCTCGCCTCACTTCCTGTTCTTCCTGCTCGTTGCCGCCTCCTCCTCGCTCGCTTTGAGTCAGTGCGGCAGGCCGGGCCGGCGCCGGCGGCAAGCCTGGGCTGGCCCATCACTGCCAGCAGCCAGCGTGGCCCGCCGTGAGTGAGGGCTATGAGCGGAGCGGACAATCAGTTAAATTAAATTTTAGACCGCACAGGCAGCACACACTACAGTCAGACAGTGAGTGACACAGAGAGATGATAATGGGCAGGGCAGGCAGGCAGTGCGCGCCGCGGGTCGCGCTGCTTCAGTCTGGCCGGCCCGACAATGCTAAAAGTAAATTTATCAGAATCTCGGGGGGGGGGAATTGCCCCGTTGCCCCCCCCTGGATCCGCCCCTGACTTGAGGGCAGCTTCATTCCCGTGCTCCTCATTTTCGACGCCGAGATCCAGCACATATTCAGTTAAAACAAACACACACACACCATAGGTCACATGACTTACCTGAATAAAGGGTCAGGCCCCCTCTCCTCCTTGCTCCAGCATTGCCAAAGCACTACCAGTGAGAGAGGTCATATGCTGTGGCTCTCCTGCATTATCCTGAACCCCAAATCTTGCCATCGTTACCAGCCTTTCCTGTGTCTCCATAGCCTCCAGTATCCAGTGTGTCCAAGATCCCATTGTCCTTGTTTGTTTCCTTGCTTCCCTATTGTCAAGCCCTATACGTGTCCTGTTCCTCACCTCCAAACCAATTGTTCTGCTGCTTCCTGCAGCAACTCACCGCACATCCCTGTGCTGGTGCATCACCACGTCCTGGGCTCAGTATCCTGCCACCTCGGTACAATACCTGACAGTGAGGCATGGCGCCTACCCATTAACTCCTAAAATGCCATTAATAAAAGGAAAAAATAAAATGTATACTGTGAGGGATGAAACCTGCCCATTAACCCGTAATATATAACTAAACCAAGGCAAAAACGAAACGAATACATAATGTAATATATAGTCTGGCCATTAACACTGTCACTGCGGAGCCATTTCCACCCTGTGAAAAAAAATTGTTCCGTTTTTATTTTACTTTTTATTATTTTATCTTTACACTGAATATGGTCATGGTGGGTGTCATTGGAAAGGCCAGACTCTGCCATACCATGCTTTGGGACGGAGATACAGCGGTCTGAAGATGTGGGGGAAGCTGGATGCGGATTCTTGGTGCGGGGGCAGATGGAGGGGGGCAAGGAATATCCTAGGGGGGGCAATTGCCCCCCTAGAGACGCCTATGACAGGAAGTCATCCAGTCATTGTTTAAAAGTCTGTACAGTCTCTGACCCAAGCACCTCAACAGGCAGAGAACTCCACAGCTTTATTGTTCTACCCGTAAAATAACCCTTTCTATGCGTTTGGGTGACCTCGTGTCCTGTGTATAGTCCTGTCAATGAATAGGTTTCCAGACAATGGTTTATAATGGCCCTGTATATATTTATATAAAAGTTATCAGATCCCCGCTTAGGTATCGTTTCTTTAAGGCCCTTGTCAGACGAACGCAGTGATCACATCCGTGTTGCCGCAGTTTAATGCCCGTCGTAGCATAGGATCATGAGCAATAGAGACCCACACACGAAGTGCGTCCGCACCGAACAGCGCGCACACAACGCACGTGGCAAACAGACGCAAGTTAGACAAGAATGTAAAACCGCTAGAACGGACGCTCAGATTGCGCCACGTGCGCGTAGCGTTGTGTGTGTGTGATGGAACGAAGTCAGACGGACCGCATTTGCGACGTCCAACACCTTGACGCGCACATGTATAAATTTTTATAATTTTTCATATTAATTTTGTTTCCCCATAGTTCTTTTTTTTTTTCCTACGTCAGTCAAGAAAAACGGATCATGCGGGGTCTACAGTATCTTCCGTTAGGATGTCTATCCGTTCTGCACGCACGCAGAGTGTGCTCAGAATGCGCTCGTCTGACATTAGCCTAAACTAAACAGGTTTAAGCATGTTAGCCTTTCCTCATAATTTAGTTGCCCGCCTCTGCACTTTTTTTAGTGCAATAATATCCTTTAAGACAGGTGCCCAAAACTGCACAGCATATTCAAGGTGCGGTCTTACCGTTGATTTATAAAAGAGGCAAAATTATGGTTTTATTCCGAGACTGAATTCCCCTTTTAATGCATGCCAATACCTTGCTGGCTTGGCTGCTGCTGTTTGGACATTCGATTAAGAAGATTTTTCCATCAAGGGTGTAAGATCCTTCATTTTAAGGATGCTTTATTTTCGTTTTTTTCTAACCGCTGCTTATTCTTAGATTCACAGAATGCTGGTTTTAAACATTATTACCAGATTCCCTATGGTTAACCCATTGATCGTTTAATCAGTTACAACTAAAAAATACCATCAAAAGGAGATTTAACCTTGGTTTCTCCCAAGCGTGTGGCTTCATATATATAGATCTGTTTCGTATTTCATAAGCATCACTTTAAATTGGAATAGCTAGCAGTCTTCTTTCTACAGATCCGTCTTCTAATTGGAATCAGTTAAGTCAAAAGTACGAGCGGACCGATAACACTAACGCAAGCCATTGCCAATCAGCAACGTCACATGCATGCGCAGTGATGACCTTAATCGAGAGTAGGAAGAAAAAAACGCAGAAAGTGTAACGGAAAGCTTAATTAGGATATAACTATATAAAGAGCATCATAATATAAGCGCATATACCAACTGATGAAGCTCCTGTGAGCGAAATGTGTTTGCGCTTTATTATATGCCAGTTTTATTTCGTTTGTGTTTATCCTGAATAAATTTAATATTATTCACGGTCACTTGTTTATTTTGGAGAAGCTATACCACCATTACATCGCCCCTGAGGACCTCCGCTCATGGGAGGGGATCCGATGCCCCTTTAGTTCATCGATTGCCTTGTGTTTGGTGACTTTTGGATCTAATAGGCACCACAAAATGTGAGTAACATTCTATATTCTCTAGTGCTTAATTCAACAGTCTGCAAAATTGGTTATCCTTTGCTTCTTTCGGGGGTCTTAATAAGGAACACTGTGTGTCGAGTAATTGAAGAATTACTTTGAAGACCTATTGTTACCGGAACCCACCTGGTTCACTCGGGAAGAAGCCGGGCCGGCACGGACAAGGATTGACTGGACACGAGTCTCTTCAGGAAAGGCAAACTTTATTGGTGACGTCACAGAATGCTCACACAGGATTGAATCGCAAAGAGTGAGCCTCGATCTCACCCTGCAGGGGGGGGGGTCTTATACCCCGAATACATAATTAGGTACATCCCAATTAGCCCACCTCCCGGTGACACTATCCCACCCCACGTGTGTCCGTACCTCCCATAATCGAATACATTCCATACATTGGTCATAAATTGGCAAGCTTCACGATATTCTGACACAAGAGGATTTACAATTGCTCTGGATCCTGCCTATGCCCACCTCCCTTAGGCTTGTTTATGGTTTATCCTAGATAAGGCCTGGTCTGGTGTCACACTCCTCTTGGTCTCAGCTGCTGCTATTCTAACCTTGATGTGTGCCAGCTACGGCCTGGATTCTCGTTTGGTTTTAATTGCTTTGCTGTTAGTTCAACACATTCCTAAGATTCTATGTAAGCTACATCCTAATTTCATCTAATATCTACTATTTAGATTCAAGTGAACCAATGTTCTAAGGAAGATGGCTGCCTGGCTCAAGATGGCGACCATCTTCTGGCCTGAGTCCCTTTCACTATCACCATCTGTACCTGTGCTGTACCTGTACCTATACGTGGATATAAACTGCTGTATGGTGTAGTTAATAATATCAAATCACTACAGGAACTTGTGAGGTTTTCCACAACCGTGGTTATATTCTTAGTCACTTACTTCCGTATAAGCAAGTTGTAGTTTATTAATCGGTGTAGAACAGTTTCCTCACAGGGCTGCCTCATAACACTGCTCTGCTTCAGCTACCATTTTACATCTACCAGAACATTCCCCCAACTGACAACAGGAAGTGAGTAATCACCTCACTTCCAACAGGAAGTTGGAAGGCAGAAGAAAAGCAATGCATCATTCACAACCAACAAAAGTCTATACCTCACAATACACACACACCCCATATATTCTTACACAGTCTAACAACCCATACATCACAGAACTACCGTAATATTTTGGTGACCGTATCATCAGCAGTTGAGAATTATTATCCATGAGAAGGTGGCTATCCACAGATATTAACTCTTACAGGGTTATCCAAAGAGATCCGAATTGCTTGAGAAAGGTAACCGAACGCTGAAAATCAGCGTTCGGTTACCTTTCCTGGCCATTCGGCTATCCAGAGAGCAGGCAATTCGCCAAATCCTGGCGAATTGCCTGCACATACGGTGCCTGTTCGGTGCCTGTTCGAGGGCAGTGAATTCCCATGAAAAAGCACTGCTTCGGCTATTCAGAGAACACAAACCAGCAGTGAAAGGTTCCCCTAATGCCCTGCCATTCGGTGGTTTAATTCGGCAAATTTATTCAGGAGAATCCCATAGGCTTCAATGTTAAAAATATTCCCGTTTTAATTCAATATCTAATAAACCGTTCATTATAAAATTCTGCAGCAAAAAGTCTCTTTATTTATAGATTTTTTAGGATACTTTAAGCATTTTTCTGAATTTTTTAAAAAAAAATTAAAAGTCCGATTTTTTTTTTTTCAGTTTACTTATTTTTTTGTAACAGCCCTCTTTATTATCATTCCCTGGACCTCCTGTGAAAATTTCAGACATTTTCGCTCAGTAGTTTCTTTGCAAACAGCATTTCATTTTCCCAGATTCATACAAATGTTTTTTCTAATTTATTCACTGCCTCCTCTACATCACAGCTGCTTCGGCTCTGTGTGATTCGGCTCGGCTTTTTTGAAGGTTAATCCAGATGTTTTTGCTTGTTTTCAGCGTGCATTCGGTTAGTTTTCGTCGGGTTTGCGGCAGCTTTTCCCTGCAATTCGGGGACCCTGTGCTGTTTGCTGAATACACCGCAGGGTCACCGAAATGCAATCGGCAAAAGGAACCGAATTGAAGAGAACGAAAAGTCACCGAACGTGCGGTGACTTTTCGAATCTCTTTGGATAACCCTGTTAGTCTTTTTAATTTAGGAACTTAAAACCAATCAGGTTTATTTTTTATTAAGTCATAGTGCATATTTACTGCTGGAAAGCCTAGAGTTAATTAAGCTGCTACTTTTGCATGCGTCACCTATATGTCCATTTGCACTTTAATTGTGATTTGCACGTTGTGATCCGGACTTCAATTGTTACTGCACTTTAATTGTGACTACATTTTCGGCTCGGGTCAGACGACCGCAGTGTTCACGTCAGTGTTGCCGCACATTTTAACGTCCGTGGTAGCATACAATTATGATCAATAGAGACCCACACATGAAGTGCGAATGCACAACAGACGCGGCAAACGGACGCAAGTTAGACAAGAAAGTAAAACCGCTAGAATGGACGTGCAGAGTGCCCCACATCCGCATAGCTTTGTGTGTGAGTGATGGAACGAAGTCAGACGGACTGCATTTTTGACGGACAAAATGGTTTTTCATATTAATTTTATTTCCCATCTACATCAGTCAAAAAAAACGGACTGTGTGGCCACTACCTTGTCGCCAGTCAGAAAGTACGTCCGTTGTGCACGAACGCACAGAATGCGTTTGTCTGACCCTAGCCTTAAGTATGATTTGCACCTTTTTTACTCAAACCATTGAATTGTTAAGTTGCCCAAAAGTATAAACTGTGTGTTAATTATCACAGTCGCACTGTTACTTTCATCAGATAGAAGTGGATTCTTCTACCTACTTAGCTATATATTAACCCTTTCGCTGCTGAGGCATTTCCTGCCCGTGTGCTGAGCTCATTTTTACCGTTTTGTGCTCATCATGTTTAGATGCGATTTGAAGTCAAGTTTTCTTATATGACCAAGACAAATTATATATCCTTTTTTTCAGCAGACTCCACAGATTCAAAATTTATCATTATTATGTGTATAAGTAAAGAGTTAAAAAAAAAAGAAAAAAAAAAGGGGGAAAAAAAGTAAAATTTTGTTAAAATTCAGAAGAACAACATTGCATATTTTTTTCTATCTACACTTTATGACCAGAACTATTGTGGTTATATATTGATACATTAGGTGCCTTTTTAAAAATGGTGTAATGGAGAATATTTCATGTTTTTTTGTACAAAAATATGCAGTTTTCTAAAAATCAAAAAAAATCTGCTTTTTTCTTATGTCATGACTCATTGTATGTAATACATAAAATTAGTATATCTAAACCAATCGAAATGGAAAAGCTATATATTTTCTGAAACTAGACAAAATTCCGCAAAAAAAGAGACCTTTATGACACATTTTTAAATTTATTTTGTTATTCATAACTTTATTCAAAAAACATCATATTTAATGTAAAAAAAAAAATCATAATAGGTCAAGATTTATATTGCATAATTTCATATTTATTTTTGGGGTAAAATATTTTTGTTTTGCTTAACTATATAAATATATCCCTCCTATAAAATAATAGATCCAATTTGATTGCACAGATCAAGTTTAGGCAGCGTTGGAGGTGCTAATTTGCGCCATGCGCAAAATAAATTTAGAGAAGCTTTTTATGCCGGTTTTTGAAAGGAGGCATACCTGCAATTAAATGGCTCTAGCTCAACAGGGATCTAAAATATGCCAAATAAAGTATATATCCGGACAAAGTAGACTTCCAGATGAATCAAACGTGGGGTTACTTATTATTCTATCATAAATATTGAGCCTGCAACAACTTGTGGAATTTGGATTTGTGCGCGCAAAAAAAAAAAAAAAAAATTATTTCAATCACTTCAGACATGATAAAATCTTTGAAAACTAGGCCTTTCTCTAGCTCAACGCAAAGCCCCAACCCTTGTGATAAAAATGAGACCCAGGTTTAGTGGTCCGGGTCCCCCTAGATGGAGCACGAGGCGCTAATTTGGCGCCATGCGCAAAATAAATTTAGAGAAGCTTTTTATGCCGGTTTTTGAAAGGAGGCATACCTGCAATTAAATGGCTCTAGCTCAACAGGGATCTAAAATATGCCAAATAAAGTATATATCCGGACAAAGTAGACTTCCAGATGAATCAAACGTGGGGTTACTTATTATTCTATCATAAATATTGAGCCCGCAACAACTTGTGGAATTTGGATTTGTGCGCAAAAAAAAAAAAAAAATTATTTCAATCACTTCAGACATGATAAAATCTTTGAAAACTAGGCCTTTCTCTAGCTCAACGCAAAGCCCCAACCCTTGTGATAAAAATGAGACCCAGGTTTAGTGGTCCGGGTCCCCCTAGATGGAGCACGAGGCGCTAATTTGCGCCATGCGCAAAATATATTTAGAGAAGCTTTTTATGCCGGTTTTTGAAAGGAGGCATACCTGCAATTAAATGGCTCTAGCTCAACAGGGATCTAAAATATGCCAAATAAAGTATATATCCGGACAAAGTAGACTTCCAGATGAATCAAACGTGGGGTTACTTATTATTCTATCATAAATATTGAGCCCGCAACAACTTGTGGAATTTGGATTTGTGCGCAAAAAAAAAAAAAAAAATTATTTCAATCACTTCAGACATGATAAAATCTTTGAAAACTAGGCCTTTCTCTAGCTCAACGCAAAGCCCCAACCCTTGTGATAAAAATGAGACCCAGGTTTAGTGGTCCGGGTCCCCCTAGATGGAGCACGAGGCGCTAATTTGCGCCATGCGCAAAATATAATTTAGAGAAGCTTTTTATGCCGGTTTTTGAAAGGAGGCATACCTGCAATTAAATGGCTCTAGCTCAACAGGGATCTAAAATATGCCAAATAAAGTATATATCCGGACAAAGTAGACTTCCAGATGAATCAAACGTGGGGTTACTTATTATTCTATCATAAATATTGAGCCCGCAACAACTTGTGGAATTTGGATTTGTGCGCAAAAAAATAAATAAATGGAAATTCCACATGCTGTTGCGCCCTCTATTTTTATGATAGAATTTTATTTAACCCCTCATTTGATTCATCTGGGTGTCTAGTTTCTCCTAATATATACTTTATGTGGTCTGTTTTAATTTTCTGTTGGGCTAGAGACATTTAAATGCAGGTATGCCTTCTTAAAAAAAAAAAAAAAAAAAACATTCACAAAATTTTCCCCATGAATTTTGATCAACAATTATGTAGTCTATCAACAATTGTATAGTGACTCAAAATGCTACACAAACACACAACAAGCCCGCCACACATTTTACATTCACTCAATCAGTTGGATTGGCACATGGGGCATCCATGTGAGCAGTAACGCCACGTCAAGGCCCCAACCAGGTTACTGACCATTCACACATCTTTCACATCTGTTTCACTCACCGAATCACACACCTTTCATGCAAGAAGCTAGTAAAAGTGGAGTGAGTGACGTTAGGGGGCAAAGAAGGGAAAAGTGCAGAAACACGGAAGGGAAAAGAGAAAGATAATGAGGATTAGAGGGGGTGGAATAGAAACACCCCCCCCATTCACATCTGTTTCACTCACTGAATCACACACCATTCATGAAAGAAGATAGGTAAGGGAAGTGGGTGAAGGGAAGGGGCAAAGAAAAGGGCAGAGACAAAGAAGTTGAAGACACACCATTAACACCGCAGTTCAATCTGTCTTCAGAGGCTTCTTTCTACATCTGACGTACGGAGGACATCAGATTGTTGGGGATGGGGCAACCTATTTTATTGTATGTGGGTGAATTACATTATAACTGGGGGTGGGTAGTGAACTGTAGGTGGGTAGTGAAACGTGGTGGGTATTGAACCGGAGTGGGTAGTGAAACGTGGTGGGTAGTTTTTTTATTAACACTGCTATAAAATAATGGGGATGGTTTTGGTTTGTTTTTTTATTGGGAAAATTTAGAGGAATAGCACTATCCAGGAATAAATGCCAGCATGATCCGGGCAAGCTCTTTCCAGATTACACTGCACTGTGTCCATCAGAATGTCATCAAGATCTGCAAAGATCTTAACGGTGCTATAGCCAGATTTATCAAGAAGCACAAAATCAGTGGCATACCTCAACCTGAAATCTGTTTGTTCTCAGCCGAGAAACAATTCGGTCCCGGTATGCCACTAGTAATGTGTCACTGTATGATAAATCTTGAAACAATCGGGCACACAAAGACCTGGTTTGGAGGGGCAGTCAGGGCAGTGAAGGCGGCTTTCCTTACGCCGCCCTTGGCGCGCGCAAACCCGACACCTTTTACATGGGGTCACTCTTTTTTCAGTTGGAGGAATGTAGCCAGGAAAGTGGCGGTCACGCAACCTAATTACATCCTCCACCTCTTCAACAATGGGAGCATTCTCTTCTGGACAGAGAAGGGACTCGATAACAGATTCCTGAAATTTTAGGAATGTTATCCGTCGGGCATGAGTGGCCTGATACAAGATGAATGCGTTAAGCATTGACATCTGTATCAGATGGACTGCCAGCTTTTTGTACCATACATATGCCTTGCGAGAAGCGAGATATGGTACAAGCATCTGGTCAGACTTGTCCACTCCTCCCATGTACCGATTATAATCCTGTACACATAGGGGTTTCATGATAGGGGAATCTCTCCATCTGACGTGAACTGCAGATGTGCATTCGTTATGTATCGTTGTAAGTAAATGCACATCCTTTTTGTCTGTGTATTTCACAGCCAGCAGTTCACCGCAGCGCAAGGCAGATGTTTCTCCTCTCTTTTGCTTCCCAAACTGTTTTGTTGGAAAGCCTTTCCTATTCGAACGGATGGTGCCACAGGCTCCAGTACCATTGCTGTACAAAAATTTGTACAACGGCACACCCGTGTAAAAGTTATCTGTATAAATACAGTAACCTTTACCGAATAGTGGATAAGCGAGGTCCCACACTATTTTTTCAGTGGTGGAGAGGGCGGGGGGGCAGTCAGGGGGGCCAGCTGCGAGTCCTTTCCAGTGTACACACGAAAGCGATACATGTATCCACTGGAGCTTTCGCACAGCTTATAAAGTTTTATCCCATACCGAGCTCGCTTCGAAGGGATGTACTGCTTGAAAACAAGACGTCCTTTATAAAGCAGCAAGGACTCGTCGACTGACAAGTTTTGGCCTGGAGTGTATAACTCTTCAAATCTTGCCATCAGATGGTCAAGAAGTGGCCGCAACTTGTACAGTCGGTCGTGATCTGGGTGGTCACGGGGCAAAGCATTTGCATTATCATTATAATGCAAATACCGCAGGAGCAATAAATATCTGTCCCTGCTCATAGTAGCAGGGAAGATAGGGGTGGTTTGGGTACTCTTTTTTGACCAGTATGAGGCTATGCTGGGTTTTTGCACAATCCCCATCTGCAGAGTGAGGCCCCAGAACTTCCTCATCTCTGGCAAACTGGTTGGGGTCCATTTACGCGCCCTCGCACTTGGCAACAATTCTGCCCCTAGACCTTGAAAATATTGTTCGGCATACAGATTGCTCTGCTGAACAATAAATTCCAAGAACCCATCATCTATAAATAGCTGAAAAAAGTTGATCGGTTCAAAATTAGTGGTGTCCACTAGTATACCAGGATTGCCAGAAAATTGTGGCAATACTGGCTGGACCATATTAGGGGAGGTCCAGTCAGATCCTGGTTCAGGCATCGCCACAGCCTGTGTTGCAGATACCCCTGCAATAGGCCTTTGGGCCGGTGCAGGATCAGGTAGTGCAACTACAGACCGTGCGGTCCCTGCATTACCACGGGAGCACCCTGGTAACTCCATGCGGCCACGCCGTGGCTCATCATGTAGTTCTTCGTCACTGGAACCATCACTATCTGATGATGCTCCAGGGACAAAGTCACTGCCTGAATCTTCAAAAGATTCATCAGCGCTGAGATCAGAGTCTGACATCATAAGGACGTCAGCTGCTTCCTCAGCGCTTAGAAACCTTTTAGCCATAATTTGCTTTCTGAAAATGTATTTTCAAAAGAAAATTACGCCGTTTGATAGTATCTATATATATATATATGTGTGTATATATATATATATGCACGTGTGTGTGCGTATATAATATATTATATATAATATATTATAAGCGTGCGTGCGTGTGCGTGCGCGTGTGTGCGCGTGTGTGCGCGTGTGTGCGTGCGCAAATATGTGTATATATATGTGTGTGTGCGTATATTATAATAATATATATATATAATATATATATATATAATGTGTGTATTAGGAATTTATCACCTATTTTATGGAGACAGCCTCTGCGACACTAACACCTCTCAATCCACATGCAGACTGAGGATAGAAATGAAAAAATTATCAAGATTTGAAAAATTCATTCCCCGTGATTGGCTGGAGGGTCAATCGCTAGGTTACGGGGTCATTTTAGGGTTATATTTCTATCCTCAGCGGCCATGTTGGAGGTGGCAGTGATAATTGTGACAGCTAAGTGATCATTGTTACTACAGTGATCACATAGCTGTAACAATAAAAAGTGAAATAAAATAATAAAAAGGGGATTGTATTTTTATTAAATGTGGGGTTTGGGGGCATCTGGGCAGTTTTGATTTTTTTTACTGCCCTTAGAGACCCTGTGTGTAGTGTTTTTTACTTTATGGTTTTTTTTTTACATTTTTTTTACGTTTTACATTATAATGAGGCACACCGTTGGAAAGCTCAGGCTCTGGGCTTTCCATCGGTGCCTCATTTATTACTGCAGCCCTTACGGATGAGGAGATAGAGAGGTCCTAAGGACCTCTCCCCCCTCCTCCTAAGGGCTGTCTATGCGGCTGTTGAAGGTGACGTCATCACGCCAGGCGTGATGACGTCACCGCGACTCCCATGATCCCACAGTGAGGGCCGACATCCCGGATGTCGGTCCCTCACTGTTTGCCGCCGGGGATCTCATTCACACCGCCGCTTCGCTGCCGGGAGGATCGGACGCGCTGAGCGCGTCCTCCGCACAGCAGCGGGAACTTCCTGGACGCGCTCAGCGCGTCCGTAGCAGCGAAGTGGTTAAGTTCATGAGTCTTTACGCTATTAAGCGATAGGTGAAAAGCAGGAGAATGACTGGAGAATGGAAAATTCTAGGTCAAAGTATCCAAACCAGAAAAATTCTCGCATTCATCTCACTTTCCAAATCAGCTATTTTGACCTAGAATTTTCCATTCTCCTGCTTTTCACCGCTCTCTGAATAACCCTGGTTATAGTAATGTGCACTAGCATCGCCTAACATAAGCCAATTTCACTTTTTTTTTTTCGTTCAATCAAGTGTATGAGCCTTGTATACCACTAAGATTCATACTGTTATTAATTTGCACAAGCCAACGCCACTATACTGCAATTTCCACAAAGAAGCACTTGTTTTGAAAGAGTTTACATATTAGTCTACTAAGGTTTTTACACACCATTTGCACTTTATATCTTAACACACAATTTATTCTAATTCCATTACTGAATATAACCACTAGGTGGCGCCTAAATACACATCTTTTTTCATTTTAAATCTTGAAAATGTACCACTCTCTGTACCCTATCTTTTAGCCAGTTTTCTTTCCAAGAACAAGTATTTTCATCTAGACCCGTGTTTCCCAAAGTTTAATGTTTAGCAGTTGGAGGCAAAAACATTGGATTGTGAATTACGGGGTAGAACCATAGACAGTAGTACAGATTCGCTGAAGGAGAATTACATCAGAAGCAGTTCATGTTAAGGTCTGAAAGGATAATGGAGATCCAAGAAGCCAGTTTTGGCTTTAGAGCAGTGTTTCCCAAACCTGTCTCAAGACCTGCTGATAGGCCAGTATTGCCAGATATCTGAAGCACAGCACAATGGATATGATTTGCTGCTCAGTGATTGCGGGATTCAGTCTGCATTTCCCAAAGGTGATCTGCAAAATCCGGCCAGGTTGAGGGTCCCGAGGACAGGTTTGGGAAACACTGATCTAGACCAATTTTTCTTAATTTAAATCGTAACCTCGTGTGTGGAACGGTGTCGAAAGCTTTGGCAAAATCCAAATAAATCACATCCACTGCGACCCCGATATATCTCACAGGAGTACACCCCTCACATATTTGTAAATATTTTATTATGTTGTAGCGATGTGTTAAAGTTTACTGTGGCAGTACCCATTTTTGGCCACAAGATGGAGACAATCACGATTAAAGACCCTGGACACTCGAACTACATGTCCCGGCATGCTTTGCGAAGAAACAGGAAGTGGGTGGGTTTGTGGAGACGCTGTACATCCTGCACCTCGTGGAGAACAGGCAGAGCGCGCCAGGGAGCAGAGGAGAGCGGATGCACACACAGAGAAGGAGAGACCAAAAGATAGGCCGGAGCGCAGACAGAGTGGATCGGGCCTTAGGATTGGGTCACCCAGCCTTGCGGGAGACAGACATCACCATCTATATTATCCGAGTGCAGTGCTGAGGAGAGAAGACCCCTCGAGTAAGGAGTACCGCGGTCGATTGAAGCGGGGAGCAGGCGGTAAGCTGGCTGAGTCGCGGCTGACAGATAGAAGGCCAGACAACAGATCCGGTGGTCGGCGTCCCCAGTCAACATCGAGCGGAGAGACGTCCTGGGTCAGCGGAACCTCAAGCTTGCGCTGGATGGGTGAGAGGCCCCCAAGGCCGTATGTAAATAAGAGCGTACGCTGCTGTTTTCCTTCTAAAACCCACAGGGCCCCAACTGACTAGTCGAAGACATCATTAAAGTAAACTCACTGGCCAGTTGAAAAGTACCCGGGTACCCTATACACACGAATACACACCACTTCACGTTCTGGGACTTAACCTGTGCAGGACTCAGTTTCTTTTTTCGAATCGGGACAAGGGGGCAAAGTTAAAGTTACATTCCGAACAATTTTTCCTCTTTTTGTTCCCGCTGCGCGTTTACCGTGATACGAGAACTGTGTATTTTATTGTGTTCCGCTACGCGGTTTTTCCTCGAATTTCGTATCTTTTAAATTTCTGCTCGGTCGGGGTTTTTTTCCGAAAATACGAAGCCCTCGTGTTTTCGTTTCTTTTACCGCTACGCGTTTATCGTGTTACGAAAGTACTGTAAATCTTCCTGCATATACCGTGTCTCAAGAGCTGCAAACCTTTTTAGTAAACCTTTTAACTTGTAAAAACTTACAGCGTGTTGGAGTATATTTATTCCCTAGTGCGGGGAGACTGACCCGTGGTTCATTTTCAGCGGCTCCTCCGGGAGTGAGCGCTACAATGTCTTTTCATGTGACAACACTTAAGAAATGACACTTTGCTACAACGTAAAGTAGTGAGTGTACAGCTTTTATAACAGTGTAAATTTGCTGTCCCCTCAAAATAACTCGACACACAGCCATTAATGTCTAAACCGCTGGCAAAAAAAGGGAGTACACCCCTAAGCGAAAATGTCCAAATTGGGCCTTTCTGCTCAACTGAACTGCTGTGCTGCTCTTGAGTTCCAGGTCATTGATCAGAGATCACATCCCTGAAGGGAAAGCAGATCTGTCTGCGCCAGAATGCGGAACCAATCCATCAGCAGCCATCACTAAGAACACTTGTTGCTGCAAGCGTTAGAAGAGAGGATGATGTCGGCATGCAAGGCCTGCTGACATCATCTGCAACCAACAGACGTATATTCAAATCTCATCCTTCCTGGTAAAATCCTTTGCAAATAAATAAAATAAATCAATCTACCCAGTGATGGCTGTGTGGGCTGAGGAAACTCCTCCACTTCACACAGCCATAACTATAAAACAGGACCGGAGTTTGGGGGGGGGGGGCACTTTCCCTGTAGAATGTCCCGTCACTGTTGACAGAATTTTATTTATTTATTTCCAGAAGCTTCTGTTGATCTTTGCTAAGGTTTCGTAAAGGGATATGGCTTTATTGGTTACAGCCAGTTGACCTGACTACGAGTTCAAAGCGGACTTGTGTGCTCTTCCTTTTCAAGGAGACTTTTCATTTAGCAAAGTCCTGGAGGAGACCATACCCTAGGCGGCGAAAATAAATATTCCTTTACAACTCTATGTCAGCACACTTCACATAGCCAGTTTATTAGGAATTTACAAGAGGATTACATAAACACTCGTCAAACTGTCAAAGAGTACATAGAACATCACAAAGAAGCATTTGGTGGAAGAATATTCTAGGAATCAATGGACTTCATTAACTATTATCTCTATTGGCAGAATGTAAAAAAAGTCTAACTTGCCACCAAAGTCTAAACAGCCAAATTTGCCACCAAAGGGCACCATATGGTGAATTTCACGGCACTTTGTCTAGTCAAAAAGCTATCAATTTGCCAATTCCTAGCGAAATACGGTTCAGATCACTAATTCGGCAGTGAAATTGTCCCATAGAAGTGTAATGCTTAATCTATTCAAAGAACACAGAACTGCACCGAAATGTCAGTGAGATGCCCTGATTTTCGGTGATTTAGTTCGACGCACTTCGGGGACTCTGCGGTGAATAGTGAATTCACCGTAGGTTCGGCGACCTGGAATCGCCGAAGTGCACCGAACAAGAAAGCACAGATATTTCAGTGAAATTTCTGTGCTTTCTGAATAACCCCTTAAGAAGCAGTCAGTAAAACAAAAGTTAATGTTTGTCAAATGCTGATCCACAATATATACTCAAGTGGTGCTTTAATATTTTACAACATAGCCTCAAGAAGATATGTTTTGGTGGCTTAACAGGTCTATTCACTAAAAGGTGAAAGTCAGGAGAATTGGCAGAAGTGAAAATTCTAGGTCAAAATGGTCAACCCAGAAAAATTCTCTCATCTATCTCACTTTCCAAATTGGCCATTTGGTCTAGATTGGTCTCTTCTCCTGCCAATTCTCCTGATTTTCCCCATTACTGAATAGACCTGTAAGTACTTATGCCATGCTTTTGAAGATACACATTCCAATCCTAGGTGACCGATTAACTTGCTCTGAATACATATTCACTGTATTTCCGCTTAATATATTCCTTGGAAGTGGTATTATTGCTCTGTGGGGTGGATAAAAAATGCTTTAAGCAATATTATATTGCATTGCTATATGGTTCCACCTCCTGTTAATGTCTTTCATGTGCAAGTCGAGGTGAATCTTCAACGACAAAAGGAATTACTTTGACGGCAAATCGTTCCTGAGCAAATTTGCTTTGAGTTGTTCCAGGAAAACAATTCTCTTCACTTTTCAATTTCAACATCAGAATGTCTGCGGATTAGAGTGAATTTTCCAGTGGGGTCTGTAACATACCACTTCTCCCAAACATCTGCATAAGAAGCTGTTCGTCCCCATGGTTTAAAATGTCCATTCCAATGTAGGAGTTTGGCTGCTTTAATGAACTGGGGTGAATAACGCTTTCCAGAACTGGAACCTTATAATAAATAAGGAAAAAGAAAACTATCAAAAATAGAAATATTTGATTTCTGTATGATTGTAATACGCAAAACCTGTAAAAATAGAGTCTCCACTCCTAGACTTCTGGCTTATATATTATAGGAGTCCTTGGCCAGAATATATGGCCTACCAGTATTGAAGAGCATAGTTAGCAGCAGATTCCATTGGGAAGGAGATATGACAATCAGAGGTGATTCATTTAAGAATGATGTATGTATGCACTACATCTACATACAGAAGTTAAAGATAACTTTCTGCACAAAATTATACTAGGGTAGTTCCCTTTGTAAAACACAACAAAGAAAAAAGTCATCTGCGCTTATTCATTATACCGTGTGAAACAAAATACAGTTAGAGGATTTGGTTTCTTATTAATGGCCATTATAAGATTAAGCTCACCCGCCAAACGTCAAGGCACCTCTAATGAGGGTGAGTCCTATCCAAAAATGAAGCCACAGGCTGCTGTATAGCAAACCATACCTGCTCATGCTGCTTGGCAGACATGAGGTAGACTGGTGGGCCTTTATTTATGCTCCCCCAGAGAAAAATCCACTTTGGGATCAAAAACAAAGACACGGAGCGGAATCTTGCTGCAATGATGACCTGGCTGGAAGTACATTAAAACATAGTTCCCTTTGTGTTTCTTTTTTCTCCCTTATACACGGGGTATCTGGAGAAGAATATCCTAACAGGTTAATAGGTGTCTGTATATGAAGAAAATACCTATAAAGGCGGAATATACCAGAGCCGGTTCGAGGCTCTATGCTTTTAAGTTTAAAACTAAAGAGACTATTAAACAACAACATTTAGTAAGACGTATTGCACCAATTGTTTCTATACATTTTCTCTTCACAGGTTTCATGGAGATAAGAAGAAGACTCTTTTAAAAGGCACAGAGATACCTATAAGAACTGGAGGGTGCTGTACCCATTTCCAATCATACATATGACTGCCTGTTGAAAAGTAGCCATTTATACCATATTCACAGTTTTCTGCCGATTTTGATGTGAGTGAAAGAGATAATAGTTAGCGCTACCCTTGTAATGATGTCAAGGAAATAAATGTTCTAACTAATTATTCATAAATAAAATGTAAACTGGTAAAAGTATGTTATGTTGCTTAACCTCCCTGACGGTTTTCCAGAGTGTGGCTCGGGGTTAATTTTTGTACCGAAAGCAGTATCCCCGAGCCACACTTGGGCTGGATACTTACATGTCCTGCACTCCCTCACTGATCCCCGCAGTTTCCTCCAGCCGCTTGCAACGTCACACTGCCTGGTTCTCTTCTTGCGAGGAGTGAACCAGGAAGTGTGACATCGCGATCGGCTGCAGTGTGACTGTGGGGACAGCGTGGGAGCGCAGGACATGTAAGTATCGGCCCGAGTGTGGCTCGGGGATACCTCTTTCAGTATTGAAAGTTAACCCCCGAGACACACTTATACCGCTAGGGGGCCAAAAGAAATTGGACAGATTCTGACATATAAAATATGTCAGAATCGGACCGCCAGGGAGGTTAACAAAGAGCATTGCATTCTCTAATTTATTCAGGATTATTTATTTGGCTAATAATTATTCAGTTCGACTAAAAGAATGTTCTAGTGCCAAAATTACATGCCCTTCTCAAATGGCTAAACGCAAACCAGATACTGAGTTGAAGCGCGTGGGTTGAAATTATATATGAAGCTTTGCAAGACCCTAGAGAAAACATTGGGGTGATAGTATTGTAGTGATCATGAATGATTTGTGTTATAAATAATATTCAAATATTATAATTGATTGTTATACCAAAGAAGGAACACTAGGGGGCAGTGTGAGGCTTTTTGCCCTGAGTGGCTAGCTGTGATGTCATTAAGCCAGCCTACTCTAGAGCGGTTACCTCATATGGTGACTCCCACTGGGAATAAAAGGCATTTGTGGGAAACATTTGGGCCCCTTTTGCTGTGTGCATCTTGAGAGGAATCACTGACCATGAGATCTCTCCTCAGCTCCCAGAAAAATCTTTGGGCCTTGGAAGTTTATTGCACCTTGTTTTCTGTACTGTGACTGTGCTTTGATTGTGATATGACGGTTTCATGTTGTTTGTTGTTATGTGTCCTGTAATGTGTGCATTTGTTACTGTAAAAATATGTTATAAACTGTTGATATAAATTGCTAAGTAAATTGTCAATTCATATTGCAATGTTGTGTGTTTTTCTTGCATATATTCGACCATAATACCCAAAAGAAAAATAAATATATTATTGTTGCAACTTCGGGTTTTAATTATTGCATATTAATTCATTAATGTTCGATTTTATGGCCACATGAAACAAGTATATAAACCAAACGATTTATTTAATCTCCAAAACCATCAACTGAAATTACAATCCAACATTACCTAAATGACGTACGTGCCACATAGGGTCGATTTTTGAATGGCGCTGGTAAAAGACTATGAGGAGCGGCGGGGCGGTGATACTGCCAGCAAGGGTCTTACTGTACAATTCCTCACTATAGACAGGACACAGAAAGATAAAGTTAGGAGCGAGAAAGTTAAGGCTTATATTTTTATACATACATACCCACGCACACAGTGGAGACTTGTCCAATGGGGCAGCACAGCACCATTTAAGGGAAGGGGCGGATATACAAATAGTAATTGCATGAAGTCA
Organism: Leptobrachium leishanense; assembly: GCA_009667805.1. Lineage (NCBI taxonomy): Eukaryota > Metazoa > Chordata > Amphibia > Anura > Megophryidae > Leptobrachium > Leptobrachium leishanense. Next base: position 114,915,467 of record CM019070.1, read on the forward strand.
GAGCTAGGACTATTTTTTCCCCCTTGTAGGGTGCTATAGGGAAAAAAAGTTAATACAAATCAGAATTCTGGTCTTTAAACATCCTTGACTGACGGTAGTATAAGAAGGAACAGCTGAGTATGTCAAGATGAGAAGATCTGCAAGGTGTGTGTGGATGTTTGTGAAATCTTGAACCCAGGACATACTTGAAAACGAGAGAAATCTCAACGTATCCTTCCCTGGTAAAATACTTCGCAAATAAATAAATAAATCTGCCCAGTCTCACAGCACTTTGCACTTGCTCCGTTTGTCACTTTAAAGGGATACTACCATTTACATAAGCTGTAACAAGATGACTTGTACATTACAAATAAAAACAGATGCTGTTTTTTTTTCCTTTGTCTGAAGTAATTGCATGTAAAAAGGAAATATTAACCCCTTAGGGACCGCTGACGTACCATGTACCACGGGTCTCCCTTAGATAGTACGTCAGCGGCTCCTAACCACCCTCCCGCCCGATACTTACCTCCATCGTTGGATCCCTCGCAGATCTGTCACGGAGGAAGCCTGCCCCCGTGATTTAGATGGGCCGGCGAGCTCGATGACGTCACCACGCTGCGTGATGACGTCATCAGCATGCGCCCCCATTGAAATCAATGGAGCGTAGGGGGGGCTCCTTCGGAGCCCTCTATCTCCCCAACCATTGAAGATAGAGCGCTGCAAGTTGCTCCGCTGGAAAGGGGAGAGTCTCCCCCTTTCAGCGCTCTGCAGCATTAACCATTAATTTGCACCAAATCGCAATTCAAACCTGGAGGGGGCTGACATAGTGGATCTCAGCCAAGCCTCCAGGTCACCCCCACCATATGTGTGAGGATGTCAGTGGGCCAGTTAACGGGATCCAAATGGCAGATAGAGGGTCATGCTGGACATCATTGGAAAGGCCTGATCATGGCCTTTCCAATGATACCAAACATGACTAGGTTCGGTGTTAAAAAAAATGCTAAAGAACTAAAACAAAATAATTTTTTTAAATTTTTTTCTTTGTCGGGGGGGGGGGGGTTAGTTAAATAGGACCTAGGCTGTCATCTAAAAATAATGAGCATAAAACCGTCAGAATGAGCTCAGCGCACATAGGTGAATTGGCTCAGCAATGAAGGGGTTAAAAAGCAAAAACATGTAAAAATTGGGTATTTCTATTCTCAGGACAAAATTCGGAAACTATTTAGCCGGGGTCTTTTTTGGTGGTTGTATATTTTGGGGATTAAATTACGAAAAAGTCATTTTTTTCATCATATTTCATATTTTTTTTTATAGTAAATTATTCGAGATGGAAATAATGGTATTTTTAGAAAGTCCATTTAATGGCGGGAAAAACGGTGTATAATATGTGTGGGTTGCTTAAACGAGTGAGAGGAAAATTTGACCTAAACACGAACAGCGCAGAAACGTAAAAACAGCAGCGGTCACTAAAGGACGGATTTGTGTAAAACCGCCCGGTCACTATTTTATCTCAGGATTCCAGTTTCTGGATTTTTCCCATGCTGCAACATTTACCGAAAGCGTTGCTTTGTGGCTCTTGTTTATTTACTCGAGTCGGCTGCCTGACCGTTTGCCCATTAAATGGGCAAAAACCACAAAATGAGGACCAGATCACAAAATGGATGCACCCTGTGACACAGAGTAAAATATTTTCTTAACTAAACTTACAAGAGAAAAATAAAGCACATGTAAGATATCAGCAACATAAAATAAACACAATAAGGACATTACATTTTTTTGGTGGTAATGGCCCTTTAACAGGTTTCTAGGCCCCACATTAACATGCAGTTCTGGAGTTGAGCTAATGCAACCTGTACACATTTCAAGGAGTGTCAGTGGCCCACAGCATTTTGGGGGGGGGGGGGGGTTCCTCACAGTGCACTCTCAAGTACAAACTACTTCTACATGTTAGTGGAAGAGGGAGGACAAGGCAGGATTGAGAGAGGAGGCAAAACCTGGTGGATTCATACAACTCCAAATGAGAGTGCATGTGATACGTTTCCACCTTCCAGCCGGGTCCCATGGTGGTAAGAGGGATCCGGACCAGCTCTTTCCTGTCCTGGGATGGCCATTCCACTCTGTGCCGCTCCTGGTTTCCACAGTAGCTGTTCAGGTCTGGGATCACATGTCCAAATTGAACAGTCCTGTTTCACTTTATAAATGCAAGCAGCAGAGAGGCCCATTGCTCTTGCATGGTTTCCTGTCCCTGAGAGTCCTGTGTCCTGTATTGCTGCACTCCTGCATCGTGTTTTGGATTATTCTGGTTTATTGATCTTGGCTTTCCTGACTACTCTGTCTGCTCCCAGTACTCTGCATATGATATCTTGTGTACCGATCTCTGCCTGTCTGATGTTCCTTCTTGGCTCCAGTCCTGACCATTCTATATCTATTTCATGTTTTGTGTATAGTTATCCTTAGCACAGAGGCCAGTATAAGGACCTCTATTTCAGTTCAGGACTTCCTGTTTGTGTTCGTTTTACCCTCGCACTTCCGGTTCTCCTGACGCCGTTATTTCTTTTGTTAGGTTCCCAGAGGCAGAAGACCATTCAAGGATATTACCCAGTGTTATAAATTCCTTTAGATTTCTTCTGTGCCCTCCTGCTCTTCTTGTTACAGTCCTGGTATATCATATCCTGTCCTGTATCTGTGTATCTCTGTGTGCTGTGAACTGTTCATGCAGCCAGCAGCTAACCTGCCTCAAGGGTTTAATTACTTCCTGAACCAAGGCCCCACCATAGCCCAAGCCAAGGGTCATCGTGACAGCATGGACTGTGTTACTTACAATCACTGCAATGATCCCCATGTAATGAATGCAAACTGAGACTGTTCTATGGTTAGAAGTCATAGTGATTGAACATTATGTGAGAGGTCAAGGTTAAGATATATATATCTATATTATAATAGAGTAAGGCTTTGGCTGTCCGTCGCCAAAGCCCTACTGCGCATGCGCGCGCAACCAGCGGCGGTTGGTTGCGCGCGCATGCAACCGCCGCGGCACGAGCCGGCTGCCGGCTCGCCGCGGCGGTTACACATGCACACAGCAGCCGGGTAGAGGCTGCGCTCGCAGCCTCTACCCGGCTGCCGCGCGCATCCAACCCCCGAGCGGCGAAGGGAAAGTTTCCCCCGCCGCTCGGGGGTTGGATGCGCGCGGCAGCCGGGTAGAGGCTGCGAGCGCAGCCTCTACCCGGCTGCTGTGCGCATCTAACGGGTCCCCCGAGCGGCGAAGGAAAGTTCCTCCGCCGCTCAGGGGTAGGATGCGCGCGGCAGCCGGGTAGAGGCGCAGCCTCTACCCGGCTGCCGCGCGCATCCAACCCCCGAGCGGCGAAGGGAAAGTTCCCTCGCTTCCGCTTTGAAGGACCCAAGCCCCGGTCACGTGACCGGGGCTTGGGTCCTTCAAAAACAGGAAGCGGTAAATCTTCACTTCCCTGGCGCCGCTCGACAGGTAAGTATGAGCGCTGGGGGGGGCCATATCCATGACCTGGGGGCAAATCCATGAGCTGGGGCAAATCCATGAGCTGGGGCAAATCCACGAGCTGGGGGCAAATCCACGAGCTGGGGGCAGTATCCACGAGCTGGGGGCAGTATCCACGAGCTGGGGGCAAGTATCCACGAGCTGGGGGCAAGTATCCACGAGCTGGGGGCAGTATCCACGAGCTGGGGGCAAGTATCCACGAGCTGGGGGCAGTATCCACGAGCTGGGGGCAGTATCCACGAGCTGGGGGCAGTATCCACGAGCTGGGGGCAGTATCCACGAGCTGGGGGCAGTATCCACGAGCTGGGGGCAGTATCCACGAGCTGGGGGCAGTATCCACGAGCTGGGGGCAGTATCCACGAGCTGGGGCAGTATCCACGAGCTGGGGGCAGTATCCACGTGCGGGGGCAGTATCCACGTGCGGGGGCAGTATCCACGTGCGGGGGCAGTATCCACGTGCGGGGGCAGTATCCACGTGCGGGGGCAGTATCCACGAGCGGGGGCAGTATCCACGAGCGGGGGCAGTATCCACGAGCGGGGGCAGTATCCACGAGCGGGGGCAGTATCCACGAGCGGGGGCAGTATCCACGAGCGGGGGCAGTATCCACGTGCTGGGGCAGTATCCACGTGCTGGGGCAGTATCCACGTGCTGGGGCAGTATCCACGAGCTGGGGCAGTATCCACGTGCTGGGGCAGTATCCACGTGCGGGGGCAGTATCCACGTGCGGGGGCAGTATCCACGTGCGGGGGCAGTATCCACGTGCGGGGGCAGTATCCACGTGCGGGGGCAGTATCCACGTGCGGGGGCAGTATCCACGTCGGGGGGCAGTATCCACGTGCGGGGGCAGTATCCACGTGCGGGGGCAGTATCCACGTGCGGGGGCAGTATCCACGTGCGGGGGCAGTATCCACGTGCGGGGGCAGTATCCACGTGCGGGGGCAGTATCCACGTGCGGGGGCAGTATCCACGTGCGGGGGCAGTATCCACGTGCGGGGGCAGTATCCACGAGCTGGGGGGCATATCCACGAGCTGGGGGTATATCCACGAGCTGGGGCAGTATCCACGTGGGGGGCAGTATCACGAGCTGGGGCAATATCCACGAGCTGGGGCAATATCCACGAGCTGGGGCAGTATCCACGAGCTGGGGCAGTATATCCATGAGCTGGGGCAGTATATCCATGAGCTGGGGCAGTATATCCACAATAGACTGCCCTCTGGGCAGGCTTTACAACTAGTATATATATACACACACACACACACACACACAATTTTTTTTGTGGTGGAGGGGAAAAAATTTGATTATTATTTGCAGTGTGGAGGCTTTTAAAGTTTATTATTGCGGAGGCCATTTACACATCCCAGCAATTCGAAGAACTGTATCTCAGAGCTCAGTTGCTACATTCCCCATATGCAGCACAGAACTCTGGGGAAGACAAGAAAATGACATCTGCAATTTCTGCGTCTTACCCAGAGTTCTGTGCTGCATATGAGGAATGTAGCACATGAGCTCTGTGATGCAGTTCTTCGAATTGCTGGAATGTGTAAATGGCCTCCGCAATAATAAACTCTTTTATATATATTTATATGAGTAATTACATAATGCTGAACTGGCTAGAGTAATGAGAGTAATCCCTTCACTAGCCCAAGATCATGTACACAGCAGGGCCAATTATCTTTTTTTTTTTTACACCAAACCTGGTCATGATCACCGTGATCAGGCCTTTCAAATGATGTCAAACATGACCCTCTAGCGGCCAAGGATCAGGAGATAGGGGGGGATCCTTTGGATCCCCATATCTCCACTTGGCAGCTAGGGGGTTAACTGGCCCACTGACTTCCTCAAACATATGGTGAGGATGTCAGTGGGTGGAGGTGACCTGGAGGCTTGGCTGACCCCCAAGATTAATCACGAATTGGCGCCGAATCGCGACCCGGCAGCGTAGGGGTTTACTGAGACTCTCCCCTTTCCAGTGGTGCAATTTGTTTTGTTCTAGCTCTAATGGTTGGGGAGATAGAGGGCTCCAAAGCAGCCACCCCTCCACTGCCTGATTCTTACTACAGGCGCCGGTGGGTGCCTGGTGATGACGTCCTTATGCAGAGTGATGACGTCATCGCACTGGCTGGGTTCCCTGAAGAGGCGGGGCAGGGTTCCAGCTCGCCATTCCACTGCGGGAGCCCAGAGGGGAAGGCAGGTATCGGGCAGGAGGGAGGTTACGTCCGCGGGTCTAAGGGGGGGACCCGTGGCCATGATGAACATGGTACGTCCGCGGTCCCTAAGGGGTTAAACACGAAAAGCTAAATTTGTTTTCCAAAAAAGTATGTTGTTTACAGTCTAATATCTACATTGCACTTAACAGAATATTTTCCTATTGAGAAAAAAAATGACAACATAGAATTACTAAATTTTCCGGTTTCATAACGGAAAGTTTGAATTTTATTAAAGGACAACGAGGCGAATATTTGCAGTCTCTTTCTCGCTTTATTCAAAGAGCAGCAAGAAAAATAGGCAGAAAAGTATAAAAACCCTTGACAAAAAAAAAAGATAGTACCAACATGGTACCTCCTGCAACACCCCTCCCATAACGCAGTATGGAATGTCCAGAGTTTACATAGGTCCCTGCTCAACGTCCATTAACCCTCTTTCTTGAGAACAGCGAAGACGCCAAGAACGGAAGAAATCCAAAGGGAACCAACAACAGCTGGAAAACGAAGAAGCTACTCGAAAATCACTTCTAAAGCAAACATACAGGAGGACCAGTGCTATGCAGGCTTAACCCTTTCACTGCTGAGGCATTTCACCGCTGTGTGCCGAGCTCATTTTTACCGCTTTCGCTCATCATGTTTAAACGTGATTTGAAGCCACATTTTATTATACGACCCAGACATATTATACATCGTTCTTTCCGGCAGACTCATAATATATCATTTTTAGATGTATACGTTATGTCCTGCCTGTATATTATAACAAAAAATGCAATAAAATTTGAATTTTTAATCATCATCGTGTAAAGTGTTTTTTTTTTTTCACCTTTTATCACATGAACATTTGCGGTTATATTTTCTATGGGGTGCGCTTGTACAAAAATTATAAATGGGGACTGGTTAAATTTTTTGGGGGGAAATTACGTGATTTTTAGCAAACGCACCCCATAGAAAAAAATCATTAGTGCAACTTCATTGTTCACATTATAATTGAAATGTGAACAATATTGCTGCATTAATAAAAACACACATAAACAAAAAAAAACATGATATATATATTATTATTTTTTTTTAACTTTATACCTGGTCATGTTGGGTATCATTCCAAAGGCCATGCTCAGGCCTTGGGAAATATCCGGGCAGCTAGGGGTTCCCCGGCTATCTGACGTTATCACGCTATGCGCGATGTCGGGCAGCGAGGGGGGACCCGGGGGTGGAGCTGCCATCCAAGATGGCGGCCCCCACTGGAGCTAGGCCGCATTCGGCATCACAAGGCGCTGAAGTGCGACCCGGTGCCTAAGCTGTTAAAGCCAGATACCGCTGTGTGACTGTGACATGATTAGAATGTTGTCGAGGTATATAACCAGGCAAATTCCTATTGACCTGAGGTGAGCCACCACCGGTTTCATCACCTTGGTGAAACACCGTGGTGCTGATAACAGGTCGAATGGAAGACATGTGAATCCCCACATTTTTCCAGTCCAAGGGAATACGAGAAATTCCCAAAAAGTCTTCTCGAATAGGAACTGTCAAATAGGCATCTTTAAGATCCAGTTTGACCAGCCAATCCCCAGGTATCAGTAACTCCTTCATTGTGCGAATCCCTTCCATTTTGAAATGGTGGTACATATCCCAACCATTCAAGTCTTTCAAAAATTTATCATGGGGCAAAAGCAACCCCCTTTTTTGGCAACCACAAAGAGGTTGCTGACAAAAGATTGGGTCATGTGATGGTTCTATCGCTCCTTTTTCCAGAAGGCTCAAAACTACGGAGTGTACTAGTGTATGTAAATGCAATGCCAGAGTCAACGGGCGTGGTGGGGACGACTGATTTGGGGTGTCTGAATTCTATACTGTATCCCTGAACTATGTGTAGAACCCATGAGTCTGATGTTAGTAAGGCCCAATTGTGTATAAAGTGTTGCAAGTGCCCCGCGACGGGTACTCAGGTATAACCAGTGAGATTACCTGATGGTCGACGGAGGTAGCCTCTTCCTCTAATTGCTCTGAACCCACGTCCTTGCCAGGGACGGGCTCTTGAGGGGAAGAATGATCCCGTGAAACCAGTGCCTCTAGGTTTTGCGGTTGATAAGGAGGGCATATTTCCCAAACGGGAAATTGTATTGGAGTATTCACCCGGCCGGCAGGGCGCCCTCTCATTCTGCCGGCCCTTCCAAAAACCACACGAGGCGTAAAAAACTTTTTTGATAGCGCTGTCTGCTTTAATCAATATTGGCAAAAGAATTTGCGAAGTCCCCATTTCCTTGACAAACTTATCACCAAACAAGAGGCCTTGAGCCTCACTACCCAGGTCATTAGGAGCCAAGGTGGTGAATTGAGGGTCCACTTTTATTAAAATTGCCATACAGCGTTCCGCCGCAACAGCGGCGTTGGCATTTCCATATAGGCACACAGTGCGTTGGAGCCAACCTCCCACTTCTTCAAGGTCAAGGGGGGCACCTGAAAGTTTAGATTCCTCCACCAATTCAAATAAATAAACAGGCTAGGGGACCCGACATGTCCAGGACCTTATCCTGAATCATCCCTAGGGCATGGGTCAGTTCCCTTTTTGACATTCCATCCCCGGAACACAATTTTTTTTTTCGAAATGTTCGTCCACAACCAGGGTGAGGCATGTCTTGCCTGCCGTGGTTGGGCGAGGGCATTCTGCTTTAAGAGTCGCCCTAGAGGGACGATCCAAAAGGGGCTCTAAAGTTAGCGTCTATCCATTTTGCGATGTGTGGAAGGGGGTAGCAGTCAGTGGAACGTGGGTGGGAGATACCTTTAGGGTAAAATAGCAGATTACCCTGAGGGTCATAAATCACCGCTCTTGGAGTTGCGCCAGGGAATGTAGTGGCAATGTCCCCTTCCAACTGCTCGTCATATTAAAGGGGCATGAATCTCAAAATGTTCATCATTTTCATGACCCTTATCCACCTCTTCCTCCGAGTCAGGGTAAGCGGATAGGAGAGTGGTACCTGGTCTTGATTATTTAGGGAGACAGACCGTTGTGTACGCCTCACGGTCAGAGGCTCGTTTAATAAGAGGAGGGTTCCCTGGGTCAGGCAGTAGAACGGGGAAGCCAGCCCCTCTAGCGCTGGTGGTCAGGCGTGGTCTCAGTCAAGGTATGGAAACCTGAGGGTCTGTTAAGAGCATGAGAGCTCAAATTGAAATGTGGAGTATGGGAACTCAAGTTTAAAAGAGGACCATGGGTAGTTACAGAACGTAATGTGGTATGGGAGCCTGAGGAAACAGTTGGGCAGGGATTAACTGAAATTGGAGGCATGAAAAATTGCGGCGCAAAGGATGTGGAAGGATTTGGGGGCAGATACATTACGTTCTGACCAAGCAAGGGTGAGGGAATCCAACATGCAGGAGACCGCAGACTGGATTCTTGAAATGGAGGCTTCTATGGCCGCCATACGCATCTCTGGGTCATCCCGACGTGGCTGGAAATGTAATCACCCATTTTGCACTACTGGGGCACCCTGATGGAGCAAACTGCCGCCGGAATCAGAGTCCCGGTGTTTGGAGCAGGTAGGCTTAGAGAACGACATCTTTTAAATGCAAAAGTAACCATTTTAAAATGGCTGCCGCGCCAAAATGCCGCACGAGATGTGGGCGGGCCTAAGCGTGTGGAGAATCGGCTAACAGAGCGTAGGCCGCGGGAGGAAAATAGCAGGACTGTAAACCCGGCGGCCAGACACTCGTACAGATTACTAAAAGGTAGAACAATAAAATACACTTGAAAAGCACCCCAGACTCCCTATTAGCGCAGGGAGTCTGGGGTTAAAAATATGCATACTTAACTGTCTGCTGAGCTTAGCAGCAAGAAAGAGGATTAATGGACGTTGAGCAGGGACCTATGTAAACTCTGGACATTCCATACTGCGTTATGGGAGGGGTGTTGCAGGAGGTACCATGTTGGTACTATCTTTTTTTGTCAACAAGTTTTTATACTTTTCTGCCTGATTTTCTTGCTGCTGTTTGACTAAAGCGAGAAAGAGACTGCAAATACGAAGCCTCAGTGTCCTGCCTTAAAATTACAAAAGGAGACAACATCTAGATTTAAATTGAGCTGCTTTCATGATTAGCCAACATTTAATATATTTTTTTTTTATTCTATTTTTAATAACTCACGCAACATTGAGCTTCATCCATTTCTCTAGCTGACTGGTGATATTTTGCCGTTTCCATTCAGTCATATTGGCAACAAAAACCCCAGGATTAAACGAGCAGGTGCTGGCTTTCATCTCCAATTTACGAATGCTCTCTTTCTTGTAGTCAAAAAAACCAATGTAGTTGTACTATAATAAATAAAAAGGATAATAATACGATTGATGACCAAACGTATGAATACATTACCTAAAGCACTATAAAGATGCAAAGAGGTTGGAGAAAAAGGGACTAATCTGGTTAATGCCTGCACAATGTAAGAATCTAGAACAGTGGTCCCCAACCCTCGTCCTCAGGGCCCACTAACAGGCCAATTTTAAGGATTACCTTGAGGAAATGCAATCACTGGGCAGGAAATCCTATCACCTGGGCTGTGCTTCAGATATCTGGCAAACCTGGCCTGTTAGGGATACCGGAGGACCGGTTTTGGGGACCACTGATCTAGAGGATAAATTTACAACTACTTAATTTTCTTAAACACACATGAATTGATGGTGTGAATGTGTACTCACAATTATACTGGTCTCCAAATGCAAGAGTTCAAAGCCAGCAATAACAGGGTTTGCCATTATTCAGGGCCATACCCTGCTGGCCACACTACTATTAGAATCATACGGAACTGCTTGCCACTTCTAGCAATCTACACCACATCTTTGTTACCTGCAGCAGTATTCTGGGACCTACCTGATTGCCTGCCCCCCGAACAAGGAATTTCGATGTCACTGAATCACAGTCATCAGAGAAAGCAGCGGCATGTCCTTCTTTGATTGGAGTATTGTAAAGCTCCTGGATGTCATCTGAGCAGAAATAATCATGGAGAAATATTCTATGTCATGAGATGGGAAAAGACAGAGGATTTCTACAATGTTATAAAGCAAAATAAATAAATAAATAAATGCAGGTCACATACCCTGGACAATAATGTCATCATCCAGGTAGATGGCCTTGTCTACATCTGGGACCAGATCAGGCAAGTAAAATCTTGCAAAAGTCAGCTGGAGGAAACAGTTAAAATGAGGGATGTTATCAAGAGAAGGAATATAAAAATGGTATTTAGAGTTAGGCGGTTCCACAATACAGGATAAGTGAAATGGAGTTTGAGGTCGACATCGACTTTTATGAAATGAAAGAAATCTGGATTTTATTTAATATTTTGATTGAGCGTCCGTCTGAGCAGCGGCAGAGCCGAGTCGACAGGTTCAGCAGGGAAATGCCGAACCTCCCGGTTCTGTTCTCCATATTCTCAGACAGACGTTGTCAATTAAGAGATCTAAATCCTTGGATTTCTGTAAAAGTAAAATCGTGGTCACCTAAAAATGTAATTTAATTGTGCAAGAAAAAAAATCAAAAAACAAGGAAATTGCCCAGCTCTTACTGTAGAATAAGCATAACGAATAACTTTACATGCTGGAACATAACATTGAGTATTTTGAAACCTGTTGACTTAAAGTTACAAGGTATTTAGAAAGCGCCAACAAGTTCCGTATCACTGTACGATGGGAGAGACAGAATAACAAATATACAAGTTAAACACACAGAACAGTAGGAGAGAGGACCCAGCTCGAGAGCCTACAATCTAAAAGGAGAGGGGTGACACACTAGGTGAGGGTAAATGGCAGAGTATTTGAAGTAGTGAAGTGCAAGTGGGGGCAAGAAATGTACAATGGGATTATGAAGCAAGCAGATAGGCTTCTCTAAAGTAATGTGTTTTCAGAGACTTCTTGAAAGCTAGGAGAGACGAGGAGAACCTAATGTTGCAGGGGAGGAGGTTCCCTAGAAAGGGGGCAGTTCGGGAGTAGTCCTGAAGGCAAGAGTTGGGGGGTGTGGGTACGGGGAGAAGATAACATCAGATCATTGGCAGAGCAGAGTGGTCGGGACGGGATGTATGTGCTAATAAGGCAGGAGATGTAGGCAGTGGTGCGGTTATGGAGAGCTTTGTACGTGAGCACCAATATTTTTAATTGGATTCTATAGGAGACAGAGAGCAGTGTAGAGATTGACAAAGGGGTGAGAGGAGGTTACCCAGAGATGTGTTGTATATCAAGAAGAGTAGGGGATGCCGAACAGAGCCTTGAGGTACCCCAACTAAGAGAGGAACTGGGATTGAAGAGGCACCAGCAAAAGAGACACTGAAGGAGCGAAGAAAGGGATAGGAAGAAAACCAGGAGAGAGCAGCATCACGGAGGCTGAGTTGACGCAGTGTGAGGGTCAGGAGAGGGTGTCAAATGCAGCGGAAAGGTCAAAAAGAATAAGGAGGGAGAAGTGACCTTTGCTTTTAGCAGCAACTAAATCATTGGTCACCTTGGTCAGAGCAGTCTCAGTAGAGTGCTGGGAGCGAAAGTCGGATTGGTGCGGGTCAAATAGGGAGTTAGAGAGAAAACTGGTGAGCAGGTTACAGGCCAGGCGTTCTAGGATTTTGGAGGCAATGGGGAGCAAAGAGGTGGGACAGTAGTCTGAAAGGGAGGTGGAATCAAGAGATGATGTCTTCAGAATGGGGTGATTAGAGCATGTTTAAATGCAGAGGGGAAGACTCCAGAGAGGGAGAGGTTGAAAATGTGAGTCAAATGAGCGGCAATAGCCGATAGGACAGACCGAATATGGTGTGAGGGGATAGGATCGAGGGGACAGGTGGTTGGGCAGGAGGACATGAGAAGTGCCGAGGTGTCCTCCTCAGAGACCGGAGAACAGGTGGACATAGTAGAAAAAGGGTCAGGAAGTGAAGGAGTGAGTGAGGTTGAAAGGTTGGTGGAGTAGAGCAGTGAAAATATTTCCAGTCTAAGTTTGTTAATCGTGTTGGTGAAGTAGTCAGCAAAGCTGGCAGCCGTGAGGTCTGTGGAAGCGGGCGCATTAACAGATTCAAAGTATGAAAAAGATGTCTGGAATCATGAGAAAAGGTGGAAATAAAAGACAAGAAATAAGTTAGTTTAGCAAGGGATAAAGTGAGGCTGTAGGAACAGAGCATGAATTTGTAGTGCAGAACTTTCTCCAGCCTCATTCAGCTGCTCTGGAACGTCACTGGAGATATGGTGTGTATTTAGTGTGCCATAGTTGGCATTTAGGTTTACGCGCTGAACGGAGAGAGGTAGGAGCAAGTTTGTCAAGTGAGGTAGAGAAGGCAGTGTTGTAGAGATCAGTGGCTGTGTCTGTGCAGTTGGATGTTCAGATCAGAGAGGATGGATCGCAGTGTAGAGTAGCTGTAGATTCCGGGCACCAAGATGCCTTCGAGGCAGAAGAGGAGTGGGAGTAGAAGCGGGAGTCTGGGTTGGTGGCAGGAGAGGTTTCCAGGAAAGAAGGTGGTGATCAGAAAGAGGGAGAGGCATGTTAGAAAAGTTGGCTATTGTACAGAGGCTGGAGAAAAGAAGGTCCAGGTTGTTGCAAGCTTGGTGGGTAGGGGAGTCGGAAATTTGAAGGTGTAAAGCTTCATCAATGAGACACATGCAGGGTTAGTCACTATTTCCTGTTGTTGCATCAAAGATAAACGCATTGTTTTTCAATAGGGAAATTCATTAAACAGCGGCAGAAGATTGACAAAGTTTCTTCTGCCACTGTTTGAAATTCCCTCAGGAACATCAACATTTATGCAACAACGGCACTATTCACTATTATAGTTGATTGCAACAACGGTAACAGGGAAACATATGATTGAACATCTGAATCTCAGCTTTATAACGTGAGGAACTGCGCAAAAATAGTGGAGGAACTACGTTCCCATGCGTTTCCCCTCGACTTGACCCCTGGGTCAAACTGAAAATTCTGTCAAGAACAATCATCCAAACAAAGTACACTGCTCAAAAAAATAAAAGGGAACACTTAAACAACACAATGTAACTCCAAGTCAATCACACGTCTGTGAAATCAAACTGTCCACTTAGGTAGCAACACTGATTGACAGTCAAGTCCACATTCTGTTGTGCAAATGAAATAGACAAAAGGAGGGAAGCATAGGCAGGTAGCAAGACATCCCCAATAAAAGAGTGGTTCTGCAGGTGCTGACCACAGACCACTTCTCAGTTCCTATGCTTTCTGGCTGATGGTTTGGTCACTTTTGAATGCTGGCAGTGCTAGTGGTAGCATGAGACGGAGTCTACAACCCACACATGTGGCTCAGGTAGTGCAGCTCATCCAGGATGGCACATCAATGTGAGCTGTGGCAAGAAGGTTTGCTGTGTCTGTCAGCGTAGTGTCCAGAGCATGGAGGCGCTACCAGGAGATAGGCCAGTACATCAGGAGACGTGGAGGAGGCCGTATGAGGGCAACAACCCAGCAGCAGAACCGCTACCTCCGCCTTTGTGCAACGAGGGACAGGAGGAGCACTGCCAGAGCCTTGCAAAATGACCTCCAGCGGGCCACAAATGTGCATGTGGCTGCTCAAATGGTCAGAAACAGACTCCATGAGGGTGGTATGAGGGCCCGATGTCCACAGGTGGGGGTTATGCTTACAGCCCAACACAGCCCAACACGGTGCAGGACGTTTGGCAGCTTCGCCACTGGCGCCCTGTGCTCTTCACAGATGAAAGCAGGTTCACACTGAGCACATGTGACAGACGTGACAGGGTGTGGAGAAGCCGTGGAGAACGTTCTGCTGCCTGCAACATCCTCCAGCATGAACGGTTTGGCAGTGGGTCAGTAATGGTGTGGGGTGACATTTCTTTAGGGGGCCGCACAGCCCTCCATGTGCTCGCCAGAGGTAGCCTGACTGCCATTAGGTACCGAGATTAGATCCTCCGACCCCTTGTGAGACCAAATGCTGGTGCGGTTGGCCCTGGGTTCCTCCTAATGCAAGACAATGCTAGACCTCATGTGGCTGGAGTGTGTCAGCAGTCCCTGCAAGACAAAGGCATTGATGCTATGGACTGGCCCGCCCGTTCCCCAGACCTGAATCCAATTGAGCACATCTGACCTCCATGGGTTGCTCAATTTGATTTCCATTGATAATGTTTGTGTGATTTTGTTGTCAGCACATTCAACTATGTAATGATCACAGTATTTAATAAGAATATTTCATTCATTCAGATCTAGGAGGTCTTATTTTTGTGTTCCCTTTATTTTTTTGAGCAGTGTATATTTCTATTGTTTCCATCCTCAAAAGAAAAAAAGATATTAATTTAATGATTACTGGGCTGAATTTTCACACCAATCTTTTATGGCCTTAAAAAAATGCATAAATGGGGGGGGTGTAAATAATTTGAATACACAGACAATTTTAATGTTTAGAACTTACCGGCTTAACAGGATCTGCACCAGCATCGGCGCGAACCTTCCCCTCGAGAACACGAGGATTAAAGTTTAAAATCTTGTAGTTAACTTTTTTTAGCTCTGTGTCACTGAACCAGGACCTAGAATAAAACCACACACCATACATTTTAGTGAAAGGAACAGGTTACAATGAAAAAGAGGACTAGAAGCACTTGATGAATGACAAACAATAGAGAAACTAGTGTTCAGTTAAAGAATCGAAAATGCATCTTAAACCCTTCACTACCAACTGATTTTTGTTGAAAAAAAATGTTCTAACATTAATTTGAAACGTGGGATGTGAAGTTAATAAGTAACTATAGGATAAAATATACGTTTTGCAAAGAAATTGTTATTCTGAGTTAAAAAAATTAATTAATGTTAATTTGCGTATTTTTAATTTTTCATGTATTTGTTTACCCTTTACATAAATATTGTTGAAATTTAAGATTCTGAGCTCTAGATGGTGTCCTTTATCTTACACAATTTCAAACGGGATCTGCATTATCAGGCAGGTATCTAACAGGCAGAAAAGACCTGTTAGATACCGTAATGGATAGAAAGATAAATAATAAAAATGTTGAGATCTCCTGCTTATGGGGATCTGTAATGATCATAATGAGATTATTAGCAATGCAGCTTCCACAAAAAATACCAACAGAATATACCGGTAAATATAAAATCTGTATGTGACAGAATGACTGTATATGGAAACTACAGTAACAACTTGTATCTGTACTGTACAGGTATTTTCAGTCATTATACCCCCCTGAATCTTATCCCTGTAAAGCAGTAAGTGACCCATGAGTGCTCCCCATATTCTGCTCTCTCCCTGGCAGCTGTAATGCAGTAGTAATCTATTTGAACTTTTTGTTACAGTGAGGATTGGGGTTGCATTTTGCAGCTGCTTTTATGTCTCTCCAGGGTGCTTGGACAAAGGATTTTGTTTCTCTACAGGGGGGCACAATAATCGTAGGTATGAAAATGATCTTTTGATATGCTAATGAGTACTTTTCAATGCATTACAATGCAAAATCGAGAGGATTCGATTTTGGGTGTGAGGGGGGGGGGGGGTCAAACGTAAATGGAACTGCTCTATCTCAAAGTAAAATAAACAGATCATCAAGGTAAAAAAAAAAAGACTGACCATGGCTGGAAATGGCAGGTCTGGCATTAACATTTAGATAAATGAGAAGCATACATGGAAGGACTTGTACAGAACACAACAGCAGCATCTTCTATGCTGCCCATCGTAAAAGGCTAACAAACCGAAATCAAACGGCAGGCATGTTATGGGAAAATAAGGTTCTAGTTGTACTTCATGAATCTGGATTATATTTCAGATCATAATGGGAAAACCTCAACTCATCCAGTAATGAGAAGAAGATAAACAAAATACAATGTCCTACAAATAACAGACTAGAAACCACCTTAAGTGCTCCTTCGTATCATTCATCGTGACTATATAGAACAGCACATTGGCCTTTGTGTTGCTGGAAATGCTGTTTATTGCCGCAATGACGCCTTGTAATCTGCTGTCTGCTGCTGTAATGACCACAGGGATCTCATTGCCACCTTTGACATTGAGAACACTGTCAGGAGCCTCTGGTAAAACATCGACGCGGTCAAAACCTGAAGGACCGGACTCTGTAAAAATAAGAAGTATGACATCAACAACATGCAATGGTAATCGGAATACACAAACAGGATGGTTATGATGCTTTTACACAAATTCTGCATTTCATCATTATATTGTTGAAGTGACCTGTAATAAATAAAAGTAATTTTTGTAATATCTCCTTATGCCTCAAAAGAACACTGCATTAACCCCATAGTGACCAGACGGTTTTACTATTGTCTGTCCGAAAGTACCCACTGCTGTTTTTACATTTCTGCGCCGTTAGTGTTTAACCTCCCTGGCGGTCTAATTTTTTTCAAAATTTCGTGTCTAAAAGCGTGTCAATTTTTTTTAAAGGAAACGTGTTTTTGTACATAGCCTGTAATAATTAGGAATCACGCACTGAAATCCGTGAAATCAAAAAGTCCTTACTGGTAAAATCCTTTATAAATAAATAAAAAAAAATAGTAAATACACGGAGTCCGATAAAGTTTGAAACCTGACATAATTTATTATCCCAAAAATAATTATCCAAAATAATGCAAATAAATGATATTCAATAAAATACAACAAAAAACACTGAAATCTGTCTGAAAAACAAGGGTGAGACGATGTATGGTCTGTTTCTTATCCTGTGGCCGTTCATAAACATTGCACATTGGATTATACAGGGTTTATAATTTTTTTTCTAAATTTGCTGCTGGTCCCGCCCCCCTGCATAGTGTGACTCGCAGGGAGCCTTACCAGGAAGCAAGTCCCTGCGATCACACTGCGGGGCACAGCCAGGGAGCGCAGGAGGAGGTGAGTATGCATCCAGCCCGAGTGTGGCTCGGGGTTACCGTTCACAGTAGTGAAATTTAACCCCGCGTCACACTCGGGAATACCACCAGGGAGGTTAAGGAATAAACACATATTATATACCATTGAAAGGACTTTCTAAATTTATTTTTTTTGTATTCAAAATTTTTATTATTCCAGCAAAGTCAATTGTACAGCAAACACAAAAATTGAATAGGAAATATAATAGCCAGACTAAAGAAACCTTGCAGTATCATGAACAGGAAAACATAACAATATGTGGCAAGTGCTAAGTGTCGCTGGGCATGGAGGGAATATGTAAAAAAAAAAAAAAAAAAGGGGGGGGGAGATAACAAGAGGAGCACCCCATAAATAAACATGTGGTGCTCACCTCATTTCCTACACAGAGGTCTCAGGGGCCGGTAGAGGAGACAACAGGGTAAGAACCGTGGTAGGGCCTAAAAAGGTAGCGAGAGCCTAGGTAGCCACCTCAAGGCTCACCCACCACATGTCCCTGCTCCCGGGAAAGAAAAAAAAATATATATATATAATTTTATTCATCCAACATCTGCTAAAAAAAAAAAATTAAAAAAAAAAAAAAAGTTCTGCATTGCCCATACTATACTGGAGAGTCAGTGTGGTTAGAAAGCAAGATCAACAAGGAAAGAACTTCGGCTGTGTCCATGAAGCAGTCAAATCGTTTAGTCCGGGGCATGGGGGGGGGTGTAGAGTGGAGTCAGCGGGCGGCCCCGCAACAGCGCTACACGAGGGACCAAGGAGCAAACCCATGGAACTCAGGTGTGCTTCGGCCTCCTCGGCTGTAGAGGCCACAAGGAGGATAATCAGGGAGTCCTGGGAGCCCCACTGATAACGGATAGTGAGTGGCCTGCACCTCCTCAACCACCCGAGTGCGGGCCTGGACGTCCGCCAACTGAGCTTGGGCTGCCTTCACCTCAACTCCAAGGGTCTGTAAGTCCTCTTGCCAGGTCTTCAGAGCGTCGGCTAATAAGGTGCGAATATCTCGTTCAGTGGCGTGAAGGTCTTCTTCCTCATCGGGTGGCACCTCGTGTGAAGCTGTGGGACGGCAGCAGAAATCGCTAACTGCGGGCTAGAGGGCCCAGACTCAGGTAGGCCTGGTTGTAGCGGCCGTCCACCCTGGACGCCTCCCGTGCGAGACGAATATCAGGGGCCAGGGAGCTATCTGCTACTCCGGCACCTCTGGTCTTCTTTCCCATCTTAGGGCCGCGGTCTGTCACTCAGTGCTGTGGTCTCTCAATATCTACAGGCCGCAAAGATGGCCGTCGGGCTGCAGCGCGGACCACCCCAGCACAACCTCCAGAGCAATCGCTGGTCCGGAGGGGAGGAACAAGCAGGCTCCGGAGTGCTAGACCTGATAGCCGGCAACAATCGAGGTGTGAGGAGAGGTAATGTAGGTCTGAAGCCCCCTTTTTTCCTTCCTGATGTGTGAAGGACATGCTGGAGGCATGGCGGAGATGAGGTGCGCTGGGCTGTTGACTGTCCCTCTGACGTGCCAATCGAATGGACTTTCTAAAGATACCATTACTTTCATCATATCGTATAATTTACTATAAAAAAAATTAAATTATGAAGTATGATACACACTTTTTAGACCTTTAACCCCCAAAATCTACAACCGCCAAAAAAAGACCCCGGCTAAATAGTCTCTAAATTTTGTCCTGAGATTAGAAATACCCAATTTTAATACATCGACTTTGAGGCTCCTATTGCGTCGCTTTCTTGCTTTATTTTAAAACAAAAATTTGTTCTGCGATCGCCCGGCTATAACCGCGGTGTTCACTCTTTTACTTTCATTCTCTAAAATTATCGGTATACCTGCCTGTCTGCGACGTTCCACTCTTTCGCTGGCCAGATAGGCGGAGTGCACGTGTGCTCTTTCGGCGCCATTCATGAATGATGTATCCAGCGCCATGCCACGCGGCAAAGCTCCTCCGCACCAGGCCTCCCCATCGGAGGATTCAGAAAATTCTGATGACAGCTCGGATGAGTAACCAAAGACACCACGTTCTTGTCCAGGCCCAGATGGCTCCCTCCCAGCCTTCCACCCTTGATCCCTACATGCAGGCTTCCATTGACTCGGACGTTTTTAAAGTGGTCGCAGTCTTGTCGGCCGACTTTACACGTTCCTTAAAAGAAGCGTTGGCTGCGGCACGCCAAAATGATGGCCCCCCCCCGCCACAGGCGGTTTCTGAACAGGGCGACACACTCACTGCAGTGAGGCCCAGTGAGACCCCCCTGGTCATTACCAAGGGGAAACAGTCAGTGACTGACACAAGACGCGTGACTGGAGGGGCCTGCAACCCCGCACCACTGCTGGGTCACATGCACCCATCCCCTAACATTACGGCCCTTTAACGTGCTCCTGCACATCCGGCCACAGTTCCCACCAAGAGGGCTACGGTCACCAACCCAGAATCTGCCATTGTCCCTGCTCCACTTCAGGACACGTCCCCTGACTCGGAGGACGACGACACTGGCGATACCCTAGATGTATATGCCTCTGAAGAGAAATTTACTGAGACTCCTATTCCACTGCACGTCTTGGCCTAATTTATGACCCTATGGGAAACCCCCTTTTTTGCCCCGAGGACCTCTCCCATCCTCGATCCTCTGGATGGTCCCCATTACCCCACGTTGAGAAGTGGGTTGTTGCTCAGGGCCGTAAAGCCCTGGACAAAGCTACTTGTAACCGCATGAAGGCGGAATGCCCTCGTCCCACCACGAGTGGGAAAAACGTGCTTAACCCCTGAAGTGGATAAAAGCTTTGTTGATTTTTTCACCCCAAGGGCTGGTCAACCAGCAAGGGCATAGACCACGCCTTAAGGGTATGCCAAGACAAGCTGTTAGATACCATGGGCCCTTTAGTAAAACTGCTGGATACAGCAGGACAAGCAAAATTGTCTGGTGAACCCCTGGACCCAGAGATCACTCAGTTTCCTGGGTAATGCCAACACGGCTTTGGCCTCTGAATGACGAAAATGCATCCTATAGAAAATGGATCGTCAACCGGCTGGGGTGGCAGATAATGAATTGAGTGCTGCCGCTCACGGCACACTGTTTGGTAAAGGCTTCCTGCAGGACATGAATGAATATTCCGGTGCCTTTAACACCATGGAGAGAGTATCTAATTCCCTTAAAAAGGTTCTCTCTGGGATTTTTCTACGGGCCTTAAATTAAATATTACTAATAAAATTTTCCTTAAGTATACCAAAACACGTTTCGCATCAAAAGCTTCATCAGTTGGTGCTACTGTCAGCTGAAGCTTTCTATGCGAAATGCGTTTTGGTATACTGTAGATTTTATTACTAATAAAATTTGCCTTATTTTACGACTATCCCGGGTCCTGGATGCTTATAGTCGCCGAGGAGGTGGCTGCGGGTGATAGGTGATCCGGTGCACCTTCTGAAGCCACCGGCTGCCTACAAATCTGGTGTCTGATCGATAAGACACCAGCAAATGGGAGTACGACATTCTGCTCCTTTGATTGCACTCCATTTTATACAATATTGCTCTATGTGAGTCATTTTATATTTTGAGGGACACAGAGGATGGTAACCCTGTAAGGAAACCACACTTCTTAGAGCCACGGGGTGCAGCAGAAGGAACCACTAACAGGACAAGAAGCGCCAACTCCAGCACATCTTTCTTTTATACTGACTTACAAGGTGGAAAAGGGATATACCACCAAGTGGTCTGGAGAGGCAGCTGACTCCACAAATACGAGATACTGTAAGACTTATTTTTATTCTTCCCTGCACTGATTATTAAGACGTTCACAATCATTAACACTTTTACAACCTGGAGTATACAGGATAAGACTGTAAATGTCACATTACTTTGTTTTATCCTATTTGCACCATTTTACTTGCATTGTATTGCGGTTGCTTAGTTGTCATCACCACCGGGTGGCGCCAGTGGCACTCATTATCACCATTTGTACCTATCCATTCCCACTGCCAAGGAATCATGGGATTTCCTTGGCTTTCCGTCTGTGGGACTGGTGTTTTCAGAACGGGATCGAGGTCCAAGCGCAGTTTATCCTGGGAATCTGGAACCAATCCACCGATAGTTTTCTCAGACGTGGCGGCTCTGTGGGGGCCATTGCACGCGGACCTCTTTGCGTGCCGGCTCAACGCCCATCTCCCGCTCTTCTACAGCTGGCGTCCAGACACACTGGCCTCAGCGAAGGACTTTTTCCTTCAGGATTGGTCCGGGGCTCGCCAGTACGCCTTTCCGCCATTTCAGTGGATAGCTCGCACACTGCGTCACGTCAGGGTTCAGCAAGCCCAAGTGGTCATAATCACTCCCTTCTGGCAGAACCAGCCATGGTTCCCGATCCTATTAGATCTCCTAGTGGATGTTCCCAGTTTCCTCCCGACTCTCCTAGACCTCCTGGTGGACGCCTCTGTGCACCCTCACCCACTTCTGTCCCCAGGATCCAGTCTCTTGCTAGCTTCGCTAGTCTCGGGACGTCCGGGGGAGCCGGCGAGAATTCAGACTGCACTACAAGACTCCTGCGCAATGCGTGGGCCCCAGGTACTAGATCTTGTTACAAATCAGCCTGGGACACCTGGCATCATTGGTGTCTGTCAAGGGATCAGGATCCCTTCCGTGTTGGACTTCCTCAAGGAGGTCTTCGATCAGGGCAAGGCCTATTGCAAACTGGTTATAGATCGGCTCTCTCTGCGTATCATGTGGGGTTTCAGGGGACCTCTTTGGTCAAACACCCAATGGTTTGCCGTTTACTCAAAAGGAATTAGGTCTGATCGTCTCCCGTTGCCTCGCTATACAGCAACTTTACAACTTGGGACGTGACCCTTCTCCTTTGTTTTCTTGCACTATGGCTTTCTAATAAAGACCTGTCTGAGTCAGCTGTCTGCAAAACTGCTGGCCCTCCTCTGCTTAATCTTCTGCAAATGGGTGGCAGATGTCAGAGCGTTAGACTTTCGTGCCCGATGGTGTCCGCTTTGACATTTCCCACTGTATTAAGACAGCCATCACATCCGCTTTCTACCCGGTTTTTCCCTTGCGACCGGATCTATGCCCAGTCCTTTGCCTTCAGATGTTCGAATCCCGCACCGCCTCTCTCCGCACTCCGGGGATTTCCCCCCCCTTTTTATTTCATATAAATCTCCCTTCGCCCCAGTGGGTACCACTACGCTCGCTCACTTGCTTCACTGGCTTTTGGCTTTAGCTGGTATTGACACCTCGCTTTTTGGTGCTCATTCCGCTCGCAGTGCCATTGCCTCCTACTCCACTGTATCGGCGGCTTGTCAGTTAGAGGACTTCCTGCGATCCGCTGATTGGTCCAGAGAGTCCACTTTCCAATCTTTCTATTTCAAGCCTGTTCTTCATTGGCCATCCGCAGTTGTGGGTCAGCTTTGAACAAGCAATAGGAACCTCAGAGTCGATGTATTAAAATTATGGAATTTTCCCAAGAATGAAGGGAAGTTAGAATTTTAATAATGACTCTGAGGCGAGTATTGCCCACTGCACCCTCCGCTGTTGTAGTTGGTGTTTGCCAGGCCTGTGGGTCCATTTTCCTTCCCATCCCTCACTTCCTGTGGATTTGCCTTGTATTTCCGACTCTCTTGCACTATTGACCTCATCCCGCAAGAAAAGAGGAAGTAGGAGGGGAGTTGCTCAGTTTTGGTGAATACTGACTCGGAAGGAACACCGATCCATGAAAGGAGAGGAAGGGGTGTCGGAAGATACCATATTTATGTGTTATTGTACAGGTTTTACTTTTTGCACATAAATGCTTCATGTTTTTAAGTTTCTTGCTAGTTGCCACTTGCTGCTGTTTTTAAATAAAGCAAGAAAGAGAAGCAATACTCGCCTCAGAGTGATTATTAAAATTCTAACTTCCCTGCATTTTTAGGAAAATTCTATAATTTTTAAATGTTTTTGATTTTACCCGTTTCACTAAGCCATTTCACCTCTGTGTGCTGAACTGATTTTGACCGTTTTGTACTCATCATATTTAAATGCGATTTGAAGTCCTGTTTTATATACGACCTAGACAAAAAAAATATATTTTTTATAAAGAGCCATGTTTTTATTTTCTTTTTATTTATTTTTTACACCAAACCTGGTCAGGTTTGGTAAAATGCTCTGGCCTTTCCAATTATACCAAACATGACCCTTTAAGCTGCCACCAAAAAGGACCCCCCATCTCCACTTGGCAGCTAGTGGGTTAGCTGCCCATCTGACGTAATCTCACATATGGCAACCGGGACAGACTCAGCTGTCACTGGGGCAGTTGGAAGAGCCTGGGGGCTAGCCTCCTGCCTACTGACAATGGACCAAAGTGCAACCTGGGGTTTGACAAATGGATTGCCCAGGCAATCCAGTATTTATGTTGACTGTGTTTCTGTATAGTGTACATTTCTGTATTAGCTGTCCTCTGTCTGTATAGTGTACTCTTCTGTAGCTACCCCCCCCTCTGTATATTGTATACTTGCTGCTGTAAAAAGATTCCTTTGTTTCCCTCAAGATCTAGCAGGCATTTTAAGATAAGAATGAATAGGGTAAACAATCCATTGTGTTGAATGCCTCTTCCATTGTTCTGTACTGAAGTTATCGGATCTAATCTGTAATGTATTCTGGAAGGGGGAGAGTTGTCTCCCAACTGTGTTTTACCTGTGCGATTTTCAAAAAGAGAGTCAGTCTTTGTTTTGCAGCTCAACAACACTGGTGCTGCCTGGTGCTTTGTAGAGAGAAGGTTTGGGGGGCTGATAAAGCTGGATTTCGGGGTCCAGCTTGGAGAAAGCTAGTGTTTGACAGAGGCACACAGTCGGTGTGCCAGGCAGTCTGTCACAGCGACGACGTCAGTGGCCGGAGGAGGCTTTGCTGACATTGAAGATGTCCGCGATACGGTGCCGAATCGCGATTCAGCACCTAAAGGGTTAAAGAGAGGCATTGCTGGAAAGGGTGATGCCGCTTTTTTTTTTTTTAAACAACCAATTGGGAGGAGAGGGGTCCAAAGAACCTGGGTGGGGGGCCCTGAAATTTACATCATTGCGCCCAGCGATGACGTCAGTACGACAGCTGGGTCCTTAAAACTGGAGGTCTGACTTCACACTTACCCAGAGAGGTAAAATATAGGGAGGGAGGTGGGTTAGAGGACCATGACATACAGGTACATCCTTGGTCCTTAAGGGGTTAACTCCCTCATAAGTGGCACCCACAAAGCTGTATGATGCAGGGGCGGATCCAGACACAAGCTTCAGTAGGGCACTCTGCTAAATTGTGGCTAGTGGTCGATTTGCAGCAAAAGGGATAGGCACAGTGGGTGTGCCAAATCGGAGGCTGTGCTCAGACTCACTCTCTAGAACATCACTGCACAGGTCTATTCTTTTGATGTGCAGTTGACATCTGACAGACCCCAAACATTTACACACACACACACACACAGGCGTGGACATACAGTATACATACTACAGAGGCTTATAGATCCTCTGTAGTATAGTGTAGTGTATTCAGCAAATAGCCTTGTCAAGTCAACTCCAGAGGTTAGCTACATACAAGTTAAACCCATCACTGCTGAGTCATTTCACTCCCATGTGCTGAGATAATTTTGATCATTTCTTGATCGTCATATTTAAACTATATTTGAGTCATGCGTTATTGTAAAATCCAGACAAATTGTACTTTTCCAGCGAACTCAGCAGATTCAATATGTATTATTACAATGTGTACCTGTCATGTCACATCATGTTAGAATGCCATATCAAAGTATGTCAGAAATTTTAAATTTCTATTCAGATTTAAACAATTTTCATCATGTTAATTTATTTTTCCACATTATCATCCAAACCTTTGTGGTTATAGATTTGACAGAAAAATTCAGTAATAGGTTCTGGATTTCAAAGAAAATATGCAATTTTAACCAAAAATAATAATTTTAAAAATTCTTACATTTTCTTTCACCCATTTTTCATTATGCTTGGTATTTCTGGAAAGACAAAATTGTGGTCTTTCCAAGGATACATCCCATGACTATGTAGGGTGTATGGGACCAGAGATACATTGGCTCAAATATCCAGATGTCCTCTGTATCTCCTACAAATGGGATTGTAGCTCGGGGGGGGGGGGGGGGTCTCAGGATCCGACAGATGTACGACAGCAGCGCCCAAAACTAGACCCAGGTAAGCTGTGGCTCGCAAGAGCACGACAAGGGATTCAATGTCGCATCGATCTCTCATATCAACTTGAAATGCGCCTTTGGATTGGGACAAAGTCAACGTGCACCTTGTCGGTACAGGTTAATATTAAGGTTTTACCTGAAATTTGTCTCTTCAAAATATCACTCAGACCCAGAAGGTTGTGATGTAAAACCAGCAGAAAGACCACCAGAGCGAGGAGGATAACAATTATGTTGACTGGAAAAACAAAACAGAAACAAATCAGTTCACAATTTACAGGATACTATAGACTATTTCACAATGACGGAAAGTTCACCTTTTCGAAGCGTCATTTTCTCATCATTTAGTCTGCATGATCTGTAAAGAAAAGAATTATGGGATAGCTGCACCGATTATAAAACTCCGGAAAGATTTCTTACAATAGAATGCGGCTTCTTCACTTCTATCCGAGGGGTAGGATCTATTATTTTTTAGGTATTTGAAGGTCATTTTGTTTCAACATCTGGGAGGTGTGGTGACTAGTCGGTAAGTGCATGTGCTTAAACCACGAGGAAGGCGTCCGGGGACTCTTTAGGAATAACTCGTAAAAAAGTTGAAAAAGATAAAACCGATGCAAAATAGGAAAATGTTCATTGCAACTAAAAGGGGTTAATCAGAGAGCACCACAATGGTGAATTTCCTCATACGCTACAATTACGGGGCAATTTGGCTATTCGCCAAACATTGGCGAACTGCCAGCGAAATACAGTGACCTTCAGCGGCAGTGAACTCCCTGTAGAGAAGTAATGGTTAATCTATTCAGAGAACACCGAACAGCAGAAAAATGTCAGTGAAATGCCCAGATTTTCATTCGACAGATTTAGTCAGGTGAATCCCATAGGTTTCAATTTAGGAAAAAGGAAAAAATAAAAAAAACTTTTCTGAAAATAGTTATTCAACAGTTTATTCTTTTCATTTGCAGCAAAAAGGCTCTATTTTTTAGGCATTTTTGGGGAATGTCAGTGAAACTTTTAATGCTGATTTTTGTTGACATCGCGTTTTTTTTAATTCTATTGTTATTCATAGGACCTTATATATTATTTCCAGGCATTTTTATGCTCTAGTTTTTGTTTGTTTTTTTTTTTTGTTGTTTTTTTTTTTGACATGGGACAAATTAGGCGCTCCTCTGGTATAGAAAAGAAAACGAAAAAAAAAAAAACACTCCAGAGCGCAAACCAGTACTTGACAAATGGGAATGCAAAGAGAGAGATCTTTCTCTCTATGTAGCATATTCCACGATGGTATAGGTCTATGTGCACATATAAATCACACAATATACAATATACAGTATACAGGGATGTGGGCATACATGCAATCATCAAAGCTCAAGAGCTTTTGGTGGTATTTCCTGTCACCAAATAGAAAGTGAAACACTTTAGAAGATCAGTCCATATGCTCCGGTGAGTATGGGCGCGACGCCATTTTTTCTGTATTTATGTATATCATGCTTGTAACACCAGTCCGTCGTTCTGCAGCTGTTCCTCTTTCCATGTTTTTGTTTTTAATCCCAAATGGGAAGTGTTTGGTGCGTGTATAAATAAAACCCACCATCTTTGCCTCTCCTTGGCTGAAAAGCAGCAGGAGGGGCTTGGAGCTGCTCAGTAGAGCGGCCTTTTGGTTACAATTGTTAGGTACTCACTCTGTAAAGAGGTGCCGTGAAGTGGCGAGTGAGCTTACGTTGCAATGGCCATTGAAACAAACAAAAACCTCAGTTTTGTTGTACATGGAACACATAGAAACGAGCGCAGATGACACCTTTTTTCCTTGTTATGTTTTATACATTAACTGGGCTGAAACTCCTGGCAGTTGCTGCTGCTCCGGTGAGTATGGGCGCGATGCCATTTTTTCTGTATTTATGTATGAACTTATCCATGACTGATGAAGTTGCCATTTGAGCGGTGAAACGCCTTTTAAGGATTCATTTTATCATTTCTATTTTTTTAATCTTCATTAAGCCCATTTTATTGTTTTATATGTGAATAAAATCCACGTTTTTATTGGCAATCCGTTTCCAGTATCATTTTGACCAAGGCACCATTTAAATATCTTAACACCTCCAGAAGGGAAGTTCTGGATCCACTGGGCCCTGAGAACAACTACTACAGGAACAGAGGAGGAAATGCCTTAAGAAGAGTGGTCTCACGAAACAGCAGCTTTCAGCAGAAGACCTAATCTGCGTAAGTGTGCATTTACTATCTAGATCAGCATATATCACTAGTGCATGGCACAATCCTAACTCTCTCTCTGAGGTACAAGATAGACAGAGAATCTTGGAGGTGCCATGAACCAGAAGGATTTCTGATAATATACAGGTATTTTTTTACTGAAGGAATTTTTTTTTTCCAAAACGGACACTAGGTGGCGATACACCACCACACCCACGATACATAAGGATTATTTATGCAACACTGTCTATATTTTGCATGATTGCATGTATGCCCACATCACTGTATACTATACTGTATATTGTGTGATTATATGTGCGCACAGACCTATACCATCGTGGCATACGCTACATGGAGAGAAAGATCTCTCTCCTTGCATTCCCATTTGTCAAGTACTGGTTTGCGCTCTGGAGTGTGTTTTTTTTTTCCTTTCTATATTGTATCCATAGACAGAGGGTTTTGGGGTTTGACGGTCAACTCACTCACCACATAGCAGCATCCAAAAAGTACCCTTACCACATCACCCAGCGATAGATAGATAGATATATATATATATATATTGCAATATTTTTCTTAACAGCTCCTCTGGTATAACAATTTTTTTTTTAACGCGTTTTAAAAGATGCGTTTCTGTTTTGTTTTTAACCCTGTTTGGCGGCTTCTCGGTAGTATGTTCAGCGGGTCGTCGGCTGCTTGAGGATCGATTTGGCAGTTTGTTAGGCAGGTCATTGGCTTTTTTCAGCAGGTCTCTGGTTGCGTTTTGCGCTTTTTTATATCGATTTGGCAGTTTCAGTGGTTGGAGGATGCGTTCAGCGGGTTGATTCACTGCTTTTCAAGGACCCTGCGGTGAATGCTGAATTCACCACAGGGTCTGCGATTCAAACTCTCTGAATTGCAGAGAACGGGAGAGCACCGAAATGTTGGTGACATTTCGGTGCTCACTGAGTCATTCCTAAAGTGAACTGGAAAATTTAAAAAAAGACTGAAACGTCCCTTTAAAGTGGGAATGACGGTAATTTTTTATTTTTATGTATTGAAACCAGTCCCTTGGATGTAGTATTCAATTCTGACAGGTCTATAAGGCCTCCCAAATGTTGATGATCTACAAATAGACTGGGTAACGATTGTGGGAATTGTAGTACTGGTCTATGATGGTGAAGGGATGTATTTCAATACATTCCAGCTAAAATAAATGCCCAAAGTTTGCCTAAATGACTCTACCAAGGGTAACAAAGCATAGGCATCGGGAGGGGGGGGCGGTTTATTCAATAACCGGTGTTTGCATAAATTGACTTTACGGCTCTGCAACGGCAAATGCCGGCAATGCACAAAAGTTGAATCCAAGGAGAGGCAAGAGAAGCTTCACAGGGGACGTACTGAACAGAATATTGGGATGATGGGATGATTGATTGCAATACTCCGCTCTAGCAATAGTTGTCACTATAGAAATACACACAGTTGCTAATGACCCAATATATGTTGTTCTTTTCTGCGGTTCTTGATAGTAAGTTGCAAAGGTTTATTGAAAATGTTTAACTATTCACGTGCTGATCTACAAACAGCTGTAAAATGGAATCATAGCAAATTATTCAGAAACCATAGAGAAAATTGGTCTACATAGGGATTGGGTGGAATATCCCAGTAACACATACCAAGGAACATATTTATTCCGTTTCGAAAAGGAAGATTGATCTATTTTTCTACATGGGGATTATGGGTGGAATCGTGGGACAACACATGCCAGGAAACATATTTTACCTGTTTCTAAAAGGAATATTGGTGGAATTATTTTTCTATATGGAGATTGTGGGTGGAATAGTAGGATAATACATGCCAGGAAACATATTTTGCTCCCAGCGCTCAACTGAGACTGCTCCGACCAAGGGGACTAATGATTTTGTTGCTGCTAAAATCAAAAGGTCACATCTCCCTCCTTATTCTTTTTGACCTTTCCACTGAATTAGACACTGTTCACCACCCTCTTCTGTTACTCACGCTGCGTCAGCTTGGCCTCAGTGATGCCACGCTCTCCTGGTTCTCTTCCCATCTCTGTATTCGCTCCTTCAGGGTCTCCTTTGCTGCTGCCTCTTCACCACCTGTTCCTCTTTCAAATGGGGTACCTCAAGGCTCTGTTCTGGGTCCCCTACTCTTCTCGAACTATACTGCATCTCTGGGCAACCTCATCTCTTCCTATGGAATCAATATCATCTCTATGCCGACGACACTCAAATCTACCTTTCCTCTCCTGATCGCTCTCCTCCTGTGTTAGACCGTGTTACAGCCTGCCTCTCAGGTGTCTCCAACTGGATGACGTCCAGTTTCCTAAAAGCTCAACCTCTTAAAAACTGAACTTCTTATCTTCCCTCCCTAGAAGACCTTGGTTCCTGTGCCCATTTCCTTTCAGGGGAATGGTGCCACCATTACTTCTACCTCTCAGGCTCGTTGCCTCGGGGTCTTCTTGGACTCCAATCTGTCATGGATCCCCCCCGATAACAAGATATCGGTCCCTGTATACATTACCCCACCTACCCCTCCAATCCTTGAATGGTCGTTCTAACTGACTACCTTCAGGGACTTGATCCTTATACACTCATCAAGGTATATCAGGCCAGAGAGTAGAAACACAGAGCAGGCCCTGACAGTATTGATCTTAATGCCAGGAAAGAGGGTCACCCTAATACCAAGGATGACGTACGAAGAAGGGTTAACAAGACTAGCCGAGTCAGTATACAAATTGTGAGTCTCAGTAATAGCCGACTCAGTATATAAAACATGATTTTCAGTAATAGCCAGGTCAATATACAAAGTGTGGTCCTCAGTAATAATCAGGTCGGTACACAATGCAGGGTTCTCAGAAATAGCCGGGTCGGTACACAGACGGTTCTCAAAATAGCAAAAAGTCAAACACAATATCAAAAAGATCACCAAAGCACTGGGGAAGCAAACTCCACGCCAGGGCAGTGAGTCTGCCTAAGCAGACTGATTTTGTACCTGGAAGCTACACATCATGTCGCATCCCGCCTCCCGGCCACCCACGTGACCGCCTCGGGCCGGCATATTACTCGGCACCCGGCCCGGCATATCAGCCGGCACCCAGCCAGGAAGCAGCGAGGACGGGACTGCCGGGTGCCAGGGAGCCGAAGCGCCAGACGTCACACTGTCCTTTACTCCTCACAATCAGTCTCTAAACAAATCTTGCTACTTAAACATTGCACGCATCCGCCCGTTTCTTAATCCAGACCCTACTAAAATGCTCATCCAAGCTCTTATTATCTCCCGTCTTGACTACTGTAACCTCCTTCTCTCTGGCCTTAAGAGATTCCAGATTCTCCCTCTGCAGTCTGTAATAAACACCTGTGCCAGACTCCTACACCTCACCTCCCACACTTTGCCCCTCTGTCAATCTCTACACTGGCTTCCGGTTTCCTTTAAAAATCTATTTCAAAATACTGGTGTTCACATACAAAGCTCTCCATAACCGCGCCCCTGCCTATATCTCCTCCCTTATTAGCAGGTATATCCTGTCCCAACCAATTAGCTCTGCCAATGATCTCAGTTCCTCGTACTCACACCCCAAACTCTAGCCTTTAGGACTTCTCCCAAGTCGTCCCCTTTCTATGGAACTCCCTCCCCCGCAATATTAGATTCTCCCTGTCTCTCCAGTCCTTCAAGAAGTCTCTGAAAACGCATTACTTTAGAGAAGCCTATCGGATCACTCCATGATCTCCCCACTGTTATTTCCTGCTCCTCTTCCCATTCAGCCCTCCTGCAACTCGCCACTTCAGTTACTCTATTCACCCTCACCTAATGGGTCAACCCTCTCCTCTTAGATTCTAAGCTCTGGGGCAGGGTCCCCTCTCCTCTTAGATTATAAACACTCAAGTAGGGTCCTCCCTCCTTCTGTTCCGTGTGTGTAATGTGTATGTATATTTGATATTCTGTCTCTCCCATTGTACAGCGCTAAGGAATTTGTTGGCGCTTTATAAATACTTGTAACTATAAAGAGGTTCATAAGATTTCATAGGCAGTAATTCCTCAGATAACATGCATTAGCCGGGGTGTTACCAAGTTTCTGTATATTTCTTGAAGCAATACTCAATCCAAAAAGTAAAGAAGGAGAGGGAATAAAGATCAGCAATAAACATTTCTGCCAGATGAAGGAAAAGATATAAAAGTGTTTATGTCACGTCCTCTGCTCCTGGGGGGTCTCTGGCTTGTCAGGTTGTCAGGCTGATGCCAAGCACCTGGCAGCGCCTACAGCGCTTGTAGCTGGCTGGGTGCCAGGCGATGCGCCGGTTGCAGGAGGTCGCGTGGTGAATGGGCGGGGCTCAGCACGATGACACGGAGCCGCCAGCCTTAAATCCTGACTGCGGGAATCACTCAGTGCCTTGTCATGTAGTTGCTTCCCGTAGAGCTTAGGGAGTCATCGCACTTGTGATTCACTGATTCATTGCCTTGCTATTTTACTGACTCTGATTGTTTGAGGACCCTGCTGAATACTGACTCGGATTGTATGAGGGGCCTGCTCACTGCTGACTCGGATTGTATGCATGCCCTGAATGTTACTGTTAACCCCTCTGTTTCTGGTCAGGCTTCTGTGTATACCCATCCTGATACGGACTCTGTTTGCCTAAGTGCCTGTCCTGTTGCCATCCCGGCTAGTCTAAGAGCCACTCCTGGTACTGACCCAGCTTGTCCTACAACTATTCCTAAAATTAACCCTTGCTGCATGAATGCCAGTCCTGCTCTGAGTTCTGCTTACAGAGTGCTAGGTCTTGTATTGTGCAGTATGCTTGTGGTACGTTCTTGACTCAAACAGATATACAGGGATAGCAATACCGAACATCTAAGGATCAGAGGGTTTAGTAGTCTGCCTAAAGGGATCTGCTTCAAGTTAGTCCATGGGAATCGTGACAGTTTACATAAGAAAATCTAAACCTAAAGGAAATGATACTTAACAGGTCCTGCTCTCCTGATAAGAAACCTTGCGATTCCACCCATAAGCCCCATGTAATAAAATATTTTTTTATTATTTATTTACAAAGTACTATTTAACCAGGAAGGATACATTGAAAATTTCTCTAGTTTTCAAATATGTCCTGGGTTCAAGAACATTGAATTTGTACAGTAGGTAAAGTTACAGGCATTTATACAGTGCCAGCATATTCCACAGCGCTTTACAATGGGCTGCAAACACATGAGCTGTTCAACAGAAA
This sequence comes from Leptobrachium leishanense, assembly GCA_009667805.1. Classification (NCBI taxonomy): domain Eukaryota; kingdom Metazoa; phylum Chordata; class Amphibia; order Anura; family Megophryidae; genus Leptobrachium; species Leptobrachium leishanense. Next base: position 114,948,593 of record CM019070.1, read on the forward strand.
AAGACAACCCTGCTCGTAAGATAACTGTCCAGGTAATTCAGCACTTGAACGAAGTGCTCGGCCAGACATTCCGTGAGTTTATAATCTAAGGGACAGTGGTAAGTGAAACAAATGGGAGCAGGTGAAGCTGATGGCCAGAAAGAATATAGCAGGGATTCTATGCGGAAGGACCAGAAGCTTGGCTTCTAAGAGTAATTAGAGAGAGAAGTGGAAACAGCTGGAAAGGAGACCTAAAATTAGGAACCGGGCACAGGGTGGATGGTGAGGGTGGGTTGGACAGCAGAGTGGAAACATTTAGTTCTGTCTGGATGTATGCGGTGTGGCAAAGAGAAAGAAGAAAATTATACCAATACAGTATTCCTATCAGAAACAGGATAAATAGGTTTCCTGGCATGAGTTATCCCAATATTCTACCCATAATCCCCATCTAGAAAAATAAATAGACCAATATTCCTTTTAGAAACGTGATAAGTATGTTCTATGGCAGTGTTTCTCAAGTGGTGGGTCGCGACCAGGGGCGGGACTGGGTCTCGGAGCAAGTTCCCCCAGGCCTCTCTAATGCCTGGGACCCACTGATGCATTTTACCTGCAGCAGCGAGTCCCAGGTGGCGCGGCTCCCTCTGAATGTTCGCAGGCGCCACCTGGGACCCGCTGCATCAGGTAAAATAATCTGTAATGGCAAAATGGGCGGGGGATCTGAAATGGGAGGTGTGGGGTGGGACTCCGTGACTGGTGGCACGCTCTGTACTCCCAACACCAGGAGCCACTGTGCACAATCCACACCTCAGTAAAGCAAATTATATTTATATAGGCCAGCCTCCCATGGAGGCGTTTTTTGAATGTCTTGGACCAATGGTGCTTTCCCATTGGTCCAAGCTATTCCATTGCTCTTCAGTGTCTCTCTGAGGCACTGAAGAGTGTAGGTTCAGGACGTAGGCAGCGCCAGACACGCACTGCAGACTTCTCAATCTCTTGGCCAGCTTGAGCTCATGTGATTAGCGTAGCGTTCAGTTACGCAAATTGCGTAGGCTCAGGGAGGGCAGGCTTCTGCGAAAAAATAATGTGCGCAGCAGCAGAGAAAGACGGCGGGGGAGCGCGGAGCAGGGGAGTTTAAGTTTTTTATAATATTTTATTATTCATTCAGTAGTGATTTAAATTAGACTTGCTTTGTCTACCATCACCCCACACTTTGAGACACTTATTAAGAGCAAGAAGCATCCTCAGTTTTCCCTTAAATTCTAATTAATTTCATATGTTTCAATTACAGTTTATTTTATTGGGTTTTTGCCTCAATAGCACTTTTCGTTTCCACTAGTTCTGTGATTACTGCACTATCCATTTTGGAAAGAATCCCGGTTTGTTTACAAAATTGTTTAAAAAGTGCATACACTGTAGAATATTACGCACGTTGTTTTGTGGAATAAATTATAATGTTTCAGAAATTCAATTATTTTTGGGTCGCAACTTAAATGACCAAGGACAATTGTGGGTCCTGAGGGTCCACAGGTTGAGAAACAAATCTATGGCATGTTTTACCATGATATTCTGAAGTGGAATCAGGCTGGAAGATGGTTGCCATTATGAGCCAGGCGGTCATCTTGTTCAGAATATTGGTTCACTTGAAAATAACTAGGTAGATTTAGAATGAAGCTTACATAGAATCTTAGGAATGTGTTGTATTAACAGAGAAGCAATTAAAATAAGGGAAGATCCGGGCTGCTCTTGGCACAGAGAGACAGGATGACGAATGGATACATGAAGGTCACAAAGGCCTGCAGAGAGACAAAGAGAGCGTAGAAACCAGACCATGTCTTATCTGGAATAAACAAGCACAGCCACAAGGGAGGTGGGCACGGCCCGGATTGAGTGCGGCAGCAAATCACAAACTGTCAGACTAACATGAAGTTTGCCAATTTACGGTCAATGTATGGAATGCCTTTGTATTAGCAATGGGAGGTATTAACCCACGTGGGGTGGGATAAGTGTCACCAGGAGGTGGGCTAATCGGGATGTACCTAATTATGTATTCGGGGTATAAAACCCCTCGCCGGGGTGAGATCGAGGCTCACTCTTTGCGATTTAATCCTGTGTGACGACACTAATAAAGTTTGCCTTTCCTGAAGAGACTCATGTTCAGACAATCCTTGTTTGTGTCTGGTCCGGCTCCGTCTCGAGTGAACCTAGCAGATTCCGGTTACAATTCCACCCATAATCCCCATCTAAAAAATTAAATAGACCAATATTCCTTTTAGTAACAGGATAAATGAGTGGCATATCATAGTAACACATGCCAAGGAACATATTTCCCATATAGAAAAATTAAATAGACCAATATTCCTTTTAGAAACGGAATAAATATGTTCCTTGGTATGTGTTACGGGGATATTCCACCCAATCCCTATGTAGACCAATTTTCTCTATGGTTTCTGAATAATTTGCTATGATTCCATTTTACAGCTGTTTGTAGATCAGCATGTTATATAGTCCAACATTTTCAATAAACCTTTGCAACTTATTATCAAGAACCGCAGAAAAGAACAACAAATATTGGGTCATTAGCAACGGTTTGTGTATTATGTATAGTGACAACTATTGATAGAGCTGAGTATTGCAAACAATCATCCCAATATTCTGTTTAGCACGTCCCCTTCACACTGAAGCCTCAATAATAAGGTTTTTACAAATCAAGTAGAAACTAATTATTACTATTATAATAATCGTATAGCGCCAACAGCTTTTCACAGCGCTGTACAAAACAGGAAGGGAGGTTAACCCAACAAAATTACTAACTCTGGAACCGCAGGCTCGGGGTGCAGATAAATAAATAAAACAAGAAATTGCATCAAATATATATATGCATGTACTTTAAACAATACCAGAAATATACTGTGATAGTACTCGGAGGTCCCCCTTCTGATGGATGCAGCTCTCACACAGCCCTCAATCCAACTAAACGCCAACTCAACAACACATAGAATGTGGGGTTCACAGAACTACAAGGCACGTCACGAGCCGGTTTACCGGTCGCCATATTTGTTAAGGGCATAAACGGGTATCCTAAGGTTTCAGGTAGTTCGGCAATGCTAGAATCTAACCTTTTTTTTTCCTATAGCGCGAGTTTCAATTCCATGAACTTCCAATGATGTAGGAATTTCTGATATTTTCAAATTCTCAATTATCAAGTTCAGCCCTCAACAAAAATGGCCACTTCAGACATTATCCCCTCCCCCTAAAGGTCCTGAGTGGTCCCAAAACTAAACTCCCGAAACCCAGACACACATACCCTTTAGATTAGTGAGGGGTTATCGTTGTTATCTTGTGCTGTGCTTGTTTCAGGTCGCTCAGCACCTTTCTTTCTACGGACAGGCACTGCAGCAGACAGCCTCCGGGGTCCTCCGCTTCCAAGCTGACGTTGCTCAAAGTCTCTGGCGGTTTCCGGGGAATCGCGATCATGTTCGGGTTACTAGATGCCATCCCGACCCAAATGGTGAGATTTCGGCAGGGACCAACGGGACGACAGTGGTGGGCCAATTTGTGGGCACAGCATAGGAGGACAGAGGGGGTAGTGGAGGAAGGATGCAGAGAGGGTAGAAATGGCTGGTTGGCAGCCTGGGGGATGGAGTGTTCTCATGGGCCTCAGGAGAAGAGGATGGAGGTACAGAAGAGGAAAGGACCGGGGCAAACCTGGGTTACTGGATTGGGAAGGGAATTACAGGAACGGGCTAAAGCAGGTTGCAGAAGGGAGGGTGGGCAGAGCTGGGTTACAGGTTGTAATGGGGAGGGGGGGATCACTTCAAACCTGTGTTACAAGAAGGGGCAAAGCTGGTTGCAGGGGGGGGGGGTGTCATTGATGGATTACAGTATTTTGCAGTGTGGTTGGGGGGGGAGGTCAAGCCTACCTTTATGGGAAGGTGACAAAGCTGGTTGGAGGGGGGAATCCAACCTGGTTTAGAGGCAGGTGGAAAAGCTGACCTCCAGCTCTCATCCCTCCTCCCATTGCCTCAGCCTTTAGGATGTATATTTAGGTCCCTACTGTCCCCCCTGTATTCCCATAAACCTGACTGGGGATTAAGGGGTTAAAGATCATAATGAAAGGGCTGCTTGTCAGATCTTCATAGTCTGGAAAACTAGTAAAATGACATTTTGTAACCTATATTTATTATGCACCAAACTGAAGTCTAGCAAGCAGCATTTGATGTATTGTTTGGTTTATTGTATCTCTAATTTCTCTTGCAGGATTATAAGGGGCAGAAGTTAGCAGAGCAGATATTTCAAGGAATAATACTCTTTTCAGCAGTAAGTAAACTTTTATGTGAAGGAACTTTGATGCACCCTGTCATATTTGTACCAAGAATAATGTTTAAAGAAAGCACATTTTAATTGATTTACAGAATAAGCTGTATCTTTACACAGGTTGCATTTTTATATCTTCCACTAGTTGACGTATTGTCTATGCGGATACAATAATGGTCATTCACCGGTATCAATGGGAAATCTTAAAATAAAAGTATATGTGCATGTGCAAAAAAGTGTACTTTAAGGTTGGGGTCAGACGAACACAGTGCGTTTACCCGCACTTTATGACGGCCTTGGTAGCAGCAAATGATGTCCAACGCAAGCCCACACACAAAGTACAGCCGCGAAACGCAAGCGGCAAACTAATGCATTTTCGCAAGAACGTCGAACCGCTAGTACTGATGTAGAGAGTGCGCTGCGCCCGCATAGAGGTGTGTGTGTGCGTGCTTAGGAGACGTCAGACGCTGCTCATGTCCGTCCAACATAACGTCCAGACACCCAAAGTTTCCTGGTTTGGATCTGTATGAAATCACAGCCGAAATTGTGCATCGTATGACCGCTATTGCGTTTTCCGTGAAAAAGTACGTCCATGCGCTCGGACGCACTTTTTTACAGACCGTGCGAAAAATGCGTTCGTCTGACCCTAGCCTAATTGGTCACACACACACTTCGGAGAGCCTGAAGGCTTGCAGATATTCGCCTATGGGTTCTTGAAAGGCTCACCCATCAGTCTATTTTCATATACGAAATGACTCCCAAAAATTTTGGACTCTGGACTCTGCGCTCTGGAGGTGGTTTTACTGCGTGGTGAAGGATCACATCATGTTTGCTGTATTTACATCTAGTCCATTGCTGCTTACGTCAGCCTGAGTACGTGCTTATTTATATTTATGTGCTATTTACTCCCATTTAATCATATTGATGCTTTTATATTTTTGAGGATCATTCAAAAAATTTTGGGAGTCCTTTCGTGTATGAAAATAGGCTGATGGGTGAGCCTTTGAAGAACCCATAGGCGAATATCTGCGAGCCTTCAGGCTCTCCTGAGAGTGACCAATGCTACAGGACTTCACTATATATGTGATTTTTATATTTTATTTTGAGATTTCCCTTTGATACTAGGGATGCACCGAACATTCAGGATCGGTTCGGCCGAAACCGAAAATCAGACATGAGGGCCTGGAGGCCGGGGCAAGCCAGGGACTCGCCTGATCCCGAAGGCCGAGCAAGCTGCTCGGCCGGCCTCCAGGCTCAGGCGAGCCCCCCGGCTCACACCGGGTCTAGTACCCATGGTTTAAGATGTGAAATGGCTCAGCAGTGAAGGGGTTAACAATGAGTTTTATTGCTGTGGAGCTCTGTGATACATTAATACACACAGCACATTACTGTGAGTTTTATTGCGGTGGTGCTGATACAGTAATGCATAGCGTGTATGAATCAGCACCACCGCAATAAAACTCAGTAATGTGCCGTGTGTATAAGCGTAGTGTGTATATCAGAGCACCACAGTAATAAAACTCAGTAATGTGCGGTGTGTATGAGCATGAATTTTATTACTGTGGTGCTCTGATACGCTCATACACACTGCTTCCTGCCATTTCCGCGGTGCAGGCCCTACATCGCTAACAGGTTAATCTTACCATTTCCACCGCTCCCCCTACCTATCATCTTGACTGTGGCTTAAAGGAACACTCCAATGAAAAGTGGAGTTCCCCTTTTATTGCCCTGCTGACAGCCCTTGTCTGATTTTTTTTTTTATTTATTTTTTTACTTTATTTTTCCCCATTTTACTCACCTTTTTGTCCTTCAATGCGCATAGCTCCACCTCTTCAGCTCAGGGACTCCTGAACCCGGAACTCATTGAGGCTTTTTTGTGCTTCCTACACTACTTGCGTAGCATATAAAACGCTAATTGCCCAACGAGACTTGCAAACTTTACGTATGCAAGTCCTGTGACGCCTGCGTAGGGCAGTGGATCGGAGCTGCACGCATGCCTGTCTGTGATTGATTACGCAATTGGTCTCAAAGATAGTGACCTCGCCATGCTCCCTGCGTGCTGACCTCACTAGTAACCAAGGAGCAACCGGGAAGTTCAAATTTCCTGGCTGCTGGTGACTCTGGGTGGGTTGGAGGAGGGAGACCTACTTCTAGTGCTGCCAGATAAATCTATAAATCTCCGTCTGTATGGACACGAGTTCTGAGCGTCAGATAGGAGTAAAAAGTGTACGGAGTAGAGTCCTTTTCACAGGGCAGATTCTGCTGAAAAGGGAGAGAAGTGATCGGGGCTGAGGGATTAACCAACCATAGTTTTCCATGTATAAGGAGAACCAGTCGGCAGTGAGTTCCACTTCCCTCGGATACTGATATTTAATGCTTTGTTACGCATCCTGGTACCCCAGGCGCCCCTTTCCGCTGAACCCAGGAGGTAGTCGTACCCACACAGAGTAGATGACACACAAACTGAGAGGAGCTCTTGCAGATTCAAAATCCAAATGGAGACTGATTTTTGCAACTGGTTAAAACACACACACGAAGGTACAGAAACCATGGGAACATGCCCAGCATTGGAACAATGGCTTAGGAGTCCAATAACAATCATCTGAGTGACATTAGTTGCTGGGGGGGGGGGGTTGATGGAAGCATGTGAAGACAAAGGAATCCATTACTTATGGGGGGGTGGAAGCAGACAAAAGGTTAGATTGCAAGCTCTTGAGCAGGGTCCTCTCAGGGGCGGATCCAGGGGGGGCAACGGGGCAATTCCCCCCCCCCCCCCGAGCAGAGCAGTTACCAGGCTGACGATCTGAGCAAGCAGAGCTTCTCTGGTGGCAAAAATCACAACACTTTGCCTGCCTTCCACTGCTCGCGTGCAGCAGTGAGAGGCTCCGCCCACCTACAGCCTGCTCTGTGTGTGAAGGAAGGAGACGAGAGACACTGCGGCCCAGCAGCCCTGAGTGATCTGGTGAGTGTATGATGGCAGCCAGCTGTCACATTCCTCCCTCCCTGCAGAACTGGGAAGTTTTAACCCAATCCCCCCCCCCCATCCATCCATGCAGAACGGAGAGTATTTAACACCATCCATGCATCAATGGGAAGATGTGACTCCCTCCCCTCTCTGCAAAGCTGGGGTGATTTAACCCCCTCTGGAGAATTTAACCCTCTTTTTTTCCTTGCAGAGCTAGGGGGATTTAACCCCCTCCCCACAGAAATGGAAAGAGTTAACTCCATCCCTGCAGAGCTGGAATGCATTATCCTTCTCCTCAATTCTCCTGTCCCTACAAAAATGGAAGTATTTAACCCCTTTCCCTCCCTGCAGAGCTGGGAGGATTTAACCCCCTCCCCAATTCTCTCCTCTCTACAGAGATGGAAACTGTTCCCACTGGGCTCCTTAGTATTTAACCCCCACCCCTCCATGCAGGACTGACAACTCTGTTCCCACTTGGCCCCTTTGGGATGTAACCCCTCTCTTCAAAAAAATGCACGCATGAGAAGGGGCGACATGCATATTTTAAATAATATAACATTTTAATATAATTATTTTATTAATGTTTGAATATGTAATTCCAATATATTATTTTAATATTTATCTTTTATTTAGAATGATTTTTATATATAGTTAATTTTACAAGTATATATGACAAAGCTCAGCATAGCAGCACTTCTGTGAGATATAGATAGATATAGATTAGGTCGGCCGTGTTAGTCCAGATGCCAAAGGGAAGGGAGGAATCCTCTCGAAAGCTTGTACTTTAAATGTAACGTTGGTCCAATAAAAAAGGTATCACTACAGACTGCTATACTCGTGATGTGATTTTATATATATATATAATTCCACTGTGAATATCCTAAACTTTCAGCCACTGCAACACCTGAACTACCATCTGATTATTTAATTGATGATCTGTACAACACCACAGTATAGTAACACCCCATGGCATTTGTCTCCTGCTCTGTACCAGCAGACTGTCAGCTTTATAGTCAAGGTTTTAATTTATTACTAAACTTTCTTCATGATCTGTGAAGCCGACCGTCTGCTGTACTGGACAGACAGGATTTATGCATAATATGTGAGTATCCACAGCACGTTTGGTGACGCTGCCCATCAATTGCTTTCAGGGTTATTCAGAGAGCGGTGAAAAGCAGGAGAATGACTATTTTGACCTAGAATTTTTCATTCTCCAGTCATTCTCCTGCTTTTCACCGCTCTCTGAATAACCCTGTAAGTTAAATTCTCATCACTGAACACAAAAGCCTGTTCTGCATCGCTTTCCTAATGTCCCTCATTTTAGGGACTCCTCCATATATTCAGGGTGTGTGGGTGTGTTTTTAGGGGCTCCTCCATATATTCAGGGTGTGCGGGTGTCTTTTTAGGGGTTCCTTCATATATTCAGGGTCTGCGGGTGTATTTTTAGGAGCTCCTCCAAATATTCAGGGTGTGTTTTTAGGGGTTCCCCCATATATTCAGGGTATGTGGGTGTTTCTATAGGGGCTCCTCCATATATTCAGGGTGTGCGGGTGTCTCTTTAGGGGATCCCCCATATATTCAGGGTGTGTGGGTGTCTTTTTTTATATGTTCCTCCATATATTCAGGGTGTGCGGGTGTATTTTTAGGAGCTCCTCCATATATTCAGGGTGTGTGGGTGTCTATTTAGGGGCTCCCCCATATATTCAGGGTGTGTGGGTGTCTCTTTAGGGGCTCCCCCGTATATTCAGGGTGTGTGGGTGTCTTTTTAGGGGTTCCTCCATATATTCAAGGTGTGCGGGTGTATTTTTAGGAGCTCCTCCAAATATTCAGGGTGTGTTTTTAGGGGTTCCCCCATATATTCAGGGTATGTGGGTGTTTCTATAGGGGCTCCTCCATATATTCAGGGTGTGCGGGTGTCTCTTTAGGGGATCCCCCATATATTCAGGGTGTGTGGGTGTCTTTTTTTATATGTTCCTCCATATATTCAGGGTGTGCGGGTGTATTTTTAGGAGCTCCTCCATATATTCAGGGTGTGTAAAAATAACATTACAGGAGTGGCACCAGCCAGTTCACTTAATGATTTGTTGAGCTGGTATATGCCAGCAGCGTATTTTCCCTTTCATCACGTCGGCAATAGCTGTACAGAGATTCAATATAGATAATAAAGGCACACAAGCTTGGTGATAACTGGTGCAACCCTTTTATTTCTGCAATGAGCATATAGTATTGAGAAAGGAGGTCACCCTGAAATGTTTGTGTTTGCTCCATTGCAGAAATAAGAAAAGGGTTGCACCAGTGGACCCTTTTTCACTGATCTCGTATGCCTGTCTTTTCTATATTGTATCCATATATTGAGGGTGTGTAGGTATTTTTAGGGGCTCCCCATATATTCAGGGTGTGCGGGAATATAATGGATACAAAACAATTAAACTCCTAGCAATGAGTCTATTTGCTGGTTATTTCCTGGATTGAGGGACAGTCCCAATTTTGGCCCCAAATCCCCCTTTTTTTTTTTTTTTTTTTTTTGTCTAATGCTCCTCCTTTTAGAAACTCCTCGCTATATCCAGGCAGTGTTGTGTTATTGCTGGTGGTGCTTTTATTTTAAGTGACAGAGCACATGCAGTGCATTGCTGTGTGGTGTCAGTCAGGTGTCACCTGAGCCGCATGAGGACAGACCCTGTGAGACAATGTTCTAGGGAGAGTGACAAGCAAAGCCTGAGATTAGGCGCATCTCTGCCTGTCACTGCGAACCCAACACCAGCTCTTAGCCAAAACTGGTAGACTGCCCCCCCCCCCGAAACTTGTCTCTGGATCTGCCCCTGGGTCCTCTCCTACTGTTCTGTGAGTGCAACCTGCATGCACATGTTATCCTGTCTTATCCATTGCACAGCGCTATGGAACTTGTTAGTGCTTTATAACAACTTGTAACTGCAACATACAGATACACACTTTGACAACAGCACATCACACAACAATCTACCCTATATACAGAGCAATGAAATGTAAGGGAAAAATAATGCAAATAAACATTGGGGCGGTCGTCCCGTCACACCTTGCTCTTCGAGGATTGACTTAATCAATTTGGCAGTATCTCGGGGTACAAAGGGTTAAGTGAAAGCAGAACTACAATTTTTTTGTTTGTGATCTCAAAGTAAATCATGCAATATACATTAACAAAACATTTCTTTTCAGGTTGTTGGATTTATCTACGGCTACCTGATAGAGCAGTTTGGATGGACCGTGTACATAGTCATTGGTGGATTCACTTTGTCATGCTTGGTAATTATTTTCCTATTTGCACAAATGGCTTTTCCTTGCAATAGTATCATTTAATGGATCTTTAGATTTTTCTTTATTTTATCCTATCCGGCTCGTTGTGTGATTCCAGTTTCTGGCAGTTTTAAATTTAAAAATACTGCAAACATGAAATAAATCCACTTTTGTGAGACAAGAGAGTCCGACATGCCAAATGACAGCAGGATGCAAATAGGGAGGAGGTTTTTCTGTTCCTGTCTTCTGGGAGGGACAGTGGTTGTCTGTACTAATATGCCAGCTGGGTTCTTCCTCAGTATTGCATGGTCCTTGGCCACAATCAATGTCATTGTTTTCTAAAACTTGAGGTAGCTGCCTCTGATCTGGTTTGTTTTTGCCTAGATTAAATGAACACTCTACTCCTACGTGTGATCAATATAATTATCTGTCCATCGAATGGCACAAAGGAAAGTGACTGTGCTCTTGTGCAAACCTCATGCAGGAATCAAAATTAAGGATGGTACTTCTTCTATTTAGGGATGCACCACCGATGCCACATTTTTAGGACCGAGTACAAGTACCGATACTTTTTTACAGTACTCACCGATACCGAGTACCGATACTTTAAAGGTCATTTAGGATTATGCCGAAAGCCTGTTCAGTTTATATTGAAATGTATGGCCAGAAATCCCATTTACCCCCTGCACACAGATCTATGTATACCCACTCAGATATAGATATATATATCGGACAGACAGACCTCAGACCAGACTTGCCTAGAACATACACACTATAATATTTACTGTATATATTTGTTTACACAGACCTCAGACCAGGGGTGGGTGTGTGTGTGTTCCAGGGAACCCGCACTCAATCTTCCACAAGTAAATGGCGTTACCTGCTCCGGTACAAACCCAGCTGCATGGTGTATATACAAAAAATCCTCAGTGCACACAAAGACTGGAATCAAACAAATTTTTGTTTTTTTATTACATACATCAACGTTTTTGTCCCATCTTGGACTTTTCTCAAGATAATACATAAAAACAAACACCACATCTAAATACCAAGATTAATTAACTCTGAACGAGGCCGTCTCTATTGCCCCCGGAAGTGCACCCAAAGGATCACACCAACCGTTGCCATAGAGACGCGCATTAAAACACTTGAACTGAAATTAACAAACCACAAAAAGACATTTAAAAAATACATGGTCATATATCTCATTCATTTAACTGTTAATAAACATTCTATTTAACAATCTAACATTAATGCAATCTCATTTCCCATGTATCAAACACAGAACCACTCTGCCAAAAGCTAAAAATGTACTCAAGTAGTAATATTATACATGGAAACAAATGTCTCCATACGAAGGACCTCCAAACTGACTGTGCTACATAATAACTAGTTAGCAAACCTATGTAACATTGTAACACTGTGGACCAACCATGTAAATCTCAAATGCAACTCTGAGCCGTTCTTATTATTCTAAAGCAGGGGAACCCTAGGCAGTCAAAAGGATTAAATTGAAGGCAAATCACCTATGTACAAGAATTTTCCTCAAAAAAACCTCTCCATAAGAGAATCTTTATTAAAATAACTTTTTTCCTTTCAAAAAGCCTGACGCGGGAATCCGACAGCGGATCTTCCTATAGTGCTAGATTAGCGGGACAATAAGAACAGAGTGTATATTTTTTGAGGAAAATTCTTGTACAAAGGTGTTTTGCCTTCAATTTAATTCTTTTGACTGCCTAGGGTTCCCTTGCTTTAGAATAATAACGGCTCAGTGTTGCATAGAGATTTAAATCGTCGGTTGGGTTTTTGGGTCCAAGCATCCACTGCAACTGGCACCTAGCTGATGAGGGTCCAACAGACCCGAAACAGCGCTGTCCTAGGAGTGGCTTTGACCAGTTGCATAAACCTCATCACTGCTAAAAAGCCATAGTATGGCATAGCAATGATTTTGGGGTTCTGTGCAAGAACAGACCCAGGATGCATAAAAGTGAGACAGAGGTCATTTGCATATCCTACCCAGAATTCCTTGCTGGATATCGGGAATGTGGCACAGGAGCTCTGGGATGCAATTCTCTGAATTGCTGTGATGTGCGGGTGGCTTCTGCAATTATACACTATATTGCCAAAAGTATTCGCTCACCCATCCACATAATCAGAATCAGGTGTTCCAAGCACTTCCATGGCTACAGGTGTATAAAATCAAGCACCTAGGCATGCAGACTGTTTTTACAAACATTTGTGAAAGAATGGGTCGCTCTCAGGAGCGCAGTGAATTCCAGCGTGGAACGGTGATATGATGCCACCTGTGCAACAAATCCAGTCGTGAAATTTCCTCGCTCCTAAATATTCCAGTCAGCTGTATTCTAAGAACGTGGACGTGTTTGGGAACGACAGCAACTCAGCCATGAAGTGGTAGGCCACGTAAACTGACGGAGCCGGGTCAGCGGATGCTGAGGTGCATAGTGCGAAGAGGTCGCCAACTTTCTGCAGATTAGCTCAAGAACCGTGCGCAGGGAGCTTCATGGAATGGGTTTCCATGGCTGAGCAGCTGCATCCAAGCCATACATCACCAAGTGCAATGCAAAGCGTCGGATGCAGTGGTGTAAAGCATGCCGCCACTGGACTCTAGAGCAGTGGAGACAGGTTCTCTGGAGTGACAAATTGTGCTTCTCCATCTGGCAATCTGATTGACGAGTCTGGATTTGGCGGTTGCCAGGAGAACGGTACTTGTCTGACTGCATTGTGCCAAGTGTAATGTTTGGTGGGGGGATTATGGTGTGGGGTTGTTTTTCAGGAGCTGGGCTTGGCCCCTTAGTTCCAGTGACAGGAACTCTGAATGCTTCAGCATATCAAGACATTTTGGACAATTCCATGCTTCCAACTTTGTAGGAACAGTTTGGAGCTGGCCCCTTCCTCTTCCAACATGACTGTGCGCCAGTGCACAAAGCAAGGTCCATAAAGACATGGATGACAGTCTTATGTGGATGAACTTGATTGGCCTGCACAGAGTCCTGTCCTCAACCCGATAGAACGCCTTTGGGATGAATTAGAGCGGAGACTAAGAGCCAGGCCTTCTGGTCCAACATCAGTGTGTGACCGCACAAATGCGCTTCTGGAAGAATGGTCAAAAATTCCCATAAACACACTCCTAAACCTTGTGGACCGCCTTCCCAGAAGAGTTGAAGCTGTTATAGCTGCAAAGGGTGGACAGACGTCATATTGAACCCTATGGATTAGAAATGGGATGTCACTTAAATTTCATATGCGAGTCAAGGCAGGTGAGCGAATACTTTTGGCAATATAGTGTATCTCTCTATCTCTGATTTATTAACATTTTTATTTATAAAGCGCCAGGATATTCCGCAGCATTGAACAATAGGGAGCACAAACATGAGACCTACATGATACATAAGTAAAAGACCAACCTACCCGTAGGATAGCCAGTCTAGGAAATACAGCACTTTAACTAAGTGCCCGGCCAGACATTCCATGATCTTACCCCCGTCCCTTAGATTGTAAGTGAGGCTTGTTGCTAGATTGAATGTAGTGGCGATTGCATGGGAAGGATCAGAAGGTTGGGCTGAGAAAAGGTAAAGGAGACCTGAAATTTTGGACTAGGCCTGGGAGGGTGGGACAGCAGAGTGCAGGGAATGTGCTTGGTTTGTGTATGCTGGAAGAAGAAATGGACATTTGGTGAGTGTATCCTTAAGAATCTACAATGCGGGAGGGGGAGGAGCAGAAGGGGGGGGGAGACAATTTAAAATGGAGGGAACTTTAAAAGACATGTAATCGGCCACAGATTAATAAATGGACAAATAAGATGCAGTTGCAGGAATGGAGAGGTCTGGAGGATAGCGTTGGATGGCATTCTGAATCCGTGGTACCTTGTATGCTTGTTCCGGTGCAGGGAATGTGCTTGGTTTGTGTATGCTTGTTCCGGGGCAGCAGAGTTTCTATCTCTCAGAACAGCACTCACCGAAAAAAATAAACCCATTGCCCGGTGCATAAAGCTCTCATAGAAAAATGCACGAATACTTGGAGAGGCACTCGGTCTTTTAAATAATAAAGTTTATTTTTAGAAGTACATCTTCCCGACGTTTCGGCTCCTGCTGAGCCTTTATCAAGGTGTATATATTACGGTTAAAGCCCGAAGTGTGGTTAATCCTAGGATTACCCGGGTAATCCTGACATTACCCAGGTAATCCTGACATTACCCAGGCGTCATAAGCAAAAATCTGCAGTGAAGTGAAATTAAATTTCGGACTTTACCCGGGTAATCTGCAAAGTATCCAAGCGCCTCTGGGTACTCTGCTTTTATTGGGTTTTCAGCAGGTTACAGTTGACTGAATTCCGAGGATTACCCGGCTAAAGCTGCAAACTGTTATCTGACCGATAACAAAATTGTGTTTTTTTTTTTTTTGTTTTTTTTCTACGCATTTGTATCATGCCATAAACTGCACTAAATAACCGTCGTGTAACTCTGTGCGTTAATTGTCAGAAAATTTAATATATGAAGATAAAAAAATTATATAAAGAGTAACCTGATGGTTATTATGTTTTTATGATATATAACACGCATGACACATAATAAAGATCATGTAACTCTGTCACATTCATATAAGAGACATATCCTGTCACTCTATATATATATTCTCAGACGAACGCATTCTGTGCGTCTGTGCACAACGGATGTACTTTCTGACTGACGACATGGTAGTGACCACACGGTCCGTTTTTTTTTGACTGATGTAGATGGGAAAAAAAATTAATACGAAAAACTATTTTTTCCGTCACAAATGCTGGATGTCAGAAATGCAGTCCGTCTGACTACGTTCCATCACTCGCACACAAAGCTATGCGGACGTGGCGCACTACGCACGTCCATTCTAGCTGTTTTATGTTCTTGCCTAACTTGCGTCCGTTTGCCGCGTCTGCACTTCTGTGAGGACGTACTTCGTGTGTGGTCTCTATTGATCATGATTCTATGCTACCACAGACGTGAAAATGTGCGGCAACACGGACGTGATCAATGCGCTCGTCTGACCCGAGCCTTAATGTTTGTCTTTTGCCATTTTCATTGATTTTAATATCCATGGATAATAGCAAAATTCATAAATTTTCCTATTAACATGACGGAAAGTTTAAATTCTAATAATGACTCGGAGGCGAGTATTTGCATTTCTCCCTTTTATTGCAATCACAGCAGCAAAGGGTTAACTTTGAAAAATGTAACATAAGAAAAAAACCAACAACCCCTCCCCAGCCTGGGGAGGCCCTCCCATAGTCCAGGTCCCGCCCCAATCCCATGTTCAAGTCAGCACTCTGGGATCCTCCACTTCCTCTTCTGCGCCTGCGACAAGGCAACAAAACCAACTAGGACGGACCAGCTTCAACAACTAACGGAAACGGATCCGAAGATATCAGGCATATCCAGCAGACGTAAATCCATTTAGGACAGTGAAAAACAGTAAGGGACAAGGAACGGAAGTTAGAGGCAGAGCCGTAACCGGGTGTATACACCAACACGGCACGTCCATAAACAGACACCCATTCAAACAGACACACTGACAGCAGCGTCTAGTAAGACTCATGCCGCGTAAAAGACGACAACCCAACAGATGGTTCCCAATAGGCACCCCCGAAAGACCCGCATGGCCAGCCGACAAGGCCGAATGGGTTACGTTGACCGTCCGGTAGGCCTTCCCCTCATCGAACTGAACGGTGAGAAAGTCTAGGACCACGTTCAGAGGGGCCGTAAAGGGATCCCAACCCATACACCAAGCAGCCCATTTATCCCAGGCTGCGCGGTAAGATCGGGTTCCTGGAGCCCAGGAATGGAGGAGGAGGTCTGCAGTGCGGCCCGAAACGCCTGTGGGTCCAAGGGGTTGCCAGAGATCAACCATGCCAATAGCTGCAGTCTGTCGGCCAGGATTAATGGGTGTGGCTGTTCCGACGGATCCAGGAGGAGGGTCTGGGATAGCGGGAGCAATCGGGGGTGTCCATCGCCCTGCTGAGCAGGGTGGGGAACCATGACTGCGACGTCCAATACGGGGTGATGAGGACCATCTGAACTTGGTGGCGTCGAACATGAAGGAGGCAGCGGGCAATCATGGAAAACGGGGGGAAAACCGTACGGGCGGGCAGTTGACCATGTTTGCAAGAAGGCGCCGTCGCCAGGGCTTCCAGATCCGGGCGCCAACTGAAGAACACCGGGAGGTGGGTGTTGAGGCGGGATGCGAAGAGGTCTATATCGAACGGACCCCAGGTTTCGGGAAGAGCGGAGAAAACGGATGGATGAAGCCGCCAGTCTCCGGAGTCCGAGAGGTGTCTCGAGTTCCAATCTGCCACTTGATTCAGGAGGCCGGGAAGGAACTGGGCCTGTACAGTCATGTACATGCGGAAGCAGAACTCCCAAAACCTCTGGGCGAGGAATGTCAGTCTCGGTGATCGTGGGCCTCCGAGTCCGTTGACGTACCGTACTGCGGACACGTTGTCCATTCGTAGAAGAACGCTGTTCGGCTGATTGTTGCTTCGTGAAGCACTGGAGGGCGAACAGACCGGCCAGGAGTTCTAAAGCATTTATGTGGTAATCTGCTTCTTCTTGTGACCAGCGACCGCACGTCTCCTCTGAGCCGCAGCGGGCACCCCAACCGGTCTTGCTGGCGTCGGAGTCCACTACCATGGAGGGAGGTGGCGAACGGATTGGCTTCCCGTTCCAGCGAACAATGTTGAGGAGCCACCATCGGAGATCTACCACCGTGTCTGGAGTGAGGTTGATGCTGTCTGCGTTTTCTGGACCGGAGAGAACGGGCCTTCAAGAACTGGAGGGCCCTGTAGTGAAGCGGACCCGGGAATAGCTAGTCTTGCCGCTGCCAGGAGTCCGACCATACGAGCCAGAGAGCGTAGGGAGCAAAAGCCCGCTCGCAGGAGATATCGAATCTTCTTTTTTATGGAAACTATTTTGGAGTTTGGCAGGCGTAAAGACATTTGAGCTGAATCCACCAGGAACTCCAGGTGGCGCGAGGGAACTAGGATAGATTTTTCCTCGTTTATTAGGAACCCTAGTTCCTGGAGGAGGGTTATCATCCAGGAGAGATGTAGTAATAGGGACCCGCGGGAGGGGGACATCAAAAGTATGTCGTCTAGATAGATAATTAACTGTACCCCCCCCCCCCCCCCGGGCGTGTAGGTGGTGCACCACCGGTTTTAGCAGTTTGGTGAAGCACCACAGGGCGGATGACAGGCCAAAGGGTAGGCATGTAAACCGCCAGGTGTGAGGGCCCCACGTGAACTTGAAGTCGCGATGCGCTTGGTCGATCGGGACCGAAAGGTAGGCGTCCTTTAGATCGCGCTTGACCATCCAATCGTTTTGGGATAGAGAATCCCTGAGGGTGTGGATGCCCTCCATCTTAAAGTGGTGGTAGACCACCCACTCGTTCAAGGACCGGAGGTTGATAACGGGACGCCTGCCGCCCCCTTTTTTCGCTACGAGAAAAAGGGTGCTGAGTAACCCAGGTGGAGCGGGGGACGCGAGCTCTATAGCGCCTTTCTTGTGGAGCGCGTGTATTGCCTCTTGAACCAGAGTCATCTGGTCTTGCGCAAAACGAAGAGGCAATGGGAGGGAGTCTTGTACAGGAGGGGATACGAACTCTAGGAGGAGCCCCGAGACTACCTGAAGGACCCACGGGTCCAATGATATGCGTCGCCAAGCGCGGCAAAAAAGACAGAGGTGGCCCCCCACCTGCACTTGGGAACAATGAATAATTTGGTAAGGACATACCTGCTCCTCGTCGGTAGTAGGAGGAACCTCTGCCGCCACGGTAACCTCTGCCACGCCAGGGACCGGCTCTCGTGTACGGGACCGGACCAGCGGAACCGGTGTTAACAGAGGAGGTGTTTGCAGTAGTGGGCCTTGAGCATTGCGGGAGGCGTTATAGTCCGCTCGGCCGGCAGCGCGACCCCTATAGCTGCCGGCTCTACCAAAAACTCGCTTCTTGTTGGCGAAGATGCGTTTCATGGTTGATTCAGACTTGTCAATGGACTGGAAAGCCTGGGTGTATTCGCCCATATCTTTTAGGAAAGGTTTGCCAAAGAGCATGCCCTGGGCCTTTGCGCCCAATCATTGGTGGCCAGGTCAACCAGACCGGAGTCAACTTTTAATAAAATACTTTTTCTGCGTTCAGCAGAGATAGCGGCGTTGGCATTCCCCAGGAGGCAAAACGCACACTGCAGCCACTCGCCCACTTGTTTGGGGTCTAAGAATAGATCTTGGGTCTTGGCCTCCTCCACCAACTCAAATATGCGGACCATAGGGCCTGTAACGTCTAGCACTTTGTCCTGACAACTTTTCAGGACACTGTCAATGCCTTTTTTGGCTGACCAACCGCGCCTGCCGGTGTACTTTTGGAAACTCTTGTCCACTTCGGGGGTCAGGCACGTTTTACCCGTGGTGGTGGGTCTAGGGCATTCCACCCGTAGTCTCGCGCAGTCCACTTTCTCGAGAGGCTGGCGCATATGGGCATCAACCCATTGCTCGACATGTGCAGCGGGACACCAGGCTGTGGACCTAGGATGTTTGAGGTCCTCTGGCTCGAACAGTGGGTTGCCCTGTGGGTCAAGGATGACCGAGCTTTTGGAGCGGATAGCTCTGGCGGGAACCACTGCGGGCATGAGGGCGTGATCCTCTGGAGCGTGGATCTCCAGGACCTCGTCCTCATCAGTCATCGGATCCTCGTATTCATCCGTGTCCGAATACTCGGTCAGCGCAATTGTCGCCTGGCGTTGTCTTTTGGAGGTGACCGCTCGAGGGGGGGCCCCGCGGTCGAGGGCTCTCTTACGAGGGACCAACTGGGTACTGGGACCCGGCAGTGAGGTGAGGCTGCCATCCCCGCGGCTGCTTGTCGCAGCATGCGCGTCCTTAGACGGCACATAATCGTCCCCCAGGGGATCATGCGCCGTCTCATTAGAGGGGCCTTGCGCAGAACTGCGTCTGGAGCCTTGTGACCGGGTAGGGGAAGGCTGTCTATCAGGGGTAGCAGGTACCTGAACTTGCAGCATCGCTGACAGTGATCTTTCCCATGAGTCAGATAGTGAGGAGACAGCAGAACGGACAGCTGTGGACATGGAGGCCTGGATGGAAGCTTCCAGCCGTTGGAGACGCATCTCCGTTCGTGACATTCGTTAGTGAGATTTTTTTTATCCAGAGCGTGTGCGCACAGAGCTGGATTCGGAGACATTATCAGACCGTGTGGGGCTGGATGCGCTTATTTTTGAGACCTGGTGCCTGGAGTCGGCGGAGAGCTGCAAACTGCGTGGAGCTCGTGAGGGCAGTGAATGCGCACAGAAAATTCCCCAAGATGGCGGCCGGGAATCGCGAGAGATTCGGCCATGTGAAGGGGCGGAGTCAAGGTCCGGCTGGAGGCCGTGAGCGGGGAGCTTAGCGGGCGACTGGGGGAACTTGTGCAATCGGAGCTGGGTCTGAGCGAGCGGTGACAGGCAGAGCGAGAGACAACAGCTGTAAAGTAAAGACCACCCCGACGGCAGGTAACGGCCTGCCGCCGGAGGGGATGAAAGAAACGATCCTCGTCCGCGGCTATGACCGGGAGCAGGGATCCAGAACAGTAAAGGTTTAAATAATAATAAAAGGTTGTAGAATGGAAACAAGGGACAGATAAGTATACCGGCGCTCGCGCTGAAACGCTTATCTGGTCCACGATGTTGCTGCTGCGAGAGCAGCAGAGTGCTGACTTGAACATGGGATTGGGGCGGGACCTGGACTATGGGAGGGCCTCCCCAGGCTGGGGAGGGGTTGTTGTTTTTTTTTTCTTATGTTACGTTTTTCAAAGTTAACCCTTTGCTGCTGTGATTGCAATAAAGGGAGACATGCAAATAGGAGCCTCCGAGTACATGCCTTAGAATTCACTGTTACCCAAGCGGGGTTGGATGCTCTGCAGATTACCCAGGTGAAGCTGTGGATAGTCCTCAGATTACGCGGGTGAAGCTTCAGTCTTGCACATTATCCGGGTAAAGTGCGAATTCTTCAGCTCTTCTGGACTAAGATTACCCAGGTGCTATAGCACGGTCCTCTAGGGCAGTGCTTCTCAAGTGGTGGGTCGTGACCCAAAAGTGGGTCACGACCTGGGTCACGGGGCAAGTGCTCCCAGGCCTCTCTAATTCCTGGGACCCGCTGATGCATCTTACCTGCAGTAGCAGGTCCCAGGTGGCACGACTACCTTTGCCTCCCTCACCAGCAACCGCGTGCTGGAACTTCCTTGCTTGAAGTTCCGGCGCATAGTTACTAGTGAGGGAAGCAGGGATAGCCCCGACGCCACAGGTCCAGCCCCCACACGTTGGCCTGGGACCCGCTGCATCAGGTAAGATACTATGTAATGGCAAGGTGGTGGGGGGGGGGTAGAATCTGTAATGGCAAGGTGGTGGTGGGGGATCTGAAATGGGAAGGTGTGGGGTGAGACTGACAGGCAGCAGCTCCCAGCAGGAGTCCAGTGCATTCTACTACTGGCTGCCAATACCAGGAGCGTATACAATGCACATCTCAGTGAAGCAAAAGGCTGTTGGGTAAGGGGGGCTCCCGATGTATATTTGTGTTTTTTTTCCCCCTTTCTGTTTGCCTGTCCTTTTGTTAATCTGTCCTTTTTACCTATTATGCATCCTTCTTTCTGAATATCTGTTATTCTGTCTGTCCATCTGTGTCCCCTTCTGTGTATTTTTCCATCTGTCTTCCTCTCTATTTTCTTTCTCCTCATCTTTCTCCTTTGTCCCGCTACCACTCTCTCCCTTCTACTCTATAAATCTCTCCCCTACTCTTCCTTTCCTACCTTCCTCCTGGTGTGATAATCCCTGCAGAATGTAGACTGGTAATTCTCAGCAGAATCACACACTGCTGACTGTTCCCGGCCTCCCTGCATACCAGGGAAGTGCGATGAGGTCAGTGGCTGCTGAGGCACTGGCTACTATCAGAGCCAGATATACACAGGTTACGTAGGTTCAGGTTCAGTGCTCCCCAGGATCTGGCTGCTCTCAGTGCTCCCCAGGATCTGGCTGCTCTGTGCTGCATTGTCCACTCCAGGCAGCCGAGTGTCAGCTGCGCACGATCCCCTCCACCTGCAGGGAGGAGGTGCCGCCACAGTGAAGTCACACCAAGGCCACACCCCAAGCACAGCCCTGCACCCACTGACTGTGTGAGACAAGGACTGTCACATGGCTAGCTTGCGTCAGTCAATGCATGGGAGGCCAGCCTCCCATGGAGGCATTTTTTGAATGGCTTTGACCAATGGTGCTTTCCCATTGGTCCAAGCTCTTCCATTGCTCTCTGTGCTTCTCTGAGGCACTGAAGAGCATAGATTCAGGAAGAAGGCAGCGCCAGATGCACGTTGCAGACTTCTAAATCTCTTGGCCAGTTTGAGTTTACGTGATTAACGTAGCGTTCAGCTATGCAAATTGTGAAGGCTCAGGGAGGGCAGGCTGCCGCCGCTGTGAAGAAATAATGCTTGCAGCGGCAGAGACGGATGGCAGGGGAGCCCTAGAGTTTAAGTTTTATTCTAATATTTTATTATTCCTTCAATAGTGATTTTAAATTCGAGTTGCTTTGTCTACCATCACCCCAGACTTAGACACTTATTAAGAGCAAGAAGTATCCCCATTTTTCCCATAAGTTCTAATTAATTTCAAATGTTTCAATTACAAATTATTTTATTAGCTTTTTGCCTCCCACAGAACTTTCGTTTTCACTAGTTCTGTGATTACTGCACTATCCATTTTGGAAAGAATTCCTGTTTGTTTACAAAATTGTTTAAAAAGTGCATACATAGTAGAATACTGCGCACGTTGTGTTGTGGAATAAATTATGTTTCAGAAATTCAATTATTTTTGGGTCCCGACTTAACCCTTTCCATGCGGAGGACGCGCTGAACGCGTCCTGCATGGCTACTTCGCTGCAGAGGACGCGCTGAGCACGTCCTCCCTGTGCAGCGGCGATCGGAAGGGAATCCACAAGGTAGAGGAAGGGAGTATATTTAAAAAGAAACAAAGTAGCAAAACAAGAGGACATAGTCTTAGATTAGAGGGGCAAAGGTTTAAAAGTAACATCAGGAAGCATTATTTTACTGAGAGGGTGGTGGATACATGGAACAGTCTTCCAGTAGAAGTGGTAGAGGCCAAAACAGTAATTGAATTTAAGCAAGCATGGGATAGGCATAAGGCTATCCTAAACAAGATAAATCCAGGTAAAGTATCAATGTAATCGGGCAGACCTAGATGGGCCGAAAGGTTCTTATCTGCCGACATTTTTCTATGTTTCTATGATTCCGGCCGATCGCGGCGGCACCCCAGTGCGGGCTGACATCCTCTGTCAGCCCAGTCTCCAGGACCCCGGCGAGCACGATAGACGTCATCGCGCCTGCGTGATGGCGTCTATTTCAGGCACACCCTCCCCCCCCCCCCCCCTGCCATTGCGGGGAAGGTGCCTGAAGGGGAGGGGGGGGACCTCTTCCCCCTCCCTGTCCGTGCGGGCCATCGGGTAAAGACAGGTACCGCTTGGAAGGGCACAGTTGTCTTTAACCCCTAGGGGGCCGGATCAGGATATGGCGCTAACATGCGCTGTATCGCGGTCCCCTCACTGAGCTGGCCGACATCTTGGGTTTCGCAATTAACCCCTTGTTGCCACCTATGATGGAGATAGGCGGTTCCAATGAACCGCCTAATGGCCGGAGCGTGGCCTTTCCAATGATACCAAACATGACCATGTAACGTGTAAAAAAAACAAATTAAAAATAAAATTTTTAAAAAAATTTACTTTTTTTTTTTTTTTTGTTCATCAATATTGTTCCCATTTCAATAATAGTGCAGCATCATTGTTCACATTAACGCTTTTTTTCTATGGGGGGGGGCATTTGCTAAAAAACACGTAACGATTCCCCGTTTCTAATTTTTTAACAAGTGCAACCCATAGAAAATATAACCGCAAACGCTCGCATGTTAAAATGTGGGGGAAAAAAACAGGTTTATTTGGGTTCAGCAGCTTAAAACGGAGTATAAAAAGTGGATAATAAGTTTAGGTAGTCCTCCAAAACGCGTTTCCCTAGGTTGCAACTAGCTTCATCAGTTGGATGAAGCTAGTGGCAAACTAGCGGAACGCGTTTTGGAGGACTACCTAAACTTATTAGCCACTTTTTATACTCTGACCCGATTTGTTTTAAGCTGCTGAACCCAAATGAACCTGTTTTTTTATTCGCCGTATCCCTGCATCCTATATCTGATATCCATCGAAAATCAGACCCCACAGAACATCCTGGTACTCTTTTGAGGGGCAACCTTGGATCCTTGGAGCACTGAGCATACGAAGAAACATAAAGGAGCAGAGGAAGGCAAATCCGAAGAGGAGGGTATACACCAGAGAAGCAGCCTGACAACTCGGAGGACAGATTTATGTAAGTGCGATTGACCCACCTCTCTGACCCACATTTCAACTTCTTTCCCCTAACTATATTCTCTGTCTTGGAGATACAAGACCAAGAGAATAACCGGGACAGGAGAAGCAATAGACTATTTTATCACGGAGCAAGTTCCATACAGACTTTGATTGTATTCTCTGCAATACAGATAAGGGACACTAGGTGGCACCATTCACCAAGAAATGAGCACCACAAAGAAACTGTAAATTGTCCATTTCTTTTTTAATCAAATATCACATGTACTGTCTAATGATATTTATGTTTAGCACAACACGTTTTTATACTGTTCTGCACATTATTTACTGACAGAAGGTAAAACTGTTTAGGATATATCTAAATATCTGCCTGCCTGTGAGTAGCGCCTCATCGTGGGACCCCCCCCCCCTCCTTTTCTCTGTATTTCTGGCAGCAGTTGCAAGGCTCTGCCGCAACCCCCTATTGGCAGCACACACGCAACTAATCCCCGCACGAGCTTTGGAGCACCAGAAGGGTACCAGTCCATACAGACCTAGCCATTCTACCTAAACTGCACCTAGTGTTAATTCCGCTAATTCTGTCACATTTAGCAGAGGTTTTGTTTATTCTATTTGCTAATGTTTCCATATGTGGTTACATGAACCAAAGCTAATTAAAGGAGATTCTGCTGTCTTAACCCCTTCACTACCAAGCGTTGGTTGGTTGTGGTGTGTGTGTGTGTGTGTGTGTGTGTGTGTGTGTGTTTTTTCTTTTCGTTTCTTGTTGAAAAACTTTTTTTTTTTTTTTTGTAAATATCTGTATTAAATTTCAAGATACACGCAGGTTCTCAGAAATGATAAACAAGCAGTTAGGGACACGCAGGTCCCAAGTGAAGCAACAATGTGAACATAATGCAATAAAGGGCAGACAGGGGGAGGGAAGTCAAATGAGGGTAAACATGCATCAGGTTAGCATCATATCATTTGTCTATGTACGAAGCTATCTAGGAACTCTTCTATTCGGGAAGGATCAGCAACGCTCTGAATGAGATGGCCGAGGATCTGCGAACCCAATTCGACCATATCGCGGAGTATAGGTGTAGTTGGTCAGAGGCCTTGTAAACCAGTTGTTCGCTGGAATGGAGTTCTTCCATATGGGTAAACCAGAGTGTGAGGGGTGGAGGAGTGAGCTGTTTCCAGTACAGGGGTATTAAGGCCTTAGCAGTGTTCAAGACCCGGATGGCCAGCGTGCATTTGTAAGAAGCTATCGAGTAATTATTAGGATGTAGGAGCAGTGCAGCAGGTGAAAACTCTGGAGGGGGGGGGGTCTGTAAATTCTTTAAGTATGTCGTATATTCTAGCCCAGAAAGGTCGGATTATTTGGCAATCCCACCAAATGTGCAACATATCTCCAAGTGCATCATTACATCGCCAGCAGAGCGCAGGAACCTGTGGGTCATAGCGATTAATTATGTCCGGAATCCGGTACCAAAAGCTAAGGACTTTGTATGCTGTTTCCTGCGATTTGGAGGAGCTGGAGCAGTGATGTGTTAATTCACATCTCTTGGACCATTGGTCGTCCGAAAGTGTGTTTTAATATGGATTCCCATGTATGGCGGTAGAGTAGCAGAGGTTGCGTCCCTGAGCAGCGAGTACAACAGTGACAGGCCATGTGAGAGAGGTCACCTGTGACATAGTCTCTCAAATGTCCATAGTGGGCGCCCTAGCAGATGTTTTAGGTATTCCATCAAGGTAGTGCCGTATCTGAGCGTAGTGAAATGAGTGAAGGAATGAAACATGTCTGTCTTGCATTATGTCAGTCAGTGATCGGCGGACCGAGGTGTTGAAAAAGTGCATTATGCGAGGCGTGGGGGCGGGTATTAGCCATCTAACCGAGTGGGGGTCTAGGCCAGGAAGGTAATCTTCATTATGTATCACCAGAGTCATGGGAGAGGGAAAGGTAGTGAGGTTAGATTTAATCGCTATCCGGCGCCATTTCCCATACGTTGCCCCCACATATGGCAAGGAATTGGCCAGTCTCCTGCCCTCTTTCAATGTCAGCCACGGGAGAACTGTCATCGGTTTCCCAACAAATTCTTGTTCCACTGCTCTCCACAACTTAACCGATCCCTCTCTTGACCACTCAACCACCCGTTGTAAGTGACAGGCCTGATGATAAAGGCTAAAATTGGGTAGGGCCAGGCCCCCTGCAGCTCTTGATCTAGTGAGTACCTGGTAGCTCAGCCTGGGGCGTTTACCCCTCCAAATGTAATTGGCCACTAGAGACCTAAGGGAAGCAAGGAACGCCCCAGGAAGATCAATAGGTATCGTTTGTAGCATGTATAGGAGTCGGGGTTGTACATTCATCTTAATAACTGCGATACGTCCCAGCCAAGAGATGTGTGGGTAATTCCAGTTGGCTAGGTCACGTTGCAGGAGTTTAAATAGTGGAGGGAAGTTATCTTGGAAGAGGTGGGAACCTTGAGACGAGAGCCAGATGCCCAGGTATTTAATTTTGTCGGCAGCCCATGTGAAAGCAAAGTGCGGTTTTAGAGCTTTGGCTCTGGGGTCAGGGACCGAGACATTGAGGATATGAGATTTAAGAAAATTAATTTTAAGGTTGGACAGTCTGCTGTATTCCTCCAAAAGCCGCCATGATTCCCGGCAGGGTCACCTCCGGCCTTGTGGCAAAAAACAGGAGGTCATCTGCGTACGCAGCCACCTTGTGGTGTTGAGGACCCACCATAACCCCCGTTATATTCGGATTTGACCGTATGGCCTCCAAGAATGGTTCTAGGGTCAATACGAACAGTAATGGTGAGTGGACATCCCTGTCGTGTGCCGTTGCGGATGGGAAATGGGGCCGTAAATACCCCATTCACACAGATGCGTGCTGTTGCATCTCCGTATAGAGCTCCAATCCAAGCGCGGAGATGAGGGCCCAGGCCAATACGTGTCAGGGAGAGTGCTATAAAATCCCAATCCACCCTGTCAAAGGCTTTTTCCGCATCTGGACAGGAGCGCCAACGCCTGAGACGAGCGGCGAGCATGGTGCATGAGTTGCAGTGTTCGCATGGTGTTGTCCCGGGCCTCCCGGCCGGGCACAAACCCCACCTGGTCTGCATTGACAAGGGCGGGAAGGAAGGGTTTAAGTCTTTCAGACAGAATTTTTGTGAACAGCTTCAGGTCACAGTTCAATAAAGAAATGGGTCTAGCTGGAGCAAAGGTCAGTGTCTTTACCCTCTTTCGGTAGGATCGTTATGTTGGCACACAGGTTCTGTGTAGGGAGAGGTTGCCCCTCTGCCAGGTCATTATAAACTGTCAGAAGACGTGGGGAGAGGATTGCAGCGTAGATTTTGTAGTATCGAACCGGGAGACCATCGGGGCCAGGGCTTTTTCCGGTTTTAGAGGTTTTAAGTGCCAAAGCCAGTTCTTCTGCCGTTAAGGGCCGGTCTAAAAGTTCTGACGTTTGGCAGGAGATTCGTTTAGGGGAGTATTTAGTGAGATAGGCCATAATGTTTGCGGGCTACATCCTGAGGGCAGGTAGTGCCCTGCAGGTCATAGAGCGCAGCATAATAGTCTCGTGCAATTTGAAGAAGTTTTGCTGGTAACCGTTGCGTTACGCCCTGTGAGTCGCCCAATTTAGCTATATATGTAGCTGGGTGTTTTTTGGCTATCATTCGTGCTAGTAACCTCCCACTTTTGTCCCCATGTAGATGAAAAAGGGCCTTTAGAGCGTAAGTACGATCGGTGATAGGTTGTGTTCGTAAGTGTAGTTAAGGATCTGCGTAGTTCAATCAGGTGAGCCATAGTTTCAGGGTTACCCTCCCATTTGTGGTCGGAGGATGTCTGGGTTATCTGGAGCTGCAGGTCTCGCATAGCTGCTGATCGGTGTTTAGCCAGTTCAGCGCCCTTTCTGATAAAGTAGCCTCTGATCACACATTTGTGCGCCTCCCACACTAGTGGTGAGGCTACCTCGCCAGTGGCGTTCTCAAAAAGTCCGTGAGGACCTGCCGTCCTTCCTCAGCCACAAGCGGGTCAGATAAGAGTGAGTCATTAAGGCGCCAGTTAGGGGCAGTCGGCTTGAACATTGGGGAGCGCAAAGTGATAGAGACAAGAGCGTGGTCCGACCACGTGGCCGTACCAATAGCTGCGCTGCATAGAGCTGAGAGGTGGTATTGTGGTATGAACAAGTAATCTATCATGGAGTAGGATTGGGAGGGATATGCATAGAATGAAAAGTCTTTGCCCGTAGGATGTAGTGTTCGCCAGCAATCTGCAAGTCTCAATGCATGTAGGGAGTTACGGCGTGAGCGCAAGATGTGTAGTGGGATGGACGAGTTACCCGCGAAAGTGTCCCAAGATGGTTCTAAGGGCACATTCGGGTCCCCTCCCAGCACGACCAACCCCTCAGCAAAGTCCTGCAGTGCGTGCAGTGTAGTGGAGAGGAACTTATGTTGTGCTCTGTTGGGGGCATAGCAGTTGGCAAAGGTGTATACCTGGTCTAAGATCCGGCCCTTGACAAAAACAAAGCGGCCTACCGCATCAGTCACAGAATCAAGTAGCTGAAACGGGACGCGTCTGTGAAACAAAATCTCAGTCCCCTTAGTTTTAGCCTCCGTATTATTGCTATAGAAGCCTAAGTGGTAATAAAAGTTTGTCAGAGTGGGCGCCTTCCCTTCCTGGAAGTGAGTCTCCTGTATAAGCACAACTGAGGCCTTCTGGGATCGGAAGTCGCTCATGGCGTGGGAACGTTTTTCAGGGACATTTAAACCATTAGCATTAATGGAAACCATGACCAGATCCGCAGGCGTAAGTGGCATGCCGTGTACGGTCGACATATCAATATCCTGAGGGGGTAGGGAAACAAAACAATGGAAGACAAGGGAAAACTATATACAATCACAAAGAGGCGATGAGCGGCGGGTGCAGCAACGACACTAGTGAAAACACCAGATGACGACTGCACTCTGCAAAGCCGCTAACCTCGGCGGGGTACGCAGCTGAGCCCCAGGCGGGACCAACAAATAATTAAAAGGAAAAAAGTGATAAACACGACGGTGTGGAGCCGCTCAACAACTCAAAAAGGCAGTAAAGTAAACATTGCAGTTACTGAATTATTGGAGACGAACCTGACCGGATTTGGGGTCTGGACAAGTCCCTCTCACGAATTCTGAAAAAAGGGGACCCATTACGCGGTCAGTCCAACTGTGTGAGACAACAAAAAGTCCACCCAATCCAATAGTGATATCTTGCCAAAGTTAGAATGGTGGGAAGGCTGGGCAACGAGGGGTTTTCTACTCATTAGTGAGCATCGACCGGTGCCTCAGTCCTCGGTCAGTAATCTCCGGAAGCCTCATCCGTAACGAATAGCCCTAGGGTGGGGTGGTAAAGAAACCAGCAGGACGCTCTGTGCCGTCTAGCGATTATATTTTAAAAAGGTACAAGCAGCATATTTGGGTGGCAAATCGTAGAGAGGGTTGGAAACTTCAGTTTGTTATCAGTAGACTTTCCAGGCATGTAGGGGCAGCCAAACATGGGCTCGCATGGTTCGACTGCAGAGCCCGGATATAGCAATCCAGCCAGGTAGATTTGTGGAGTGGGAGCAAGGTGTGTCCAGGTCACATCTGTGAGCCGGTGCGTCTCCCAGCCTGACCACGACTTTCCCCGGGACGTGGCGGGAGAGTCTGGCGTGAGCCACGTGCCGCTTGATTGTAGGGAGCAAGGGGATCTGGCCAGGGGAATTGCAAAGGTGGTAGTTGAAGGTCCGTCGATTAGAGTCGCTACATCCTCCGGGGATTGTAAAATATGAGTCCCTTGATCCGAGAGAACTGCTAGGCCAGTTGGAGTGTGCCGGCAGTAGCGAAGCTGTTGGTCACGTAAAAGCGATGTAAGCGGTTTCAGGGCACGTCTATAGGCCAGGGTCGCCGGTGATAGGTCTGGGTACAGTTGGAGCTCAGTCCCTTCGTAGGAGAATTGTGTAGCCTCACGTGCTTTATGTAGTAGGTCTTCTTTGAGGCCAAAATTGTAGAGGCAGCATATTACGTCCCGTGGTGGGGGCCCTTTGGGCCTGAGGGCTCTATGCACCCGAACAAAATCAATGGCTGAGGGTTCAGGTCTGTCTAGCAAAGTATTAAAAATTGAAGAAAGCATACCCGTCAGTTGATCCACAGATGTTTCCGTTTCAGGTAAGCCCCTTTAGTCAAAGGTTTTTGCGGCGGCCCCGGTTATCTAAGTCCGCTATGTGGAGGGCCATATTACGAAGTTGAGTAGAGCGTAATTGCAGGACCGATGTGGACACTTCTTGAGCCAGCCGCAGTGAGTCAGACTTGAGCCAGCCGCAGTGAGTCAGATCCCTGTTCCAGCGTGTCCACCCTGTGCAAAAGGCCCTGAATGTCTTGGCGCACGTGTTGCAGTTCCGCCATGATAGAGGAGCGTAATTCTGCATTTGCCTCCTTTTTAAGTCTGATTTTGTGTGCAAATTGCGGAGCAAGAGGAGCCAAACCGCTGGGTCTACCGAGGTAGCTTCTTCTGTGTGTGATGGGGGGGAGCATGGAAGTTTCAGGATCTGCCTGTGTCCTCACTTCATCCGCCATTTTGTCCGGACCCGCTGGGAGACCCGAAAGCCCCACCAAAAAACGGCACAGAGATGGGGTGTCTGACACCCGGTCAGGTCCCTGAGGCTTCTGGGCGCCGGGGTCTTGTTAGATTTTCCCCATCGCCGGTCAGGGAGTGCAGGAGAGCTGTATAGTGCAGAAGTCTGAGCGGAGCTCTTCACTCACGCGGCCATTCCGGATGGAGCCCAAGCCACGCCCCCCCCCCCCAGTTGAAAATCTTTTTATCTGCTGTATTTGAAACGTGGGATGCAAAGTTAACAATATATGATAAAATAGATATTCGGCACAGAGATGATTTGTTCTGAGATAGTTGACAAATTAAAAATGAGCAAATTTACATTATTTTTTTCTTTCATTCGTTTATCTATTAACGCATTCTTGGAATGAAAGCTTCTGAAGTCCTGGAGGGCGTCCTTGTATCTTGCAGTGTCAAGTAAGGCTAGGGTCAGATGAGCGCATTTTGTACGTACAGCATTTTGTGCCGTACGGACGGACGGACGTACTTACTGACTGACCACAAGGTAGTGGCCACACAGTCCGTTTTTTTTCACTGTTGTATTTTTTGACTGATATATAGCAGGGAAAATAAATTACAATGAAAAAAACATTCTGTCTGTCAAAAATGCTGGACTTATAAATACAGTCCCTCTGACCTCGTTCATCACTCACACACAAAGCTACACGGACGTTGCAGACGTGGCGTACTCCGCACGTCCGTTCTAGCAGTATTTCGTTCTTGCCTAACCTGCGTCCGTTTGCCGCGTCCGTTGTGCTTCCGCACTTCTGTGCGGACGTACTTCTTGTGTGGGGCTCCATTTAACACAATTGTATGCTGTCACGGACGTCCTTATGTGCGGTAACACGGACGTGAACACTGCATTCGTCTGACCCCAGCCTAAATAGAATACAGTCTGCATTATCAGCATACAGGCAGAAATGGCCTTTTTGTCAAATACTGCAACCCTGATAAAGATAAATAAATAAAATGTTCAGATCTCCTGCTTATGGGGATCATAATGAGATTATCAATGCAGCTTCCAAAAATGCCAATAGAATATGAAAATATATGTGGCAGGATTCCAGTTATGTAAATTACAGTAGCACCTTGTTTCTGTGCTGTACAGTGCTTTTTTTTTTCTTCTTCAGTCTTTATAACCCTCAGACTAGTGGTGCACCGAAATGAAAATTTCCGGGCGTTACCGAAAATTTAGGATCAGTTCGGCCTGAAAACCAAAACTGACTTTTCCCCTCCGATTTATTTTAACCCTTTCGCTGCTGAGCCATTTCACCCCCTGTGTGCTGAGCTCATTTTTACCGGTTTTGCTCAGGTTTAAACGTGATTTAAAGTCACATTTTATTGTACGACCCAGACAAATTATAAATCGCTCTTTCCGGCAGATTCATAATATATCATTATTATATGTATACGTCATGTCCTGCCTGAATATTATAACAAAAATGCAATAACATTTTAATTTTCAATCATCTACAGTGTGTAAAGTGTGTTGTGTTAAAAAAAAAAAAAAAAACTTTCATCATGCGAGTCTTTGCGTTTGTCTTTGCGGTTATATTTTCTATCGGGTGCACTTGTTAAGTAACGTCCCCATTTCTAATTTTTTTTTTGGGGGGGGGGGGGGTTTGTGATATATAGCAAAGGCCCCACCCCCCATAGAATCGTTAGTGCAGCATCGTTGTTCACATAATTGAAATGGGAAATATTGCTGCATTAATAAAACTAAAAAAAAACAAACTTTTTTTTGTTTACATATAACATGGTCATGTTTGGTATGATTGGAAAGGCCAATGCTCTGGCCGTTCCAATGATGCCAAACATTAACCCCTAGCTGCCATGGATCGAGAGATCGGGGTTCATTGGAACCTCCATCTCCACCATAGATGGCAGCTAGGCATTAACTCCCGAACTGATGTCATCGCGTGCGCAGGCAGGAGGGGTATCCTGGAAGCTTGGCCGACATCCAAGATGTTGGCCAGTTCCGGGAGGGGTCTGTGATCTGGCACCTGTTGGCACCGAATCGCAATCCAGCCACTAAGGAGGTTAAAGGCAGCAAACGCTTGGAAGCCAAGGCTGTGCCCTTCCAAGCAGTACCTGCCTTTTTGCAGTGCCGCGTACGGATGGGGGAGGGAGAGCGGTCCAAAGGATCGGAATCGCAGCTGCAAAGGGAGGACGTGCTCAGCGCACCCTCTGTAGCCAAGTGCCGATGCGGCAGGACGCGCTGAGCATCGAAGTGGTTAAGAGTTTTTTTGCAGAATTGTATTATTACTAGACTTAATTTAAATTCATGATATTAATTTAATAAATCCACAGTAACACTTAAGATATTTTTGTCCTATTTTGGTGGTGTTATTTTGGATCTAGTGCATACATTCATGTGTAAAATTTTGTGGACACACACACACGTTTTATAGTTTAAGACAGGGCTTGATAAAGCTGGTAGCCACTGGCTCCTAAATTTCCAGTTTATTTTACACCAATTTAAAAGCAGTCTTTGGCATCTAAAAACCCTTATTTGGCTTCAATGTTTTCTTCCTGTCTCCTACATTTAATGTAAATATATCCAGCCCTGGTGTATGTATTTATAAAGGATTTTACCAGGAAGGTTACATTGAGATTTCTCTCGTTTTCAAGTATGTCCTGGGATTAAGCAACATTACAGTGTTACAGAAATAGAGTAATAAAATGTAAAATATTTTAAAAATTGCACAAATATACAGATTAACAGACAATCTAGTCACTGTTACACGTTTACAGGTGCATTCTGTATTGAGGCATGTTCATAGGGAGCTCTTAAGTGACTTTAGACTGGGAAGATTTGATGGCGTCTGGGAGGTTATTCCATAATTGTGGTGCTCGGTAGGAAAATGAGGATCGAGCCACCTTCTTTTTGTATTGTGGTATTGCAAGTAAGTTGCAGGTCCTGGATCGGAGGTTATAGGATGAGGGAACTGCTTGGGGAAGCAGCCTATTCAGGTAGGGTGGTAGCTTCCCAGAAAAGCTCTTAAACACCAGGTTGGAAAGGTGAAGGGTGCGTCTAGATTCCAGCGACGGACAGTTTAGCTCTTTTAACATGTCACAATGGTGGGTCATGTAGTTACATTGTAGCACAAAGCAGCAGAATGAGTTATACGATGTAAGTTTCTGGAGGTGTGTTTGCGGGGCAGCTGCATACACTACATCTCCGTATTCAATAGCTGGCTTAAGCATTTGCCGTACAGACAGGATTTGGTTCTGTACAGGGCAGCTAGTTTGGGGTAAAGTTTAGAGTTTTTCGATGTGGGGGTCAAAGGAAATATTTTGGTCTAACCACATACCTAGATATTTGAGAGAAGTGACTGTGGTCAGCCTGTCATTTGATCTTGTCCTGACAACTAGATGGGGCGATTGCAATTTGTGTAGTTTAGGTGCTGTTCCAAAGAGCATCGTTACAGTTTTGTCAGTATTTTTAGTTTATCTGCAATCCACTTTTCTACCTCTGACTTGTTCTTGCAGCACGGCCTCAAGCTGCGGGAGATTTGGGGTTGCTGGTATAGATTAGTGTCGTCTGCGTACATGTGTACAGTTGAGGCTTTGCAGACATTGGGCAGATCATTTATGAATATTGTGAATAGCAGGGGGCCAAGTATCGAGCCTCTGGGTACACCGAATGTGACTGGGAGGGAGGAGCTGCCAGAAATGGACACCTTGCAACCGATCAGATACATACGACTAAAACCAGGTTAGCGTCATTTTTCTGTTTGTCTCTGTGTCTGTGTCTGTGTCTGTCTCTGTGTCTGTCTGTCTCTGTGTCTGTCTCTGTGTCTGTCTCTGTGTCTGTCTCTGTGTCTGTCTCTGTGTCTGTCTCTGTGTCTGTCTCTGTGTCTGTCTCTGTGTCTGTCTCTGTGTCTGTCTCTGTGTCTGTCTCTGTGTCTGTGTCTGTGTCTGTGTCTGTGTCTGTCTCTAATAGGGTGTCCAATGACAACAGAGCAAAGAAAATAAGTAAATAACAGCTGTACATTGTGATATTGTTTTAACACAGAGATATATATATATATCTCTATCTCTAGCAATGGTCTACACTTCTAGGCTCAAAAAAGTCGCCAAAAGACCACATGCACAAAAAATACCTAACAGCAAAAAGCACCAGGTAACAAAGTGATAAATAAATAGAAACCGCTAAAATCATAATTTGGGTCCGTACAAACCAACTCCCAGATGCAGAGGCAAGGTTCCCAACGTTTTGGCGAGGATTCACCTTTATCAAGGTATACCTTTTTATAAAGGCGAATCCTCGCCGAAACGTTGGCTCCTAACTTTTGTAGCTGGCTTCTAGATTCAAAGCAAATTTGTCAAGTCCTGGTTTAAGACCTTTACATATCCCAGCAATTCAGAGAACTCTGAATTACTGCGATGTGTAAATGTCTTCTGCAACTATAAACTTTATTATTTGCTGGGTGAAGGCTTTTGCACCTCCTGTGCTATGGACACGCTCAGCTCGTCCTAGCACAGGAGGCAGCAATCAGCCGGGATTCCAGCTGATTGCTGCCCCCCCCCCCCCCGTGTGGGCTGACATCTTGCATGTCAGTCTGGGACCCCAGGGGGAAGATAGATGTCATCGCGGCGGCACGATTTTAGCTCTTTTAACATGTCACAATGATGGGTCGTGTAGTTACATTGTAGCACGAAGCGGCAGGATGCGTTATACAATGTAAGTTTCTGGAGGTGTGTTTGCGGGGCAGATGCATACAATACATCTCCACATTCAATAGCCGGCATAAGCATTTGTTGTACAATCTTTCTTACACTTGGGGGCTGGATCGTGATCCTCTCCCAGAGCTGGCCGACATCTTGGATGTCAGGCAAGCTTCTGGGAACTCCCCCTGATGACTGGCGTCATCGTACATTGCGCGATGATGTCAGTTCTGGAGTTTATTATTTATTTATTTATAAAGGATTTTACCAGGAAGGATACATTGAGATTTCTCTCGTTTTCAAGTATGTCCTGGGTTCAAGAACATGGTTACAGAAATACAAAGTAGTAAAATGCAAGGCATTAACACAAAACAAATATACAGATTTACAGAAAATAAATATGTATGAAATAGTCATTATGTTACATGTTTACAGGTGCATTCCTTATTGAGGTATGTTAATAGGGAGCTCTTAAGGGACTTTAGACTGGGGGATGATTTGATGGCGTCTGGGAGGTTATTCCATAATTGTGGTGCTCTGTAGGTAAATGAGGATTGAGCCACTTTCTTTTTGTATTGTGGTATTGCAAGTAAGGTGCCGGTCCTGGATCGGAGGTTATAGGCTAAGGGAAGCAGCCTATTCAGGTAGGGTGGTAGCTTCCCAGAAAAGCACTTAAACATCAGGTTGGAATGGTGAAGAGTGCGTCTAGATTCCAGCGACGGCCAGTTTAGTTCTTTTAATATGTCACAATGGTGGGTCATGTAGTAACGTTGTAGCACAAAGCGACAGAATGAGTTATACAATGTAGTAAGTTTCTGGAGGTGCGTTTGTGGGGCGGCTGCATACACTACATCTCCGTATTCCATAGCTGGCATAAGCATTTGTTGTACAATCTGCTTTCTTACCACGGGGCTCGGCAGGATTGGTTTCTGTGCAGGGCACCTAGTTTGGGGTAAATTTTAGATGAGAGTTTTTCGATGTGGGGGCCAAAGGATAGATTTGGGTCTAACCACATACCTAGATATTTGAGAGAAGTGACTGGTCAACGTGCCATTTGATTTTTGTCCTGACACATAGATGGGGTGTTTGCAATTTGTGTAGTTTAGATGCTGTTCCAAAGAGCATTGTAACAGTTTTGTCAGCATTTAGGCCCCGTTCACACTGCGATTTATCGCGCGGATTTTGCCGTGGCATTTTGCTGCGACGTCGCGCTGTGTAGCTTCTCCAATGGAGCTGTTCACATCTTGCCGTGCGATGTCGCTGGTACATGACCCTTTTTTTGTGATTTGCTCTCTGCGATTTGTATTGGTGGTGCTTTGCAAAAATCGCACAAAACAGCGATGTCGCGCGACATTATCGCACCATGCTGCGAATATGAAAATCGCGCGATTTTCAAATCGCACTGTGTGAACGGGGCCTTAGAAAAGTTTATCTTTGATCCACTTTTCTACCTCCTGTGAATTGGCCTTGCAGCACGGCCTCCAGCTGTGGGCGATCTGGTTTGCTGGTATAGATTAGTGTCGTCTGCGTACATGTGTACAGTTGAGGCTTTGCAGACGTTGGGCAGATCATTTATGAATATTGTGAATAGCAGGGGCCCGAGTATCGAGCCTTGGGGTACACCGCACGTGACTGGGAAGGGGAGGGTAGTGCTGTCAGAAATGGACACGTATTGCGACCAATCAGACACGTGACTGAAACCAGGTTAGCGTGCGATCACCAATACCAGAGTTTTTAAGTTTTTGTAATAAGATGCCATGGTCTACTGTGTCAAAGGCCTTGGCAAAATCAAGGAAGATGGCTCCAGTTAGGTCTCCTTGTTCCATGCCAGCCTGGATATCATTGGAAACTTTTAAAAGGGCAGTTGTGGTTGAATGATTTGGACGGAAGCCGGATTGATCTGGGATTAAATAATTACAAGATTACTAGGGATGCACCGATACCGATACTAGTATCGGTATCGGGGCCGATATTGTCGTTTGCACGAGTACTTGTTACTCGTGCAAACGGCCCGATACATCCCCGCCGATACCGGAAGCCGGCGCTGGGCCGGCTTGCCGGTATCCACGGGGCTGGGGAAGCTGGCCGCGTGGATGTAAAGCACGCGGCCAGCGTTCCCCTCCGCGCGCCAAATACTCACCCTTCCTGAAGTTCCGGTCGCTGGGCAGTGATGCGTTCCTGCGGCCACTGGGCGCTCCTGTGACGCTGCCTCTCGGCTGGAGGCAGCGTCACAGATGCGCCCGGCGGCCACGTGAC
Organism: Leptobrachium leishanense; assembly: GCA_009667805.1. Classification (NCBI taxonomy): domain Eukaryota; kingdom Metazoa; phylum Chordata; class Amphibia; order Anura; family Megophryidae; genus Leptobrachium; species Leptobrachium leishanense. The sequence goes on from CM019070.1 coordinate 114,986,104, forward strand.
CGCATCACTGCCCAGCGACCGGAACTTCAGGAAGGGTGAGTATTTGGCGCGCCGGAGGGGAACGCTGGCCGCGTGCTTTACATGCACACGGCCAGCGTTCGAGCTGGGGCCAAATCCATGAGACCTGGGGGCCAAATCCATGAGACCTGGGGGCCAAATCCATGAGACCTGGGGGCCAAATCCATGAGACCTGGGGGCCAAATCCATGAGACCTGGGGGCCAAATCCATGAGACCTGGGGGCCAAATCCATGAGACCTGGGGGCCAAATCCATGAGACCTGGGGGCCAAATCCATGAGACCTGGGGGCCAAATCCATGAGACCTGGGGGCCAAATCCATGTGAGCTGGGGGACAAACCCATGTGAGCTGGGGGCAAATCCATGTGAGCTGCGGTCAATCTCATATAAATTTTTATGAGGTCTGTACCTATTGGAAAGCGTCACATGACATTAAATAAAAGTATCGGTACTCGGTATCGGTGAGTACTTTTAAAAAGTATCGGTACTCGTACTTGGTCTTAAAGTGGTATCGGTGCATCCCTAAAGATTACTATCAGTATTGGAACTGAGTGTAAACACATTTTTCCAGAATTTTTGACATTACAGGAAGCTATGATGTTGGATATCAAAGTATTGTCTCCACTTTTATGGATAGGTACCACTTTCGCAGTCTTCCAGAGTTTGGGTATATATCCAGTCGCCAGTGATTCATTGATTAGGGTTGTGACAGGTTTTGCAATTGCCGACGTGCTGATTTTCAGCAGCATTGCTGGTATTTGGTCAGGTCCTGACTGGTGTTCCCTTTTTTTGGTTACAGAGAAGTTTAGTAATGGCACTGACAGGCACCGTTCTAAAACTAAATTTTCCTTTGATACAGGGTTTTTGCACAGTTGGAAGGATCTGACTTGTGTGCTGCTTTTCTGAATGTGTTTCAATTGCTAGCTTAGCAATCAGGGTGTTGGTGCATCCAACAAAATAGTGATTAAAGGCATTTGCTACATCTAGGGGGTGTTGCAGGGTTTGGTTGTTTACTTTGACAGCAGCTGGTTGGGAGTGAACAGGGGGTGATTGTATGTTAGTTATGATTTTCCAAAAAATTTCTCAGGTTTGATATGTTATTGTTTAGATTTTCATTGAAGTATTGGGCTTTGGCCATTTTTGTTTGCTTTGTGCATGCATTCCGCCATTTTCGTTATTCACAATGATCGTTCATGGATCCAGTACTCTTGAAATTTGACCAGAGTGAATCTCTAAGCTGGTACATGTGTGTGAGGTCAGCTGTAACCCAGGGGAGATGTGCCCCTTTGACTCGCACTTTACACAGCAGGGCATGGGCATTCCAGACTTGCAGGAGCTCTGACTAAAAGTATTCAAAGGCACAGTCCAGGTCTGGGGTTAGGTTTAGCCTGTACCACGTGAGCAGTTTGAGATCATTTCGGAAGGATTCAAGATTAAATTTCTTGAAGGACCTGGTGATTATTACCTTTTTTTTGGGGGAGATTTTGTGGCCTTTATTTTGCACACACAGTACACTAGACAGTGATCACTGAAGCTATTAGCGAGAACACCTGCCTCCTGTATTCTATCAGGACATGAGGCGAGAATCCAGTCCAGCAAGGTATGGTTAAAGCTTTTCATATTAATGCGAATGGGGGAGGAGATTTGTGTTAACTGGGAGCAGTGTTTATTGTTTTTAGAATTCAGACAGTCAACATTAAAGTCGCCGAGGACCAGCAGTTCACTTTAGTTTTGAGCTACCAAATTACTAAGGATTTGGGTTATGTCAGAAAAGGAGAGCACTGGGGAGCTCGGTGGGCGATAGAATCCAGCAACAATAATTGGTTTACCGAAAGGGATCTCAATAATACCAGAAAGGAAATCAAAAGTGGCTGGGGAGCTAGAGTTTTGCAGAGGGGTGAACTTTGTGGACTCGTCAACATAAATAACAATTCCTCCTCTCTTTTGCTCTGTCCTTTCTATAACATGAATACCCTTGTATTGATATGGCAGAGTCTGGTACTTTTAGGGGTTAGCCATGATTCTGTCAGCACGATGACTAGGGTTAACCCCTAGCTGCCACCAATGGTGGAGATGGGGGTTCCAATGAACCCCCTATCTCCCGATCCGTTGGAGCTAGGGATTAATGTTTGATATCGTTGGATCGGCCAGAGCATGGCCTTTCCAACGATACCAAACATGACCATGTAAAAAAGTAATTATAAAAAAAATAAAAAATTTTGGTTTGTTAATGCAGCAATATTGTTCCCATTTCCATTAACGATTTTTGTATGGGGTGCGTTTGTTAAAAATCGCGTAATTTTCCCCCAAAAAAAGTAACAAAACCCCATTTCTAATTTTAAGAAGCGCAACCCATAGAAAATATAATCACAAATGCTTGCATGTTTGAAATGTGAAAGAAAAAAAAAAAACACTTCACACGTTGCAAATTATTAAAAATTCTAATTTTATTGCACTGTCTGTATATTATAAAATTATATATTATGAATCTGCCAGAAAGAACGGTGTGTGTGTGTGTGTGTGTGATGAATATGAGATGTCTGGGTCATATAATAAAATAAGGCTTCAAAACGCGTTTAAACTTGATGAGCGAAACCGGTAAACATGAGCTACGCACACAGGCGTGAAATGCCTCAGCAGCGAAAGGGTTACGCAGCAAATAGCTATTTGAGATGAACAATACAAACCTTAGCTGCACGCCGGGGCAATTAAGACCACCATTTTAATCACACAGCCAGGCATCACTCCTCAATGCAATAAATCTATGAAGGTTGATTGTTTCGGCGTGTCAAACGACCTTTATAGATTTATTGCATTGAGCGAGGAGTGATGCCTGGCTGATAGAATGGTGTTAATTTTGCCTCCTGTTAATATTGAGCGCTGACCCAGGTTTATGTGTGTTATGTTACGGATCCGGGTATCCCTGGCGCCCCTTTCCGCAGAAACAGATATTTCCACACACAGTAGACTACACGTACTGTAGATGTTTCTCATTCGAAATCCAAATGGAGAATGCTTCTTTATTTCAAATACAGTTGAGACAGCCCCCTCCCTTCCAGAATACATTACAGATAACAGGCTCCAGCCACTGGACAACAGAAAAGACATTCAACACAATGGAATGTTTACACATGCGTCTTCTCTAAACAGTGTGCTGGGGCTAGGGGAACAAAGGAGTCTTCTTACAGAGAGGGAAACACAGGAGGTTAGAGTGCAAACTCTTGAGCAAGGGTCATCTCCTACTGTTTTGGGAGTGCAAAACAGAACTTCTACTGTAACATACAGATACACACTTTGACACTGCATAGCACATCACACAACACTCTACAGTTTATTGTCTCTGTATATAGTGTAAAGAAAATAAATGTAAAATAAACTTTGGGGCTGCCGTTTCGTCACAATGCTCTCCCCATGATCAGCAGTCTGGCAGACACAGCCAGACCCCGACGGGTCGGCTCGGGGAATGTCCGGGCTTGCTCACAGCTAGCGTTCAAGTTCAGTTTGTCGACTCAACCCATCAGCATTGCTGTTCTGCTGCCCTGGCCGATAGTGGATTGTGAAATCAAAGGCTTGTAGGGCTAGGCTCCATCGCATAGCCTGCCATTGTCTCCTGCGACACGGTGAAGCCAGACTAATGGGTTGTGGTCTGTGAGCAGGGAAAAGGGGCGGCCATAGAGGTAGGGCTGCAACTTCTTTAGGGCCCACACAACAGCGAGGCATTCCTTTTCGATGGCCGCATACCCAACCTCCCGTGGCAGTAACTTCCGGCTCAAAAAGGCCACAGGATGCTCTTGTCCATCCTCACCAACTTGGCTCAGTACTGCCCCCAGTCCAAATGTAGAAGCGTCTGAACGAGAAAACATGTAGATGGATCAGGGGCAGATAGCAGAGGGGCATCAGTGAGAGCACGCTTTAGCTGTTTGAAGGCTTCCTCGCACTCTGAGGCCCAGGCCACCTGACTGGGTAGGCTCTTTTTTTTTTGTCAGATCGGTCAGAGGCTTCGCTATGCTGCTATAGTTGGGGACAAATTTTCTATAGTAGCCTGCCGTCCCGAGAAAAGCCAGTACTTGAGGTAATAGTCAACTGGCCCACACCCTGCACTAAGACCCAACTTTTGCTGGCTCGGGCCGCTGTTTTCCCCCACCCAACCGGTGACCAAAGTATTGTACCTCAGCCATACCGCTGTGACACTTTTCTGGTAAGTCAGCCCAGCTTGATGGATTCTGTCTAGTACAGTTTTTATGTGGAGGAGATGCTCCGCCCAGGTCGCGCTGTAGATGGCGATGTCATCTAATTAGGCCCCGACAAAGCCTTGGAGGCCATCTAGTAATCTGTCCACCATCCTCTGAAAGGTGGCCTTGGCATTCTTCATCCCGAAAGGCATTACCTTAAATTTGATACAGGCCAAATGGGGTGATGAATGCTGATTTGGGAATGGCATCTGGAGCCAGGGGGATCTGCCAGTATCCCTTACATAGGTCTATAGTAGTCAAATAATTCCCCCTAGCTATCCAGTCCAACAGCTGATCTACTCGAGGCATGGGGTAGGCATCGGTTACAGTCTTCTCATTGAGTCTCCTGTAATCCACACAGAACTGGGTAGTCCCATCCCACTTGGGTACTAGGACTACAGGGGAGGCCCATGGGCTGTCTGAGCCCTCAATGACTCCCAGGCAGAGCAGCTCCTTGCGCATCCCGACTCTAACCAACTCAGGGATGCGTAAAGGAGGTTGCTTAAGGGGGGGGTCTGGCCCAGTGTTTCTACCTTGTGCAGGGCTAGCTCTGTGTAGCCGGGCTTCCCAGACAGGACTCCTTGGTTCCTGGCTAGCAGAGCCTGGGCTTGCTCCTTTTCCAGGTCGCTAAGCGCTTCTCCTAGCTTTACAGATTCCACCTTGTCTGATGGGGTTCCCTTCCCCAGGAGGTCAGGTTAGGTAAGGTAAGCCCTTCTACATCTTTAGAGGCGAGGGCGCAAATGGCTGCCACCTCCTCAGGCCGCTCATGGTAGGGTTTCGGAATGTTCACGTGGAACATGCGTCTGACCCTCTCCTCAGTGCACGGAACCACTAATATATATTGTCTTTCTTTTATTCTACGACTCGATAGGGACCTTGCCAAGCTGCCTGCTGTTTGTTTTGCCTCGTAGGTTCCAGCACTAGGACTTTTTGTCCCATCTGGAAGCTGCGGTCTCGGGCCCCCCTATCACACTAGTTGCGCTGGCACTGCTGAGCCGATGGGAAGTTCTCACGGACAGCCTGGTTGAGCTCTCCCATTCGGTCCCTCAGCTCCAGGACGAACTGCATAATAGGGGTCCCTTCTGCACTCTCCTCCCCTTCCCAGTATTCTCTAACCAGGTCAAGGGGCCCCCTCACCCTCCGCCCGTACAGTAATTCGAAGGGGGAGACCCCAGTGGATTCTTGGGGGACCTCCCGGTAGGCAAACAGAAGGTGCAGCAGGAACTTCTCCCAATTTTTGCACTTGGTGATAAAGGTAGCCAGAAGTTGTTTCAGGGTGCCATTGAATCGCTCGCATAACCCATTGGTTTGTGGGTGATAAGGGGAACTCCTGATTGACTTTATGCCACACAGCCTTCACAACTGGTTGGTAACTTCCGCGGTAAACTGGATGCCCTGGTCCGAGAGTATCTCCTGGGGGAATCCCACCGTTTCGGCCCGGATGTCGGTCAAGGCAACCGCTTGGGGTACCGGGTGGCATAATCCACTACGGTCAAAATGTACTTCTTCCCCACGGGCTGGGCTTGGCCAGGGGTCCTATGATACCGACAGCAACCTGGCTAAAGGGATCCTCCACAATGGGGAGGGGGTGTAGCTTCCACGGAGTAAGGGATATCCTAAAGTAGATATCTGAGTACGGACAGCGCCAGACACGGATATACCACATAATCCTCAGTAACTCTTGTCTATATTTCTGGGGCACTATGAGCTGATGTGGGGCTGGAATCTGAACCTCTCCTCTCTGGTACCCGATATAACAGCCCCTTTTTCCCAAATAAATTGTTCTCCTCGTCCCTCCTCTGCCCTACTCCTATAAACTTCTAAGGAGGGGTCCTCTCTCACCTTCCTCCCTGAAGTCAGTGGGGGCATCCCAGGGAAGGGTACTAGCGACTCGAGTGGGCGCAGGGCTATTGCTCCTTACCTGAGCCTCGTTGGAGTGCGAGTTGACCCCTGCAGCATGACTCTGCCCTCTTGTCACTGCGCAGGTTTCCTCGGCAGGACAAAGGGAAAAAGCCGATTGTGAGCTGGCCCAGATCGTTTCCCAGTAGTACATCCGCTGGTAGGTCTCTCATCAGACCAACCTCCACCATGCCTGCTCCGGTGCCCCAGTTCAGGTGGACCCGGGCTGTGGGTAGTCTGTGCACTACTGCTCCTCCAGCCACCCGGACTGCTACTGCTCCATTGGTTTTGTCAGCATCCCGGACCAGATGGTGTTTTACCTAGGTGATGGTGGCTCCGGTGTCTCGAAGACCATGAGCTGGTTTCCTGTTAATCCACCACCGGTTGTCGGTGGTGTTGGTGGTTGTCCTCTGCGGCGGCCTGCACAGGGTTCACTTTGTGTAGGATGGCCCAAGTTTCTTCATCCCCTGTAGATACTCAAATAGTGAGGTGGTATTTGGGCACTTTGTGGTAACAATGAACTGCGGCCCGTGACTTTGGAGGGGGACCGGGTCGAGCCCCGAGAGGGTGCTGGTTACTCCTGGTACATTGACTCCTCACATGTCCCAGTTGGTTGCAAGCGTAGCACCGAACCCCTGATCTGGGATCCGAACAGGACCCCAATGAGAGCGGTTCACCTTCCATTCTCAGTTGTTCGGTGGCCCCACTGGGCATTGGAGACAGACGGGGTTGGGGATTCGGGGTCTGGCGTTGGTGCCTCCTGGCATCCTGATGCTCATCCGTAAGGAGGGCAACCTCTGAGATTGTGAGGGGCAGTCGGTCTCGGACCCATTCCTGGGTTTCTGCTGGGATGCCATTTGTAAAATTGTTCCAGCAGCATTAACTGCATTACATCCTCTCCCGAGTCAGCCTGGCACCCTTGTATCCATTGTGATGCCGCTCGGTGCAGTTTGCAAGCCCATTCCGTATGGGTAGCTTTCTCAGTCTTAAGTCTCGGAAACGCCTGCGGTATGCCTCTGGTGTAAGTGCGTACCTGGCCAGTAGGACTTCCTTGACTCGGTCGTACTTGCGGGCTTCCACATCAAAAACAGTTCTGTAGACATCCGCTACGCGACCAGAGAGTTTGCTGGCCAGTATGGGAACCCAGTCTCTTGGATCAATCTCTTGCAGATTACACTGCCTTTCAAAATCCTGCAGGTACCCATCAAGGTCGTCGTCTGCCTTCACAAACACCGAAAAGCCTGGTATGGGACTTTACGGGCTACGGGCACCTGGATCAGGGAAGCTGGTGCTGCTCCCCCGGGTGGTTGCATACCTGACTGGCGATCTTTCTGAAAGCAAGCAAGTGTTGACGTCATCGATGATGGCTTGAATGACTTCCGCAGGTGGGTTAGGGCCAAAGTATGCCATCCTCATCTATTTTTGAAACTGTCTCTTCTACGGAGTCTTGGGACGCGGTTGACCTGGCGCGGTCGTCCTCCATGAGGGCAGCTTTTGGTTTGCTGCTTGTTGTCAGTCCTCGAATCTCTGCCAATTCTATAAGCGTTATCCGTTTCAGGTGCAGGTAAACGCTCTCCATTCAGCATTTCAGGTGTCCATCGGCTCCCTCAATTCCACCCTGCTGCCAACCAGTGTTACAGATCTGGGTATCCCAGGCGCCCCTTTTTCACTGAAACACAGGAGATCTTTCCACACACAGTAGACTACACGTACTGTAGATGTTTCTCATTCGAAATCCAAATAGAGAATGCTTCTTTATTTCAAATACACACAGGTGAGACAACCCCCTCCCTTCCAGAATACATTACAGATAACCGGCTCCAGCCACTGGACAACAGAAAAGACATTCAACACAATGGAATGTTTACACATGCGTCTTCTCTAAACAGTGTGCTGGGGCTAGGGGAACAGAGGAGTCTTCTTACAGAGAGGGGAACAAAGGAGGTTAGAGTGCAAGCTCTTGAGCAAGGGTCCTCTCCTACTGTTTTGGGAGTGCAAAACAACTTATACTGTAACATACAGATACACACTTTGACACAGCATAGCACATCACACAACACTATATACAGAGACCATAATCTGTAAAGAAAATAAATGTAAAGTAAACTTTGAGGTGGCTGTTTCGTCACATGTGAGTCACAATGGTTTTATTTTTCGTGATTGTTATATAGCAACCTGATTAGATCAGTACCTTCTTTTCTATCAGTTGGTCAGTTTGATTCCATTTTGGAGTTTTATATTTGTCATGGTGTTTTGACACCTTCTGACTAAGCCAACACACAACGTATGGTATAGAATATAAGCTCACAATTTGATTTACACTTTTGCTTACACCCAAATGAGAGGTCATTCATTGTAATATGTGGAGTACTGTCATGAATGGAGTGACAGTTTAACAGTATTGTTGAGAAGAGGTGCAGGATTGAAACACTTGGCCTCTTTCTAATGTGATATCTTAATTTAACAAGGTCTCCTATTTATGTGGCTAACTCAGGTTGCATACCAATCATTTTTCCCCTGGTTTCCCGTGAGTTGTTTTTTTTTTTGTATGATGTCAATTAAACCTTTAAACTCGAGTGCTAGGATGGAAGTAATAGAGGACCAGCTTTGTTGGTATTCATATGTGTTACTCTTTATGGAGCTGTTGTCCCTGTAATGGCGCAATCGAGCTAAAGCCTTGAGACCTGAGCGGGCCCCACCGTAGAACAGGCCACTAGTGCTGTTGCTCGTTCTTAGGACCCTCCCAACCCTCCCTACCCTTTTGCTCACCTCTCTTGTGCCTGCAAGGATTTCTAAGTTCCAAAGACATCTCAGAATTGATAAAGTTCTTCACTTTTAGTCCTAAAACTGGCTACTAGGTTAGGACATACTGTAGAGGAAAACTTCAAACATTGATATTGCTTGTTTTTAAAGGTCAACGATGAGCACCTTAATGATTTGATGTGCATTGACTAAAACGTGTACTCTGCAATACTGCCATGTGTATATTTACTAATTGAATAGTAAAACTCCTTTTAATGTTACTTTTATAAACTTTTTTTTTTTTTTTAAACTAGTTAACTCTTCCACCTTGGCCCATGTACCGACGGAATCCACTCAAATGGCTACCAGCTCAAGATTCGAGTTTGGATGAAAAGAAACAATTGGAGAAGAAACCAAAAAAGCATAAGTGATAACTGGGAAGGATGTGTTCAGTTCTCAAATGAGAATAGGACCTGAGTGCACAATTAACATTGGGTTTTAAATGTTTTCTACTAAGCAGAACATTGTGCGGATATCAAAATGTCAAGATTATTAGTCTCCTAGTCAAAGTATTTTTGTTTTGTAAACTTTATTTCTTGGTCAAACTGTGTTTTGACAATCGTCACATTTTGCCTTTTTGCTTTATACAAAATTTTGGGTTTCTGCAAATACAATTGTTACAATTGTGGCTAGATAGATATGTAGAATTTGCTTAGTATGAGTGATAGATGTTTCCATGACACTTCTTATTTTCACTCTCCCTTTTCTATGCTTTGTTCCATTTTTAACACCTGACCATTTGTAGGTTCCATATGGAACACCATAATCAGATCACACAATTTGAATGAATTTTGAAAAAGGTTGTACATTTTTACAGATTTGTCAACGTATCTCGTGCATAAACATGATTACGGCCTCCCCTGCAATTTGCTTTTGATGTTCCTCATAATAATAAAATTGTGGCACCTATTTTAGCCTCACACTCTGAGATGTGTCGTCGTGTTTGTCGGGTTTACTTTATTTTTGATAAGATTTACTTTTGGGTATAGAAGCCCTCTTGGTTTTAACTTAAGGGATTCCATTATTTAATGTTTGTGCCTGGTTTCTGATAAATTGCATCCTCTGAATAGCTCTACTTATCTCTTCCACACATTTATAGGCCCTGCACCTCACACATTTCAGGGGGTGAGGGTAGAACAGAGCAGCAAAACCATCCACCTGCTCCCTTGTTTATTAACACTCTGTCATCCGCCTCATGCAGACTTCCTTATATTAACTTGGTCCCCCATCCTGGATCATTTCGAACAAGGGAAGTAACAGAGGCGTTGTAAGACAGCCCATCAACTCTCATGTTTGATAATTAGAACTCTTAACCCCTTCACTGCTGAGCCATTTCACCTCTGTGTGCTGAACTAATTTTTACCGCTTTTGCGCATCATGTTTAAACGCGATTTGAAGTAAAGTTTTATTATACAACCCAGACATATTATATTGAAAGGGGAATAGCTAGGAATGGTCGCCACCTTGTCCCCTGGCAGCCATCTTGCATGGCTTTTATATAGAATAATACTAACTACCCTTGTAATCCTCTTGCTTAGATTCTAACATTCCAGGGATTTTCTGCTGTAGCAATTAAAACCTTTAAAATCCAGTTAGTGTAAATAGAGATGACAAGAGACCGGAGTTAAATGGAAAAGGTCACATAGGCCTTGGGCCTGGACAAAGAGTGAACAAAAGAATTAGTCTTCACAGCTGCATCCTTATCTGAAGTGGAGTGCCATCATGGCTGTGAGAAGGTACACCAGATCTCCTGCCTCCCTTCTAAATCAAGTTTGTGTCCAAAGATGTGTGTCTCGGAGATGGAGGGAGTGGGCATTTGGTCAGGGGATGTACCTTTTTACGATTCAATTTATAAGAATTGTGTCTTTGTCAATCCTCTACAGCGTGTAAAATGTTTTTTTTTTTTTTCTCTTTCGCATTTTATCATCCGAGCCTTTGCGGTTATATTTTCTATGGGGTGCGCTTGTTAAAGAAATTAGAAATGGGGACTCTTTACATTTTATTTTACCTTAGTGTGTTTTTGTTATATACATGCCAAGTAAATACACATTACACATATTCACACATACACTACCAATCATCACATACATATTGTCATAACCCCTACCTACTACCCTTTTGTATTCATTTTGTCACCCTAACACTAACTGTTTGTCGTCATGGAGTGTTGAGGAGCAGCAGCAGGTGAGAGGTAGAGAAGTGTCAGGGCATTGGAGTCGGGGGTAGCAGATGTGGAGCGGTGACAGGGCTTTGAGTCCTGAGAGGGACACCTGTGGAGCGGGGGAGAGGTGTAGGACTCAAAGTGAGGATGCCAGGCCAGGCCCATCTAGCAAAGGGACAGATGTGGCGCAAAGGACAGGATAGGGAGTCAGAGTGTTACCGGAATCCACCTGGCTCTTTCTGGAGAAAACTGTGCCGGCGCGGACAAAGACTGACTGGTCACAAGTCTCTTCAGGAAAGGCGAACTTTATTGTGATGTCACCACTCAGCCATGATTGAATCGCAAAGACTGAGTGCCTCTTACAGTCAAACATTATCAGGTACATCCCAATTAGCCCACCCCACAGTGACACTATCCCACCCCACGTGGGTCTGTATCTTCCCCTTACCGAATACAAAGACATTCCACAATTTAGGCAGTAAATTGGCATCATTCTCAGTATTTTGACAATCGGATAGTTTACAACCCTCTTAGATCCTGCGTGTGTCTATTTTCCTAGAACGTGTTTATTGTATACTTTAGATAAGGCCCCATCTGGTCTCACATCACTCATTGTTCGGGCCTCTAACTTCCTGACCTTGTTGGAACTATTTTCCATCCTGTCACTTCGTGCCAGTGTTTGCCCAGATCTTGTTAAACTAACAGGCCAAGCAATTAAATTAAGGAATTCTGGAGAATCTATGCAAGCAGGTCCTAATTGAGCTAATATTTGCTATTTACATTCGCGAGAACCAGAGTTCTGCACAAGATGGCTGCCTGCGTCCTTTACATTCCCCCCCCTTGGCTTGGGTTTCAGGTTCTCCTCCTGAGACCCATAGCCACTACACTGTCCTGTCACTATTCTCGAACACTTTGTAGGGGGAATCGCCTTCACTGGGAACATATCTTGCGGAATCATTACGGGTATCTTTTGTGTCCGTGTGGGTGTCAGAGCTTTCTTGCACAATGGCCATAGGCGGCATCATCATCATCATCAATCATCATCAATCATCATAATCATCATCAATCATCATCATCATCATCCCTCCATCATCATCATCATCCCAATCCGTGAGATGGATCCAAACCAATCTCCAAATTACCCGAACCCTCAAAGGGTTCCAGCCTGCCGCTGCGATTTCCCTGGCTGTGTTCTGCAACTGGAAAACTTTCTCTTGGTGATCTTGGATTACCTGGTAATAGTCAGGAACCTCATGTGATGTGTTTCTGATGAAGGTGCAACATTCGTAATGCATTGTCATCTCACAGAGCCCATTCAATGCTGCACTTATTTGTTCTAATGCCATGTCATGCACCATCTGCAACTTTCGGATCTCCCACAACTCAAGATTCAGCAGCTGAATATCCCTACTCGTTATATTCAAAATCTCATCCATCAACCATGAGTACTTGTTCATTCTCTTCATCAATTCAATCCCCCATCCAGTCCATGCCGGGAACCATGCCCATGCCTGGTTTCCTATCAAAACTCTCTCTCCTGTTTCTCAAACACTAGTGGATACCTAGGGGCAGCGCCGTGTCTGATGCTGTGTCATCCCCCTGTACTCTCTGTACTGGAATTAGCTTAGCTATATAGCACATCCCTGTAGTTGTAGGTGATACCCATGTGTAACACACACTCCCACAACCTACCTGGTATCCTCCTGTCAATATGAATGGGGATAAGTGAAGCGTTCCCTTACGAACCTCAATCGTCATTCTCACCAAGCGTGACACGAGATCTTTCGCATTCTGTTTGTGGACACATTTGCTATTGTCAACTGCTGTTCTGACGTGAGTTTTATACGCCTATTTGACAGAATTGTGTGTGCAGTGAAGTTAAACTTGCTAGATTGGCCAGGGTTCTCACTCATACTCAGGTTATTTGTGCCTATCTGGAAACACCAATCAGGTGGGTACACAGGGCCCGTTATCGGGTAATTTGGCATTGTCTCGTCTGGTTTTATCTGAGGGTCAGCAATAGTATGAAATGCAATATTTCCGGTCAAATGTACTCAAGTTCATAGGAATTGCAGCAAATGGAAAATAAATTGTCTCTGGGTGCAAACTGCTGCACACCCAACACGCTTTTTGTCCTGATTTCTTTGCATAAGCGTATTTGAATTTCACCAACAGGTGACCTCTTGGTGTGGTCATAGGACCCAGGTCACACTTCTGTCTCCACAGGGTGCGATTCTCCATAACAGGGTGAGTGCCATTCCAGATGTGGGAGATATCCACTCTCCCGGTCGTTTCTGGACAATTAGGGCAGGCTTTACGTGACAGGCCGGAGATGAGGTTGGCCAGGTACAGTACCAGCACCAGGAACGCTCCCAGTGTCAAACCCCCTTGGACAATTCTCTTCACAGTCATATAAACCCTATCCCTCCCCACGGGCACCTCAAGAGTGAGGGTTATCTCAGGTTGGGCCTGGGAGAAAGGTATCCCCTGGAAAATTGCCCCTGGGGTCTCCCTTCGGGTCTCCCCATTCTCCATCGTGGGCGGGTGGTCAGGCATTATTACGGCCTTCAAAACACCCACTTGCTGAGTCTTTAGATGCTTGTGCCTGTAGCTTTGGTCAATTTAAATTTTAGTGGGTTGGTCTCGCTGGGGATGACTCTCCACTCTGGATCAGGGTTGGCCGCAGCTGCTTTCAGTCTCGAGTGGTGTATCCACGGAACCACCTCGGGGGGTGCTGTGGGGGTGGATAACAGGACAAGGTAAGGACCCCTCCGTTTTGGACCTAGCGGGTCACTTCTCCACTCTTTCACCCACACTGAATCACCTGGACAAAACGTATGCAGTGGGGGATACAAGAAATGAGGTAAGTTATCTCCCACCCAGGTATTCAACTTCTGCATTGATTGACCCAACAATAACACTTGTTCATTCAGCTTAGTTTCACCCAATGCCCGAAGGTCCCCCCTTAGACCATTAATTAGAGGGGTTGGCCGCCTGAACATGAATTCGTACGGACTTAGCTTCAATTGTGGGGTTGGCCCGCATCTAATATGCAATAGGACTATCGGCAGCACTTCCAACCAGCCTAGTGACGTTTCTTGGCATAGTTTTGACATCGAAGTCTTTAATATTCTGTTCATGCGTTCAACTTTTCCTGAGCTTTAGGGCCTGTAGGCTGTGTGTAGCTTCCAGGTTATGCCCAGCAGGCGAGCAAGCTGTTGCAAATAGTTCTGAACAAAGGCTGGGCCATTGTCTGACCCTATTTTGAGTGGAAGTCCATAACGTGGTATGATTTCTCTCATCAGGCTTCTCACTACTTCTGCGGTCTTTTCCGTCCTTGTCGGGAAGGCCTCAACCCATCCCGTCAAGGTGCACACCATCACGAGGAGGTACTTGTATTCTTTGGAGGGTGGTAGCACGGTGAAGTCTATCTGCAACGATGCCATCGGGGACAATCCGATAGGCTGCTTTCCTGGAGGCTGTGATGGGCCTGTTCTTGGATTATTCTTGGCACATGCCACACACTGCTGGGCTACCGCCTTACAGATCACTGACAATCCAGGAACATAGAAGTGTGGCTCCAACTGTTGTTCCATCATCTTCCTCCGTGAGTGCTGGCGTGTAGTGCCCTCACAATTTTGGGTGCCAGTGTTGCAGGTAGAACTATTTGGTTGCTTGCCAGCTGGAACCATCCGTCTTCTCCATATTTTCCCGGTTCTTCTGACAGCCATTTCTTCTCTGTTTCTGAATATACAGGTGTCCATTCCCTCAAGGGAGCTGGCAATAGCGGGGCTACCATTGATGGTGTGGCCTTGTATCTCTCAAGTTCCTCCTGTCTTCCCCACATGAAGTCTTCTTTTGGTTGGTAGTGTCGCCAGGCGAAGTACAGTAGGTCTTGTCTCTTCTGTACATCTCTCACCGCTGGCACGAAGAAGTTCATTGCACTTTTCTTCATTCTTGGCAGGTTATGCTCTATAAGGATCTCCTTGAGGAGAAACTTCACCAGCGGGGCTTGATGTTCTTCAGCTCCTAATTCTCCCAAACTCCGCAGGACACGGGTAATTCTCAAGTTGTTATGAGTGTTGAGTGTCAGATTGTTGACCCGCTCTGCGAAATTTTCTGCTCGTTCAACTTCAGTTACTTTTGTGTCTTCTTCATCCTCCCCCACCAATTTTACGCCGAAGAACTTCAGCATCATCTTGTATGCTCGAAGGAGTTCTTTCTGAATTTCTGAGGTGTTACATATCAGATTCTTCTCTTGGGGGTGCAGTGGTTTGGAGTAGAAATTTTGGCCTTGTTCCAGAGTAGGGAAGAGCCATTGAATGTAGTCATGGTTGTCTTCAAGCAATTCAAAGTCTGCACTCCATTTTTGCAGAATGATTTTGATGAATTCACCATTGGGTTCAAACTTCTTCCAATTCATATAGTAATTCATAGTTTGCCATCGGAACTTGGGCATCATGCTTGCAGAGGAGGATCCCAGGGACTTGACAGTGTGGTATTGGTGGTCTTGCAGCATTTTTTGCTGCTTGGTCTGCTAATCTATTTCCTTTGGGTATTTCGTCGTGATTTTTCTGGTGACCTCGGCAATGCATGATACTGACAGCACTGGGTTTCCATACAGCATCTAGAAGAGTTGAGATTTCAGCAGCATACTTGACTTGTTTTCCTGACGATGAGAGCAGGCCTCTTTCTTTGTAGAGCGCACCATGTGCATGGACAGTCATAAAGGCATACTTGGCTTCAGTATAGATATTTACTCTCTTGCCTTCGGAGATTGCTAGACCTCTTGTCAAAGCTAGTATTTCAGCTAGCTGTGCTGACGTGTGGCCTGGTAAGGATTTCCCTTCTAGTACTCCTTCTTCTGTTGTGACAATCGCATAGCCGGAGACTTTCTTTCCATCATCCATATAGCTGATCACATCTGTAAAGAGTTGCAGGTCGTATTTGTCTATGGGTATGTCTTTCAGATCTGGCCTGCTACTGAATACTTCATCCATGACTTGGAGACATTCATGATCTGGATCCACTTCACAGTCAGGTAGTAACGTAGCAGGATTCAAGGTAGCGATGAGGTCCAGATGAACCCGTGGATTCTCAAACATCATGGCTTGATATTTCGTCATCCGGCTATTGCTGAACCAGTAACTACCTTTAACATCCAGCAGGGCCTTGACAGCATTTGGCACCTTGACATGAAAAACCTGTCCAAGGGTCAACTTGTCAGCTTCAGAAATCAGCATTGTTGTAGCTGCCACAGCCTTCAGGCAAGGGGGTAGGCCACAGGGTCAAGTTGCTTGGAGAGGTAGGCCACAGGCCTTGGCCATGAGCCTAAATTCTGGAGTAGCACTCCTGTTGCTGTCTGATTGTGTTCATGCACATACAGTTGAAAGGGTTTACTATGATCTGGCAGACCTAATGCTGGGGCTTCCATCAGGAGGGTTTTTAGTTTTAGAAAGGCAGCCGCCTGTTCTTCTTCCCACATGAATGGATCTTGTTCTGCCCCTTGGTAGCTTGATGGAGGGGCTTGGCAATTTCGGCAAAGTTGGGTATCCACAGACGACAGAAACCTGCAGCACCTAGGAATTCACGGGTCTGCCTCCGTGTTTTTGGTTGGGGTATACGGCAGACTGCTTCCTTCCGTTCAGCTCCCAGTGCATGCTTGGTACCTGTTAATTGAAAACCTAGATATTTTACACTTGGTTTACATATTTGCGCTTTCTTTCTGGAAACTTTGTATCCTGCTTGGCATAGCAGATGTAGAAGTGCTTTTGTGGCGGACAGTCTTTTTCTGTGGGGGAAGCAAGTAATAAATCATCCACATATTGTAATAAGACAACTTTGGCTGAGCGTTGAAGGACAGGAGGTCCTGGCTGAGCGCGCAACCAAAAATTGTGGGCGAGTTCTTGAAACCTTGTGGTAGGCGTGTCCACGTCATCTGTTGACACGCTCCAGTCTTAGATTCTTCCCACTGGAATGCAAAAATGGGTTGGCTTGCGAGCGCAAGGCGGATACTAAAGAAAGCATCTTTTAAATCAAGCACTGTGTAATATTTCGTATCTCCAGGAATTAATGCCAATAAATTGTATGGATTGGGTACAACGGGGTGTAGGGTCACCGTAGCTTCGTTAACTGCTCTTAAATCTTTGACTGGACGGTACTCCTGAGCCCCTTCCTTCTGTACTGGCAATAACGGTGTATTCCATGGTGACACACAAAACTTCAATATCCCGTGATCTTTAAGTCTCTGTAAATGTGTCTGGATATTTAGTTTGGCTTTCTGTGGAATATGATACTGTCTCAGAGCCACAGGCGTTGCGCCAGGTTTCAGATCAACATATACTGGGGGAATATTCATGGCTAAACCAGGCGGGTTGTCCTCCGCCCATACTCCAGGGACACCCAGTAGTAGTGTGTATGGGTCTGGTGCGACCGGCGAGGTTGGTGCCGTCCGCCATTCTTCTTCTCTGGGCATGATCACTGCAATTTTTACAGGTTGGGTCTCCTGGCTGGCTGGGTTATGCTGCCGAACAGAGCTGCCACTCTCAGGCAGGTCTAATCTAGCGTGACCCCCCCGGGGAGAAACGTAATTTGGGCTTGCAATTTGCAGAGAATATCCCGCCCCAGAAGTTGGATAGGACATTCGGGCATATACAAACATTGGTGCTCTACATTGTGCCCCCCCAGGCTGCATTTTCGTGATGCGAGGAAAGGGTATTTAGCAGATACACCCATGGCTCCATTATATCAGCCTCGTTCCCCACAGGTGGGGCAATTGGCTGTGTCACAACAGAATATTCGGCGCCAGTGTCAACAATAAAAATGTAATCTTTTTCTCCCACCCTTACTATGACCATGGGCTCGTGGTTACCGAGTGGGATGGGCCCAGGTCTGTGTCAATATGTACCTTGCCCTTCAAAGGACGTTCCCGTCAACCCAACAAACCCTGACCCAGCAGCATCATTTCTCTCATATCTGCCATTTGTCACCTGGCCATTTGATGCATGGCCGTTCGATGCCCCTGCATCTACCTGGCTATTTTGCCCCCTTGTCTCTCCAAAAATACGGGGCAGTCCCTCTTCCAGTGACCTTCACCCCTACAAAATGAGCACTGGTTGTGACCCAGGGGTGCCCTAGGGGCACCCCTATCTCCATCATGGCCACCTCTCCCATTACCCATGTAGGCAACGACTCCCATCTGCCCTCTCTGTTTACGTAGCCTCCTCCCGCTTCTCTAAATCTCTGTTGTGATACACTTTATTAGCGATTTCCACTAATTCACTAATCCCTTTACCCAAAAATCCATCCTCTGTATCTTATTGCGTATATCCCTCTGCGCTTGGCTTACAAAGGAGGAGTTAACTAGCCGCTGATTCTCCGTTGCCTCTGGATCTATCGGGCTATACATTCTAAATGCATCTAGAAATCTCTCTAGAAATGCACTTGGGGATTCTTTTGGGTCTTGCATTACAAGCGCTATTTTACCCATATTTGTAGGTTTTTTTCCCACCTGCCTTTACACCATTAGTACGGCTGCTCGGTAGGTTTGTAGATGATCCGTGCCCACTTCGGTATTATATGGCCATTTGGGATCAGTTTTGGGATAATGCTCTTCAGCCCATGCCTCTGGATTGGGTTTACTATCATCCACCACCTGGGCTAGAAGGAGTTTGCGGGCACTGCTATTTATACGGGCTCTCTCCTCCGTAGTGAACATGGGGAGCAGCAACTACTGACAATCTGCCCAGGTGGGGTTGTGTGTGAGCATGACTGATTCTATCATACTGGCTACAGCTGCGGGATTCGCGGAGTAAAGTGGTGTATGTGTCTTCCAATTAAATAAATCTGTGGTCGTGAATGGGACATACGTGAATTGTGTTGGCCCAGGTTTCCCGTTATCTAAAGGGGGACCTGGCACCTCCCGCAAGGGGAGTTGCAGTTTACTGGGGTTATGCTGATATATCTCCCGGGGTTTATATATATTATTATCAGCACAGGTGGTCGCTCTGGGGTCTGCATCCACCCCTCCGTGGAGTTTCTACCAAGTACATTGCTCCATCGGCCATCTCAATTTTATCTGCGGGGCACATATCATCTTCACCCGACCACCCCGCCACTACCAGCCGGGGCCGAGGGCGCAGGCGAAGAACTAGCAGCAGCCTGCACCCCGCAGCCCCGCCTGTGCAACTGCAGCACCCAAAGCCTGCCGGGCCACTCCGTAGCAGGACAGGTAGGGCGGTGGTAGAGAATCGGATTTCTCAGGCTGTCCTGTCAGCACCGGTTTACATCCTATTTCGTCATCCGTGGACCCCTAACAAAATGACTTTGATCTCTAACACAGTACCTCCAGATATCAATGTATGGGTACTGGTCCGGATGACCATATCTCCCGGTGATCTGGGAGTGCATTTTCTGTATTAATACTGGATCCAAAGATCCCTGTTCTGGCCACTCGGGGACTAGCATCGGCCAGACTATGGTGCACAAAAGTTATAATTTCTCTTTACTCAATTCAACACCATAGTGGTGCGTTTCGTACAATGCTTTAAAATTATGCACCATATAATCTAGGGGTGTTTCACCATTCTTTGCTTTCTTGGGTTTTGATGACCCGTTACCCATATTTACTCTCTTCAACAGTAACTTCTTCACAATGAAAATATTACTTTCAGCAAAACCAATTTATATTGACAGTCTGGTATTTCAAGCAACAGTTCAGTCGTGACGTATTCGCTTCCTCCTTAGGTAGCCAACTGCAGTCGTCTGAGCTGGAAACATACCGCCAGAGTCCACTCTCAGATTTGCTTCCTTGCTAAGCAAGTAGGCGCACGCTCATTCACAGCACTCTCAGCAATCACAGCACTCCCAGCAATCACAGCACATACTATACCAGATACATTCAGCACAAAACAATACACAACGGAACTTCTACTCTTTATATTGCCAAGGGCACACCGTCCCGGCAGGCACTTATTGCCAAGGGTACGCTGTCCCGACAGGCACCTTATACCCATGCAGTCGCCTTTATGCTACTGATCTCTAACTTTTTTCTGCTTTTAGCTATGTGTATCCCGTTCCTTATCAACATGTCTGCTATTCCAATTTGCCAAGGGCACAGAGCCCGCCAGGCACTACTCCTCTGCAGCTATTTACTGGCCCTGAAGCTCAAAACTTCTCTTACCGGCCCCTTATTCGACTAAAATACACAATAGCACTGACTCAGGGCTCTCAGCCCAGTCACAGAAATCCCTCCTCCTTCCTCTTGCCCACGTGCAGCAGTTCTAAAACAAAAATATCAACACTGCGCCACATGGCCACTCTCCTCAACCAAATACCAAATCAATATCCGATCCCCTGGGTCCAGACACGCGCTAGCCACTTTCTGACTCCTGTGCTTTCGGCGGCGGGTTCGGTATACCGATGGGACCGTGTACGCGGGTCCCCTTACCCAACTATCGCTGGGCGTATGACACTATACCGGTTTCCAAAAATAAAAATGGTACCTTACCTATCGCCGCGCTGTTCGCAGTTTCCTCAGACTCGGTGGCGTCTCAGCTTCCTGGGTCGGGGGTCCGTTTGGGACGAGTCGAGGTCCACTTAACAGGAAATCCTGCTTGGCGCCTGCAGATGTCAGCTCACCTTCAACGGACGCCCAACTGGCGGGATCACTTGCACCTGCAGTCAACCGCTACGGTGTCCAGCAGCCGTTGCCGAACCGGAAGTGGTCGGATCCTGGACGAGCCCCCAAAAATGTTACCGGAATCCACCTGGCTCTTTCGGGAAAAGACCGGGCCGGTGCGGACAAAGACTGACTGGACACGAGTCTCTTCAGGAAAGGCAAACTTTATTGTGACGTCACCACTCAGCCATGATTGCGTCGCAAAGACTGAGTGCCTCTTACAGTCAAACATAATAGTTTATACCTTGAATAGATAATCAGGTACATCCCAATTAGCCCACCCCATGGTGACACTATCCCACCCCACGTGGGTCTGTACCTTCCCCTTACCGAATACAAAGACATTCCACAATTATGCAGTAAATTGGCATCCTTCACAGTATTTTGACAATCGGATAGTTTACTCTTAGATCCTGCATGTGTCTATTTTCCTAGAACGTGTTTATTGTATACTTTAGATAAGGCCCCATCTGGTCTCACATCACTCATTGTTCGGGCCTCTAACTTCCTGACCTTGTTGGAGCTATATAGATATATATATATATAGATCTTCAATCTAAGTAGAAAGACCTTGGAAGAAAAACATATAAGAGTACTTAATAAAGGATTGAAGTTTGCACCTACGAAAAAAATTGACAAATTTGGAGTTTTTGTTGATTTACAAAAATTTAAAAGATCATTGTGCCTAAAAAAGTACTTCATGAAAGATCCTGTCACTCGACAAATAGTAAGCGAGAATGATGAATGGAAACACACAGAGCTGAAGAAGAGGTCACATTTCTATCCCAGACACCTCATCAGTAAAGAGATAACAACCTTTGAAACAATGGTGCTGGACGAGATGGAAAAAATCCAACCAAAGAAGTCACATAATTTAACCAAAGAAGAAAAAGAGGCCTTGAAAGAACTGGCGGATGACAAAACAATAGTAATAAAACCGGCTGACAAAGGGGGGGGTATTGTCATTCAGAATAGGGAGGATTACCATGAAGAATCATCCAGAATCCTTAACGATATGGGGGTCTATCAAAGGATACCGCACAATCCCCTAGAAGGAATAAAAAAGAAATTTGATGATTTTATTCGAAAAGGGGAGGAAAGGGAATTCCTAAATGATAAGGAGACGGACTATCTCACAGTGAAACATCCAAGGATACCTGTTTTTTATCACTTACCTAAGATCCATAAGAATATGGAGAGGCCCCCAGGAAGACCAATTGTATCGGAGATCAATTCCGTTTCGAGTAAGATAGCTGAATATTTGGACCACCTCCTCCAACCAATTGTTAAAAGGATCCCCTCCTATCTTAAAGATACTGGTGATATTATTAGAAGCCTGGAATCTGTGGTATGGGAAGAAAAATTCTTTCTCGTTACATGTGATGTACGATCCCTGTACACAAACATTCCGCATAATAGGGGTTGTGAAGCAACAAGAACAATGCTCCTGGAAGACGGGGAGATTAAGAAAGATCAAATAGATTATATTGTGGAAGGAATTACCCTAATTTTGGAGAACAATTTTTTTCTGGTATGATGACCAATATTTTTTTACAACTAATGGGAACCGCTATGGGGAGCAAAATAGCACCCAGTTACGCCAATTTGTTTATGGCCTTATGGGAAAAAACTTGGATTAAAGATCAGCATGAGTGGGATAAGAACATTT
The DNA here is from genome assembly GCA_009667805.1 of Leptobrachium leishanense. NCBI lineage: Eukaryota > Metazoa > Chordata > Amphibia > Anura > Megophryidae > Leptobrachium > Leptobrachium leishanense. Next base: position 115,008,563 of record CM019070.1, read on the forward strand.
TAATTTACAAACGCTACATTGATGATATCATATTTATCTGGAAAGGATCGGAAGAAGACCTTGTTTGTTTTTTGGAGTTTTTAAACCAAAATGATTGGGGAATCAGACTTGATAGCCATTTTAGTCAATCAGATATTAGCTTTCTAGATTTAGAGATCTATATTGAAGACCTTCGGATTAAAACTAGAACCCATTTTAAAAATGTAGACGTAAATAGCTACATAAAGAAGACAAGTTGCCATTTTTGGCAATGGTTGGAAGGTGTACCGAAGGGACAATTCCTTAGGTTAAAAAGAAATTGTACTGAGGACGCGGAATTTCACACCCAATCTGAAACGATGAAAATACAATTTGAAGAAAAAGGCTATGATGGTCAGGTTCTGGAAGAAGTGAGAAAAAAGGTGTCACAAATAAATCAGAAACAAATTCTCAATAAGAAAAAAACATCGAAGGAGGATTGAGTAATAAGGTTCCTTTTATTTGTCAATACAGCAGTGAACATAAGGAGGTTAAAAGAATCCTTAGAAAGTATTGGCCCATCCTTCGCAAGGATGAGGACCTTCGCCAGATATTGGGGAATTCTCCTACCATTATCTTTAGAGGGGTTGAAAACATCAAAAATCGTGTAGTAAGCAGCCATTTGAGAAGCAGGAAACAAAAAAAACATTTCGGTTTAGAGAATGGTTTTTATGGATGTGGGAATTGTCTTGCATGTAGAACAACAGGGAACCAAAAAAAGACATATAAAAGAGTTCAATAGTATGTCTGGCGAAGGATACAAGATATACGACACACTCACCTGTTTTTCAAAAAATGTTATTTATATTTTTAATTTGTCCGTGTGGGAAGATGTATGTTGGTCGCACAACAAGAAGCTTGAATGTTCGCATTCGCGAACATTTGAATAATATTAGAAAAGGCGTAGATTCACATACTGTACCTCAACATTATAAAGATAAACATAATAAAGATCCTAATGGGACAAAATTTCTGGCGATCCAGCAAGTAGAAAAGGAATGGAGAGGAGGGGATTTCATCAATAAAATTAATAGGACAGAGATGAGATGGATATATAATTTAAAAACACTAGCACCTAGGGGTTTGAATCAGGATTTTGAGGTCTGCCACTTTTTAGAATAGGTCAAAACTACATATTAGGAAGTACACAAATCATTGCATAAAGGTTTTACAAAATGAGGTTTATATTAATTAGAATTGTGTATTTATAAAATATCCATTTAGAAGGGTGTACTGAAGATGTTTGTATGAACTAGGATACACTGTAACCAAACATGTATTGAATATGGAGGTTATAATGTGTTTGACACTAATGTATCAATTAACCATCACCCTATAGGCATACTGTTAGGTAGGCACAAGCACTTTATTTCGGTTTACACATTAGCACTCTGTATAGGGGTATAGAAACATATGGGTTAGTTTTAATTCGGTATACAACATTGTAAGAGTAGCACTTTAAAGAGAGCACTTTATTGAATGACATTATAAATTCTTTACGCATATAAGGAATCAAATTTTCAGTTCTGATAATAGTATTCATATACATTTAATTAAGATTAGCATATTAAATTTTGCAGAAGGCACTATAAATTTAGCACTTTAAAAATCAGCATCTCACGCAGAGGTTTTCAGAGGATGGAAAAAGTTCCACACTCCCCCCTTGTGTGAGATTTTTTCCATCACGGTAAAATATTGATATAGAGCACATTATTGGATTTCCAATAGTATGGCAATACATGTGTATCTAGAATTGCAGAATAACCTATTTAGGGATGAACATGAAGGTAGATAATAATAAGCCTTGTGGGTAGAAAGAAGGTGGAGCAGAAACTTTAGGAGTTTAAACACTAGAGATCTTAAAAGGAACATGCAAGAGGGCACTACGAGATGTATCACCACCATATTTTGGGTTGATCTGATATTTGGAATGCCCCACGCAGGTGCAGAATGAGTAATTGTAATTGTAATGAGTAACACGCAGGTGCAGAATGAGTAATTGTAATTTTGAGGGAAGGGAGAACGGGCGTTTCCCACTCAATCACAACACATTTTAAAGGGTATATAAGGAGGTTGCAGGAGATTGTGAAGGAATTGATTTACATGCCAACTGATGAAGCGAGTGCATCGCGAAACGCGTATTGGTGTTTGTCTATTTATTGTTTTATGGAATAAATTTTAAATTTTAATAAATTTTAATTTTGTTCATCGTTATCCTGCAACATTATTTTTTCATTTGGAGCAACATCATCGGACAGAGGAGGAAAAGGGGAGCCCGATATCTCCTAAAAAATATCGGTTGTGAGATACATCTAGTGTCTGATTTATGACACCTCCAAATGTGAGTTGAACTATTGTATTTTGGGGACTTGGATGTGTTTTTATGGATCACACTATGTTTCTCATTTCTATCCCCATATATCTTGAGAATTGAGGACTGCATAAAAGAAAGCAATTAACTGCTTAAAGAAGATCCTCGACCAAGATTTCAGGGGGAGAAAAGGAAAGGAAAAAAAGAGGGAAGTGCGGACTGTCACCACATTTTTCCATTATTGACTCTTTCTGGTGGTTGGAGGTGAACTATCAGTGTGTGAACCATCTGCTGCTGACTTTTTAAACTGCAATTTAATGCTCTATGTCCTTTGGACTTAAGAATAGTTTGTGTACAAACAGCATTGTTTAACTATATCCATTAGGGGGCGCCAGATACTTGTCTATTCAGAGTTACTATTAAACTATAACTGATGTTACCCTCTAGGAATGTATTGTTATATGTTATCAACAAATGTCTCCTTGTGGCCCTTGCTAGTCTGAGGTGCATTTCCCTCGCTAAAAACTAAACTAAACAGATAAATGAAATGATACTCTTTGACGTAGTTGAGCAACTTCTTGCAGTGAACGGCGTGGATCCAGTTGTCTTGTCCCTTGAACTTCAGGGAGGTTGGTGTCGTCTGCAGCACCTGGAATGGCCCACGATATCTCGCCTCTAGTCCCGTCCTTGGATGTTTCTTTAGCATGCCAATCACCTGGTTGACTAGAATGAACACTGGTTATTGAGTCTGGGTCCGGGAGAGACTCCCAAACCCGGGGGGCTGCCTGGGGGCATCCCTGATGGAATAAAGGGCTACAGCGGAACATTCAGGCCATGGATCAGCCGTGAATTTTTTCCTTTGCAAAAATCTGACAATTGTTTTCTGCACCACTTTCCCCACCTTCTCATCGTCCTCAAAACCAGGAAGAAGAGAAGCTGGATTCAACATGGTGCATCGTCTTAGAGTCAGGTTAGTAGGTGTTAGGAGAGCCACTTCATACTTATTCAACCTGGCAGCAGAGAGGTGTTTCTAGGTCTCTGCAGGTCTTTCAATGTCTGTACTCTCTGGGTGGTTAAATGCCGGGTACCCTGAGAGATGCAATGTCTTAAAAAGATAACCTTTTCCTTGCAAAACTGTAGTTTCTCCTTGCTAGCCTTATTACCTGTGGGTGCCAGATGGTTAAGCAATGATACAGTATGCCGATAACAAGCCTCCCGTGTGGGACAGCAAAGTAGCAAGTCATCCACATACTGCAGCAGTACCACCCCTGGATCCATTGGGGCCCACTGATCTGACACGATCTTAAGCTTGCAACTGTATTCCGAGGGACTAGTCACCGACCCCCTGAGGGAGACGTGTCCATGTTAGTTGTTGACCCTGGAATGTAAAAACCCCAAAAAACTGGAGAGAGCAGAGTTAGTTACATTGGTGATGGCAGAAGCAGAGGAAAACTACAACAGATCCAGTGTTGGTGGATCCAGCCTGCCTTACCAGAGTTAGCGCAGAAAGAGCCTCTTCCGCTTCCAGCATTGGATCACCAATCGCGGCTATCCCCTCTGGCCAGGTGTACATAATACGGTTCTTCCGGACTGAAACCGCCTTCTGTATACCCTGTCGGTTTACCTTAATAGACTTCTGAAGCCACATCTGAGCTACGTCAAACGTCCCCTCCAGAGGGATACCCCAAGCTGGTACCCTTGGACTATCTATGCCATACTTTAAAGGGGTTTCATTGCCTTCGCCCCAAAACTAGATTTCATGTGCTGTTGCAGCCGTCTGACTGTGGGAAGCCTCGCTTTCCTTCCCTTGCATGGACTGCTTATTGCCCATGGCGATTCAAATCGGCTTATCGTCTTACCCCTGCATCCAGGGAAACCCTGCACCAATTTAGGAGAGCACTGTCCAGTGTCTTCTTCTTCTGCGGTGGATTGACGGACTACAACCACTATACCACTATAGTCCCCCAACTAGAAACCCTTATGTCTCTACCCCTCACAGTGTATGCATACACAAGCGTATACGCTGTACGACAGTACACTGCGTCGCCAGACTAGACCGCACAGCACAATGACTATCCTCTTTCTCTACAGAATAATGTGGCTTCTCTCAATATAGTTGTTAAATGGGGGATAGCCTTGTGCTGCCTATTTCCTAGTTGTAAGATGTCTCAGTACAACACCTGAATCACTGTCACCAAATGAAAAAAAACTCAAAAACTAACAAACAGTCTGAACATAAAACCGAAATGAACTACTCGCTGCGCAAAGCAACTCTAAACCAATAAAAGTGTGTTATTCTCATTTGGAAGGCCTGCTGCTGGCTGTATTGTGCATCACGTTGGCTGCTCGGATGACTTTACCCACCTGTATATTTTTAGATGCCGGCTGAACCCCCTGTCCGCTTTGGCGTGCTCTCCGGAGCTATTCGCTCTCCAGCCTCGGCGGGTGACCGTATCTGGGGCTGTTTATGCCGACCACCCTGATCTGAACTCAGATGACATTCTTTTGCGACATCTGCCCCCCCTTGCGGACACCCCTTTGACTTTTGAGCTACCCCCCCCCCCTCCACACTATAGATATTTATTTTTCTGTTGACGGAGATTCGCTCGACCACCTTAGTCTACACTGCTCCCCCTTATTTCTGTGTTTTCCCTGCCCCCCCCCATCCTGCTATATCTCCCTTGTGCCTCTACCCTGTGAGTTAGGCGGTGAATCCTCCACACCATCCTGTTACCGATGACCTTTGAGACTTTTGGTTCTTTACCGACACTTACCCCGCCAGCAATGGTGTACCCTACCTCCCCTCTCCCCCCCCCCACCTTTTTTTTTTTTTTTCTGGCATTATTCGGGCTGCCCCGAGGTGTGCCACTATGGCATCTACCATGGCTCTGGTTGCCATACTTGGCCCTCGGGCTCCTGGGCCTTGTGACATTATCCTTCCACGGCCTCCTTCAGGAGTGAGCCGGGAAAGTCACAATCTTGGCCTTTGCCACTCTCCTCTACCCCACCCAATTATATATATATATATATATCCCTTCTTTTTTTTTTTTTTCTCCCTTTGCTCCTTTGCTGGTGTGTGGTCGGTGTAGTTCTCTTCATCCTTTCCCACGGTTTGTTAACTTTCTGTTGCCAGATGTACTACTTTGAGGTAGACCTATATTTTCTTGCTTTGATGATGCAATGTTTCCTGCTGACAAGATAATTTTTGATTTCTATTTAGATGAGACCCCCCTATTTGGGGATGTTTATTGTTACTCTCCTGATGTACTTATGCTGACTGTTTATATACTGGCTGTCTTATTGCTGATGCTTTTTCAAAATAAAAGATTTGAATTACAAAAAAAAAAAGTGTGTTATTCTCGCTTGCACAATCCGCCTATGTAAAGTAAATATAAAAAGAAAGTTTTAAAACCAAATCCTTTCTTTTCTACCACAAAATGCGATACTATACAAAAGGCAGCAAGGTTCTAAATCCCAAAACAATGGGGGAGGGGGCATGAATTGCCCTCCCAAGACCCAAAAACGCCCAAACAATAACAAATTAAATCACCACTAAAGTACAGTCTCTACCAAAAACTTCAGTTACAGGAAGTCTTGCTATATACATTGAGATTCAGTAAAAAATAAATTTTAACTTAAAACCAAAACTCAATACAAACACCAAAAAAACAAAACATAAAAAAAACCTTGGAACACACAAACAATTGTATAAGACTGAATTAACACATCAATGTCTTGGAGGGTTCGCCTGAAACGGTCCAGTCCACAGCCAACTTTAGTTACATATTACCAAAGAAACAGGATTTAACATTACAACAAGGTCCCCAAACAGGTTTCCAGGGAAAAGGAAAAGTCCATTTAAATTAGGTTTAAAAGTTCCTCCATTTTTTCCTGCAAAATACAAACAGTAAAATGGTTTACAAAGACCTCAATAACATCTCTTCATTTGCCCTTCTCTGGCACCCAAAATTAGGAACTCTGCTGAATTCCCAGAAACGATCTCTTTCCTCTCTAAGCTTCACATTTTCACATTTCAGCTGTTCATATTGGGATTTTAAATCTGTTTCCTGGATCCATAACCTCGGCTGTCCCTGGCTTCTATGCCTTTGCAAAGATCCATGTCTGGGACCATTACCCCACCTTGCTGAATAAATCGCTTTACTTCTAGGTGTGGTTCTGGGATACTTAGAATCTCTGTGTCTGTTGCTATTAGTTACCGCACAGTACCTAGCAATGTGCGCAAATCCCCTGCATGCAAAACAATGAATAGCTTGTCTCCCTGCACAAAACCTACTCTGGGCACATGGTGATCGGACTTCCTGCACAACACTCACCATCCTAGCATGACTAGATCCCACACTACCATCTGAATGGAGTCCTTTTACCACAGACTCATCTGAGGTATCCTCCGCCATTGCACCAACATTTCCAACTCCAGGGCCAGACATATTGTCCATCTCCATCCCTGAGTCGGTTTCAGTATTTGACCCAAAGGCCTCAGATTTTTCCATACTTACAGCACAATATTCAACTTCTGTCCTCCTGCAGGGACCAGACAATTCCCTTACAACCCCCTGTGCATGCGTCGGGCTTTCAGACAACCATTCATTCTCCTTGCACAGCTCAGTATTAGACCTCACAGCACATTCATACTTTGTGCTAGCTTCAGCTGCCTGCTGGACAAGAGCTCTCGATTTATCAACTTCCACTTTTAAATCTTCCATCTCTCCTTCCAAATTCAGCTTCAGCCTACAAGACTCCTGAAATTTATCGTCTATCCAACCAGCAGCAAAAATCAGAGCATACTTGCCTTTCCGTTTGCGGAACTTTCTGGTACCGATCAGGTTTGCTACACAATTCTGAGCCTGCAGCCATGGATCAGTAGATCTCTGCATAGCTTGAACAATCGCCGCCGTGTTTTCAACCTTAGCTACTTCCTTAAAAATGATTTCCATTGTACAGGAATACAAACACCACAATGGTTACTACAAAAAAGACACTGCTATCAATCTCTATGAGTTGTCCCAATACTTTTGGCATAGAACTACAAAGCACCACCCTTCTACACTGTAGTACCCGTATTAACTAAGCCAAACAATTCTACAATTCAGTGTAACAGCCACAGATACAGTGGCAAGAAAAAGTATGTGAACCCTTTGGGATTACGTGGAGTTTTGCATGAATTGGTCATAAAATGTGCTCTGATCTTCATCTAAGACACAACAATTTGAAAAACACAGTCTGCTTAAAATAATACAACACAGACATTATATGTTTTCATGTGTTTATTGAACAGAACATGTAAACATTCACAGTGCAGGGTGGAAAAAGTATGTGAACCTTTGGACTTAATAACTGGTTGATCCTCCTTTGGCAGCAATAACCTCAACCAAACGTTTCCTGTAGTTGCAGATCAGACCTGCACAACGATCTGGAGTAATTTTGGACCACTCCTCTTCACAAAACTGTTTCAGTGTAGCAATATTCTTGGGATGTCTAGTGTGAATTGCTCTCTTAAGGTCATGCCACAGCATTTCAATCGGGTTGAGGTCAGGACTCTGACTGGGCCACTCCAGAAGGCGTATTTGTTTTGTTGAAGCCATTCTTTTGTTAGATTACTTGTATGCTTTGGGTCATTGTCCTGTTGCATCACCCATCCTCTGCGGAGCTTCAGTTGGCGGACAGATGGTCTTACGTTTTCCTGCAAAATGTCTTGATAAACTCTGGAATTCATTTTTCCATCAATGACAACAATCCGTCCAGGCCCTGAGGCAGCAAAGCAGCCCCAAACCATGATGCTCCCTCTGCCATGTTTTACAGTGGGGATGAGGTTTTGATGTTGGTGTGCTGTGCCTTTTTTTCTCCACACATAGTGTTGTGTGTTTTTTCCAAACAACTCAATTTTGGTTTAATCTGTCCACAGAATATTTCACCAGTAGTGCTGTGGAACATCGAGGTGCTCTTTTGCAAACTTCAAATGTGCTGCAATATTCTTTTTGGACAGCAATGGCTTCCTCCGTGGTGTCCTCCCATGTACTCCATTCTTGTGTAATGTTTTCCTTATTGTAGTTGTGTCAACAAAAATGTTAGCATGTGCCAGGGATTTCTGTAAGTCTTTAGCTGACACTCTAGGATTCTTCTTTACCTCAATAAGCATTCTGCGCTGTGCTCTTGCAGTCATCTTTACAGGACGACCATGCCTAGGGAGAGTAGCAACAGTGCTGAACTTTCTCCATTTGTAGACAGTCTGTCTTACCGTGGACACATGAACATCAAGGCTTTTGGAGATACTTTTGTAACCCTTTCCAGCTTCATGCAAGTCAACAATTCTTGATCATAGGTCTTCTGAGAGCTCTTTTCTGCAAGACATGGTTCACATCAGGCAGTGCTTCTTGAAATCAGTAAACCCAAAACTGGTGTGTGTTTTTAAAGGGTAGGACAGCTTTCAGCAACACATCCAATAATATCACACTGATTGGACTCAAGGTTGGCTCACTCCTGGCTCCAATTAGCTCTTGGAGAAGTCATTAGGCTAGGGGTTCACATACTTTTTCCACCCTGCACTGTGAATGTTTACATGTTATTTTCAATAAACAGATGAAAACCTATAATGTTTGTGTTGTATTATTTTAAGCAGACTGTGTTTTTCAAATTGTTGTGACTTAGATGAAGATCAGAGCACATTTTATGACCAATTCATGCAAAACTCCACATAATCCCAAAGGGTTCACATACTTTTTCTTGCCACTGTATACAAACATTAAGCGGAATCATTAACCATCACACAATGATTCCCCTATCAGGCTGGTTGTAACAGATTAGATTCGTATGTCTATCGTGATTTATATATAAGTATCTATCTGTGTCTATCTATCTATATATCTATAGATGCCAGTGGCCATTTTGCGCAGCTGATAGTAAATGCTTGAGTTTCCAGGAAAGTAATTTAGATGTTTATCACTGAACTCTAGGTGAAAGGATATTCCAAGGGTTGCCGAATGCCAGGGGAATGAGTCTTCTTTGATCTGCATGATAAGGAGGGGAAATTACCCCAGTTGGTCTAATGGAATTTCCTTGGTCTCATGCAAGTATTTCACATCTTGGGCAAGTGGAAAAGGCGCAGCCCAGACCTAGCGGCAGCACTTGTAAGTGGTCATGCATTTCAAAGAAGCAATCATCTCCTTTGATCGCTAGAGACAAACTTTGAGAATCAAGTTAATGATGAAGTGCACTGAGCGTGCCCAGGAAAATGGAAGTCTGGGAAATGTAGTGCACAGGGGTAGAAAATAGGCGCTTTCCTCCAGAGGGACAAGGCAGCCTATATGTACCTGAGCCAAGCATGGGCTCAGGGCTTGTTTCTGTGGGGTCACCTAAGAACGTGAGAAACTGTGCCAGTCTTCAAATCTCCAGCCCCAGGGGTACACGGATGCTCCTATTAGCTTACTGCCGTGAGTAAGGGTCTGTGGTTTTAATCCTGTTTCTTTTATTTGCTGTTTGTGTGTAATTAATAAAATTATATCCATATTTTTTCTGTAGCCCTAAATGCACTGTGATATACATAATTTTTGTTATCATAATAAATACAATTTATTAAGCTATGCTCTGACTGATTCGATCCACGCTAACTGAAGGGACTGGATTATTGCTTTTGGTTTTAAGCTCGGGTATCTACTAAATTGTGCGTTGCGGTCGCTGCGACGGTGGGGTAAACGCGCGGGGATTGTTGTCCGCATACTCATTATTTGGGTCTAGGATAGACAGATAGTGAATTGCTTAACTCTGCATCTTTCGGTGCGGCGCAGAAAAATGAGAACTGGTGGCAGCATAACGAATAGAATAAGAAAGTGGGTGTAAGGATTGTGGGAAATGTAGTCGCTACCCCAGGTCGAGAGAAGACGGGTACGGCATTGCAATCCTGGGACCACTTCCTCACGCTCTACGTGCGTGTGTGGGGGGAGGCGTTGTCGGGATAGTTAGGCACGTGCGCGCGGGGGATTGTTGTCCACGTAGTCATTATTTGGGTCTAGGATAGACAGATAGTGAGTTGCTTAACCCTGCGCCTTTCGTAGTGCGCGCGTAGTTGTCGTGACAGCGGTCACTGGGCTATACCATAATCGAACACTCAACCGACTTCCAGCACAAAACTTACAACAAAATCAAGTCGTACATAGAAAAGTTACAAAAAAGTCAAAAGGTACAAAAACTCTCAGTTAAAATTGGTCTTACTATCTAACAAAATTCAGTACAAAGTAAAGATTTCACTTAAACCCGAAATTCAATACAAAAACCGCAATTGCTTTACTGAAATTTGCTTTCTGTATAAAAATACAAAAATAGCTAGACCTGAAAACAAACAAAAATTGAACTTACTCCAACAAAATGGAGGTTGGACTCCAGCTAAATGGAGGCTGAATACATGGTCTCACACAAAGGAAGACAAAATGGTGTCTCCAAAATCCAGCAATGAAAAAACCCAAATTAAACAAAACTGTTTCTCTATTCCTTGTGCCCCACCCCCAAAATCAGAGCAAACCTCCTCTCTGGGGGTGATTTACAGGCTAACAGTATAAAAATCCTTCACATGCGGTCTCTCCTGTGAAACAAAATTCTGACTCTACAAACCAGAATCACCTCTTACAAAATAAGTTACACAAAAACAGATAGTTAGGCACGTGCGCGCGGGGGATTGTTGTCCACGTAGTCATTATTTGGGTCTAGGATAGACAGATAGTGAGTTGCTTAACCCTGCGCCTTTCGTAGTGCGCGCGTAGTTGTCGTGACAGCGGTCACTGGGCTATACCATAATCGAACACTCAACCGACTTCCAGCACAAAACTTACAACAAAATCAAGTCGTACATAGAAAAGTTACAAAAAAGTCAAAAGGTACAAAAACTCTCAGTTAAAATTGGTCTTACTATCTAACAAAATTCAGTACAAAGTAAAGATTTCACTTAAACCCGAAATTCAATACAAAAACCGCAATTGCTTTACTGAAATTTGCTTTCTGTATAAAAATACAAAAATAGCTAGACCTGAAAACAAACAAAAATTGAACTTACTCCAACAAAATGGAGGTTGGACTCCAGCTAAATGGAGGCTGAATACATGGTCTCACACAAAGGAAGACAAAATGGTGTCTCCAAAATCCAGCAATGAAAAAACCCAAATTAAACAAAACTGTTTCTCTATTCCTTGTGCCCCACCCCCAAAATCAGAGCAAACCTCCTCTCTGGGGGTGATTTACAGGCTAACAGTATAAAAATCCTTCACATGCGGTCTCTCCTGTGAAACAAAATTCTGACTCTACAAACCAGAATCACCTCTTACAAAATAAGTTACACAAAAACAGAGAAGTTACAACAAAAAAACACGATACCCTGTACTGCTCAGCACACACGTCATAATCTCACCATACAATCTCTGTACAAGCAGCTCGGATCCACCAAAAAACTATACAACAGAAAAGCACTTACCTCGTCCTTACACAAAACAAGCAAAAATGTTCTTTTACCGAGCAGAAATTTCCTCAACGCAGCAGACAAAATTACAGTTTACTTCCTCTCTCCTTTTATCTGCTGTGCAGAGGAAAAATCCGTTGGTTCCCTTGTTATACCTGACTCGCCATAATGTCATAGAAATGAATCTAATATTTCTGTGTAGTTAGATCCGCTGCACTTACAAGCAGTTCTCTGCTCTCCCTGCCATACTTATCTGAACGCGCTCAGTAAGGAAACACAGAGACTCTGCTGTGGTCTTGTTAGATCGTCCTTCCTTCTCTGTCCTCCTCACTGGAGGGAGATTTCTTTATAGGCATCACAGCAGGAAGTGCTGACCCCAACAGTCATCACTTCCGCATACATTTACATCACAGAGCCAACCAATGAAACACAGGTAGTAAAGGGGAGTGTATGCTCATGCATGTGAAGCACAGTGCACAGTTGTTAACAATGGAGAACCATGTGCAATGGATTCACCCCTCCCCCAAACACTTTCACAAAGTAAACAGCATGCCTGCACATGGGCCTCCATCTTTAATCTCCCATTACCACTGGAGTGAACTTTATCCAGTATTGCTCAGTGATCAATGCCCAATAAAGTTCCTATGATTCCTATGAATGCATACTTTTATACAGGGACGGCATATCATCTCCAGTGCGTTGATCAGACGCACCAGAGACAACAAACTCACTTTCCTTTCATATATTGTTCTCTTAACAAATGCATCCACGTCAGTCAATAAATCCACACATGCACGGGGGCCCTAGCCGGCATCCATACATTCGCTAAGAAATCACTGCTCCGCCGCACATCAGTCTCCCCCGGCCAGCAGCCCAGCGCATAGCACATGGACCATTCGCCGACGGAGACCTCTGTGCCCGGCTTTGCGTCTCCACATCCACAGGAAGATATCTACTCCAATGATTTACACCCAGTGCTGATAAATCGGGGTCCCACTCCATAGAGCATGGCCCAGAAAATCCATCACTGAGAGACATAATGACAAAATATTACAACATACTAAAAACACATCCTAGAATAAAAATGTCTACATAATTCTATATAATAAAATTTCCACAACATTAGGTACCGAGATGAGATCCTCAGACCCCTTGTGAGACCATATGCTGGTGTGGTTGGCCCTGGGTTCCTCCTAATGCAAGACAATGCTAGACCTCATGTGGCTGGAGTGTGTCAGCAGTTCCTGCAAGACGAAGGCATTGATGCTATGGACTGGCCCGCCCGTTTCCCATACCTGAATCAAATTGAGCACATCTGGGACATCATGTCTCGCTCCATCTACCAACGCCACATTGCACCACAGACTGTCCAGGAGTTGGGGGATGCTTTAGTCCAGGTGTGGTAGGAGATCCTTCAGGAGACCATCCGCCACCTCATCAGGAGCATGCCCAGGCATTGTAGGGAGGTCATACAGGCACGTCGAGGCCACACACACAACTGAGCCTCATTTTGACTTGTTTGAAGGACATTACATCAAAGTTGGATCAGCCTATAGTGTTGTTTTCCACTTTAATTTTGAGTGTAATTCCAAATCCAGACCTCCATGGGTTGCTCAATTTGATTTCCATTGATAATGTTTGTGTGATTTTGTTGTCAGCACATTCAACTATGTAATGACCACAGTATTTAATAAGAATATTTCATTCATTCAGATCTAGGATGTCTTATATTTGTGTTCCCTTTATTTTTTTGAGCAGTGTACAAAGTATGGCCGCACGAAACTTCGGCCGTGCAACGCATTTTTCTATAATTTCGAACCGCTAGTACTGACACACAGAGTGCGCTGCGTCGGCATAGCGGCGTGTGTGCATGATTAGGAGACGTCAGACGCTGCACATGTCCGGCCAACATCACGTCCATTTGTTTTTAATAGCTCCGTCAAAAATCACGGCTGTAATTGCGCCTCATATGACCGCTATTGCATCTTCCGTCAAAAAGTGCGTCCATGGGGGCGTGGTTTCGACGCGAACCGAGATGGCAGCGTGAGCGAGTAGCTCCAAGGTCCCCTCCGGCTATAACGCACACCGCTCAAGCTAATCGGCGATGTACGGGGAAAAAAGACACTAGGAGGTACACAGACACCCTGCAAACCATCTCGCTCAATCCCGGGCCCCTTAGACAGATTTCTCAGCCTCCCGACGCCCGCGGCCTCCATCTCACCGAGGCCGGACAAAATGGCGACCGCACGCGGAGGGCCGGAACAGATACAGGATCTCTTTCTGGCCATCTGCAGACTGGAAAAATTAGTGGCCGCCTTACCAACGAAGACCGACCTAACAGCCATGATGGAAGACTTCAGGGCTGGTTTGCAACATGAGCTCATAGAGGTACGTGAGGAAGTGGCGGGACTGACAGGGTTGGAGGCCTAGAAGAACGGGCTAATATACCACCTGGTGCCCCCGCTTCACTGGCGGCCGAGTTGTCTGACATGAAGAGGAAGCTGGACAATAGAGGTCAGAGACAAAACGTATGGATTAGGGGGCTGCCTGAGGGCGTAGTATCGGGCGAACTCGCTACCTACGTGGATGCCCTGTTCGTAACACTCTTACAGGACCCTGCAGTTACTTCGGTCCCTGTGGACCGGGCGCACCGGGTGCTGCGTTCTGTGCCGCCAGAAGGGGCTCCCCCACGAGATATAGTATGCAGGATCTCCTGCAGAGCGCTTAAAGAGGAAGTCATGTCCACGGCTAGAGAACAGAGACAATGGCCCCTGGACGGTCACCAACTCGAATTTTTCCAGGATCTTATGCACTTTACTTTGGCTGCTCGGAAGGCCCTATGCCCTATCACCTTACAACTACGACAGCGACAGATTGCATTTAGATGGGGGTTTCCATTCGCACTGCATGCACGCAGAGATGGGATCACGGTCACTGTTCACCGATCTGCAGATGTGCCGGATTTTCTCACCCGTCTGGATTTGCCTTCTACACCGGTGATAAATTGGGAGGAGAGTAGCTATACAGAATGGAGGGCTGCGGCTGATGCCAGGCCTCTGAGACCGCCGAGACGACCTCACCCACACCGAGTGGACAGGGCTCACTCCCCGTCCCCTGAGCAACTCGGGGAATAATTGTTCGCTGACACGACAGTCTAGCTACATTGGTATGTCTGTGCCTGTGGGCATATACTTTCCACGGGAGGACAAACTGGGCATGCTCTCCCGCACTACCTTGTTCCACCTCTGAACGGTCAAGCGGGGAAGGGAAGCGGCCCCTCCGTATGGACTCCGACGCCCAGGAGCTGCGGAGGCTCCTGGTTCTCTCCTATGGGGACCACCCTAACACCGCTTTCTGTATCCAGGGATGGAGGTTTCTGACGGGACGACCGTGCTTCCCGGGTCTATGCCCAGGACTCCCCATGATACGTTGACGACCTTCTGTGAGGACCCATGGTACTTTGTGGT
The DNA here is from genome assembly GCA_009667805.1 of Leptobrachium leishanense. NCBI lineage: Eukaryota > Metazoa > Chordata > Amphibia > Anura > Megophryidae > Leptobrachium > Leptobrachium leishanense. The sequence goes on from CM019070.1 coordinate 115,023,819, forward strand.
CGGCTCAGCCGACGGGGTGGGTGGGTTTTGGGGGGCACACCCTGGCGTTCATGGTCTTACCCAGACTTATGCTACGTTCGGGATGCTGATGTTGTTCGTTCCAAAACTGTGGAGATACCCCTGTGACGTTTCCAATGCCGAGAGGGAGTCTGGTGTTAATGTCCCTACTTCACGACGCGTGGACTTCTTGCTCCCCCCCCTGCACTCGCTAAATTACTTTATTTGAAAAGATGCATATATATTTCTAAGCTCATTGCTGAGATTTTTGCCTGGTCCTCTAGCGTGGCGCCTCCCCCACCGCCCCCTCCTCCTGATGCTCCCGCCTGGTCCCCCCCTCATTTCCCTGAGCTCCCGCCTGGTGCCCCCCCTGCCATGCGCCCTTTGTGCTAGACCCCGCAACACTCGCGCCTGCTTGTTGGAGGGAATACTGGCGGTGGCCCACCATACGCACTGTCCGAAGGGGACTTTTTTCATCTATGGGGTCGGGTGAGGTGGAGGGGGTGCGTCGACGGGGTGTCGGGTATATTAGAATAAGGAAATATTAAAATGGATGCCTGTAGCCATCTTGTTTTAAATGGAAAGTCTTTTCTTTTTCAATTTTCCCTAGTTTTAGAAATGAAAAGAGATTTTTTTTTTTACATAGTTCACGGCTAGATGAAACATTAAGAGTTTTTTTTTTAAATGCCAGACATGATGGAACCTTAAAATTTCTTTATTTGATATAATGCCGAGCTAAGTGCCAGAGAAAGGAATTTAACCGATAATGAGACTCAGTAAAAACTTTGAGAGGAATGGAGATTATTAATTTAATTTTGACAGGAGAGACTCAAAGTCTAGCATTGAAAATATGGTCTTTGTAAGTCAGATTGATCTCTTGACCTGAGATAAGATATATAAAAATTAAATGTGGAATTAATTAGAAGTGCAACACTGCCCTCTAGAGGTATAGTAAATATTATATTATTATAAAGAATGTGAGGGCGTGGCTAGACACCCGACCAAGATGGCCGCAGATTAGTGGAGCTCCTGGCTGATCGGAGAGACCACAGCACATTTTGCACTACCACCGAGATATGGTCCGAGGTAAACGACGTGACACGGAACCTAAACCCTCTGGGACCCCGTCCAGGACACGCTCTGCTCGTCTGGAGACGTTCTTTAAGCCCCAAGATGCACCTTCTCCCAGCACTCAGAACCCTAAGATGGCGGCTCCTCCGGCCGAATATTCTTTGCCAGAGCTTGGCGCCGCCACGCAGCGCATCGAGAAATTCCTGTCTGAAATGCCCACACGAGCGGACATTCGGGGAATGATCTCGGAGGTACGAGATTTCCTACAGCACGACATCACCGCCATCCGACCGGAGGTTGCCTCCATTGACTAGAGTGGCAGATCTCAAACAGGCGGCAACACGTGCAGCTGAAACAGGGCCTGAAGCTCTACATACGACACCAATGATTTCGGGAATCTGGAGCCGCTTGGATGACCTTGATAATAGGTCCCGGCGCCAAAATTTGAGGATCAGAGGGGTCCCCAAGTCGGAGACAGCCGTCCAGTTCTACCTGGTAGGCCTCTATAACCTTTTACTGGTTGCCAAGGAAGTGGCCCCCACTGACTTGGCCAGAGCACACAGGGCTCTTCGCCCTCCTCCGGACTCACAGTCAGCACCCCCCATAGACATTGTCTGTTTTTTTAGCGCATTTATGCTCAAAGATCGCATTTAAACAGCAGCCCGTGCACAGCAGTCCTGGGAATACAAAGGAGCTAAAATCAAGATCTTTAATGATCTCTCCCCGACCACTCTACAAGCAAGACGTGCTCTTCGCCCGATCACGCAAATGCTGCAAGAAAAGCGGATTCCTTATAGATGGGGTTTCCCCCTCTTACTCTCAGTGCGCCATGGGAATGGGAACCTTGTTATATGCTCCCCGGATGATGTCTCGTTTTTTCTACACTCCCTGGAGCTCCCTGACATGCCCGTACAGAACTGGGAGACATTCGTGTTCCGACCACCTGCACAACCGCTTCCTCAACGTCCACGCCAGACCCAGCGGCTTTCAGATGATTTGAACCCAAATGGGAATGAAGACTGAGAACCCTGGAGGTAGTTTCAACGGTTTTCGACACTCTCGGTGATGTCAATATGGTCGCCTTTTTGCCTAGGTTACGAGGCCTATTGCTACTCCCTTTTCCTCCATGTACTGGACTCTAAACATCGAACCTCTTTCTATTTTAACGGAACGCCAGATGTTATTCGACCCCCGTTTGTTTTTTCTCGGACCCCTAAGTTTGAATATGGGGGTGGGAACTTATAACGGTGCGCCAGAAGTGATTTGGCCCTCTTTTATTGTCTGTTTCATTCGGGCACCTACGTTTGTATATGGGGGTGGGGGGACCCATCTGTGTTGTTTTCTTTATTTGTTGTTATAATCGCCTTGGCTCTATGGAGCCGTTTCCGTGACCCGAGACACTACTGCTAGGGTCTCCGACTTGAATTTAGCTGATTGTATACGGTCACTGGCGGTGGTTGAGGGGGAGGTGGGGGGGTACTCAAAATAATGACTGAGATACTCTGTGCTTTCACCTGTGGCCCTCTTTTTCCCCCCCGCCCCTACTTCCCCGGTCCTGGCCGGGCCTCTCTCGCCTCCCCTCCTCCGCCTCCCTCTGCTCTCCTTTGCCACTCTTTTTATTTTTTGCTCCATTGAGGATCCACACACTGTGGCCGCGTTGCTAGCTGGGTTGGTGTAATGTTTAAAGGTTTTGCAGTTCAATAGTTCGCATAACTTTAGACGGCTCGGCATTGCTCGGCTACTGAGGCTGTGTTCCACGGACTACCATTAATGCCACTACTTGGTCTTGAGGTCAGCCTTCTCTACACTGCGTTCTAACTGTTAATTGTTCCATCTTGATTTGTATAAAATACCTGCTTAAATAGGTTTGGTTGTGTTGCTACCCACGACACACCCCCGACGAAGCTCAGTGTATAACACCCAAGGGTTGCCCAGAGGAAAAGGAAATCAGACGAGACCCAGAGGGACGATTCCTTTTTGTTAAAGGTTACATTGCAGAAACTTTATATACATTTGCCTCACTATACCTCCCAAACTCGGCTCAACACCGAAGCTTGGCTTCTATTCTGAAGAACCTTTCGGAGTTTCAGGAAGGTGTTCTCATTGTAGCAGGAGACTGCAATGCATCCCTGGATCCCAGGAAGGACACTTCACTCGGAACGTCGTCGCTGCCCCGTAGTCTTCTATCACACATTCGCCGTACTTTGGACTCCCATCAACTGGTGGATGTGTGGAGGGCGTTCCATGGAGGTGAACGAGATTATACGTACTATTCACACGTCCACTTCTCCTATTCGAGGATCGATTACGTATTTATACAGCAACATCAGATACGTCTCATTCGGTCTTCAGATATTCTCACGAAGATGTGGTCTGACCACTCCCCTGTCTCCGTACATGTCCTATCCCCCTTAAGTGTCCCACGCGAAAGGACGTGGAGGTTGAATGTAAATCTGTTAGCTGATCCCGGACTCCTAGAAGAATCTAATCAATTGCTTACCAACAATTTCCAAGATAATCTGACCTCCGAAGTCCCAGTCCCCACGGTCTGGGAAGCACATAAGGCAGTTGTCAGGGGGTTCTTTGTCAGCAAAGGTACTGCGGCGAAGAAATTGCACCAATCGCAAATGGCTGACCTCTTTGGGGCGGTCCGAGACCTTGAAGCCCAACACGCAGAAAATGGAGATCTGCTTATCTATCAAGCCCTGTTGAAAGCTCGATTAGACCTCACCACCTGTCTCTCGTCTGACCTTAAATTAATGACCACTAAGGCTAATGCCCTCTTCGCCCTACAGGAGAACAAGCCGGGCAAGCTTTTGGCTCGTATGTTACGTATTAGACACGAGAAGGCCTACATTCCCCGCCTTCGCATGCCTACAGGCCGGATTACGGTGAGTCCTGATCAAGTTGCGGAAACTTTGCGTTCGTTCTTCGTGTCCTTATACTCTGTTCAGGACACGCAGTACTCCACGCTGAACCCGGCTGATATATCGGATTATTTATCACGTCACGTTAAAAGTACGCTCTCGGAGGCTGAGGCTCTGGAGCTTGGCGCCCCGATACTCGCTGAAGAGTTGGCTTCCGCCCTCTCAAGCTGTAAATCCAATAAATGCCCTGGACCGGATGGCCTACCGGCTGAGTACTATAGACTTTGTAAGCAAAACCTCCTACCACATATGCTTGCGGCTTTCAACTCACTACTGAACGGCGGTAATCTCCACCCTAGCACACTGGCAGCAACCATTTCTTTGATTCCATAACCAGGGAAAGATTCACTGCTCAGCTCCAGTTACCGTCCTATATCCCTTCTCAATGCAGATGTGAAGCTCTTGGCATGAGTACTGGCCACTAGACTTCAAAAACACCTGCCTGGGCTAGTGGTCTCAGATCAGGTCGAATTTGTACCAGGGAGGGAGGCCAAAGACACCACCACGAGAGTGATCAACGCTATCTACCTGGCACAATGGGACTCAGTTCCATTGTTGCTTCTCTCAACCGACGCCGAGAAGGTGTTTGATAGGGTCTTGTGGCCCTATCTGCACCTCGCACTTGAGAGGTTCGGACTAGGCTCCGGCTTTTTGAAGTGGATCTCGGCACTGTACTCTGCTCCGACTGCCAGAATTAGAGTGAACGGAGCTCTGACTCCTAGTTTCCCAATATTGAATGGCACCCGTCAAGGTTGCCCTCTATCCCCCCTCCTTTTTGCCCTGGCCCTGGAGCCTTTGCTGACCTCGATCTGTGACAACCCGGATGTCACCGGAATCAGGGGGTATGCCTCCCAACATAAGGTCTCGGCATACGCCGATGACCTTATGTTTATGATAACGAACCCGAGGAAAACTATGCCAGCAGTGGTCCAGGAATTTCAAACATATGGGTGGATTGCGGGTCTAGTCATAAATGACGACAAGTCTGAAATACTCAATATTAACCTTGCGAAGAAGGAAGTGTTGTCCCTACGCCGACTATTTAAATTCAGATGGTGTACTGAGAAGCTTAAATATTTGGGAATTTGGCTTTGCCCAGACATAGGCCGCATTCCGGCTTTGAACTACGATCGTTTACTAGCCGACATTAGCCGCGATTTGGAGGCCTGGTCCCCAAAATATATCTCCTGGCTGGGCAGTGTTGGAGTCTTAAAGATGAATGCCCTCCCCCGCATTTTGTATCTGATGCACACCCTGCCATTACCTTTACCTCAGGGTTTTTTTGCGACGACTCCGCAAACTTTTCCTCTCCTTCATATGGACGGCGATGCGCCCCCGCGTGAAATTTTCGGTGCTGTGCCGGCCAACCAAACAAGGCGGACTGGCACTACCAGACATCCGTTTGTATTTCTTCGCCTCTATCTTAACTAGAATAATAGATTGGATGGCAACAGATTCAGGAAAAAAGTGGATAGACCTTGAAAGTGCCCTGGCGGGAAGACCAATTTGGACACTACCTTGGCTTTTGCCAACTCACTTACCTCCAGAGTGTCGACGGGTCCCAACAATAGGATGCACTCATTGAGAGTTTCCCATTCATTGTCCTCTTTCCCAGCCCCCTTGCTGCCGATCTCACACAACCCGGCACTGCCAAGTGGGGTGATTCCCTCATTGAAGAGCAGGTTTACTACCGACTCAGGCTTAATTGCTCGTCACGTTTTGGAGGCTGGAAATTTTAGAGACATACCCACACCGGAAGGTTTTTCCCCTCCCTCCCTCCCTCTTAGAACGTTTTAACTACCAACAGATTCGTCGTTTCCTCCTTTCCTTACCCACTGGCACCCACTTGACGAGGTCCCTTACACCCTTTGAGACTTTCTGTATGACGAAAATGCCCCTGACTAGGAGTCTGTCAATGCTATACCGCCTCTTACAGTCTGTTGAGGACGATCTGCTGCCCTACGTGCATAGATAGGACGAATATCGCGGTGAAGAGATTTCGCCCCTCTCCTGGACGAAGACGTTCACTCTCATACACTATGGCTCCCCCATTACGAAATTAAGAGAAACTTCGTATAAGCTGACTGCTTTGTGGTATACCACTCCTAAATGGATTGCCAGATTTACCCCGGACGCCTCACCTCTATGTTGGCGCTGTTTATTAGAGGAGGGCTCGTATCTACATATTTGGTGGCAATGCCCCGGTATAGCCCAGTATAAGCGAGCCGTCCAAACTTTGATCTGCCACGTCACAGATGTTACTCTGGAGCTTGAACCCAGGATTTTCCTACTTAGTCCACTGTCCTATCCACTCAAAACTTTGAAGAAGTCTATTATCCTGAGAATACTGCTGGCAGCGAGAGCACTGATCCCTGCACATTGGCGAAGTACCACAATCCCATTGGCTAGGGAACTGGCAACCAAAGTGGAGCTGATTCGGTCTTATGAAACGAACAATCTACCGCCAGAGCATTTTGCGGACGTATTCAACGCTACCTGGTTTCATTGGAGTGCGTTCCTTTCCTCCTCAGCCTTTACTGTTTGGCTGGGGAATGCCCCGCCAGTACTGTAGGCCCCGGAGTAAGTGCGTCTGTCTATTGCCTCTTTGCCCTGGGGTCCCTGATTGTTGACTGTTGACTGTTGGCCTACGACTAACGACACTATCCGATGAAAACACCTCACGTCCACACCGATAACACCTCTCCCCCTTCCCCCCTTTTTTTTTTCTCTCTCTCTCTCTCTCTCTCTGTATTCGCTCTTACTATCTTTCTCCACCCCCAAGGAAGGAGATATTACTCTATTTCTTTCCTCTAACTTACTCTTTATATATCCTAATATTTTTCTTCTTCCTTACTCTCTCTACACTTATTTATACTCCTTTTTGATGAAATAGCATACTACGAACCAGCTCCGAAGTGTTTTTTTTACTTTACATAACATACCCTGCGGGAAGCTGCTTTCTATATGTATAATCGTTCTACTTGACCGCGTGGAAAATTTGCCTGAGACATTAATAAGGCATCCCTCCTATATGCAACACCCGCTAGCTACTTAAGTTACATAGCAAATCAGCAGACTCGGATGTCTTTTAATCATCCCTCATTCATTCAACAGTGACTGAACCCTTCGGTTCTACTACTCAGACTGTATCACTCCTACGTTATATGACGTTACCCGGATCTGAAATGTACAATATAATACTTGCTGTATTGCTATACCTACTCAATGTCTTGTTCCATTTTGCCTATTACTTTAATAAAAACTTTTATTGCAAAATAAAAAAATTTTTTTATAAAGAATGTAATATTTAAATGGAAAGAGGTAGATTGTCAGTGACGTCAAATTGACTATAATTGAAGCTGCACTGTTCGTTACAACACAGACCATCGCAGGCAGATCACGCAAGCAGACCATCGCAGGCAGTGGTGTATTTAGGTTTTGTGCTGCCCTAGGCCTGACTAAACTCGTGCACCCCCTAATTTAAATTTGAGGCACCCCTTCCTGTCAAGGGCACACCTCTTCCTGGTTAATCCCCACCCTTCCTCTTTAAGCTCCACCTTTTCCTCTTAGAGCTCCGCCTTTTCCTCTCTTTATATTAAAGGTGGATACCAAGTGCCTACTTGTATATTTTGTATACCATTTCAAATGTATCTATTGAGATAAATAAAATTATGAAATGTTTAAATTCAAGCATTTTTACAAAGAACAGCCACGCATATCAAGTAAACTGGATCACAGCCGCTCTAAATGGTTGAACAATAAAATCCACAGAAACGTGCACTGCATATGAGTGTATCACAGAGCTGCACAGCAATAAAACCCACAGAATTGTGCACTGTGTATGAGCATATCACAGAACTGCACAGCAATAAAACTCACAGTAATGTGCAGTGTGTATGAGTGTATCCCAGAGCTCCAGGGCAATAAAACTCACAGTACTATGCAGTGTGTATCACAGAATCCACAGCAATAAAACTCCCAGCAATGCAATGTTTGGTGTGTGTCAGCGTATCAGAATCCACAGCAATAAAAATTCCAGCAATGCAATGTGCAGTGTGTAGCAGTGTATCAGAATCCACAGCAATAAAACTCCCAGTAATGCAATGTGCGGGTCAGCGTATCAGAATCCACAGCAATAAAACTCCCAGCAATGCAATGTGTGGTGTGTATGAGTGCATCAGAATCCACTGCAATAAAACTCCCAGCAAACCGAGTGTATATGAGCACACAGCAATTATTTATTCTACATTTACCGGCCTCCATCCGCGGTAGGGCTGTGTGCAGAGTCAGCAGGGACTGTGTACAGACTCAGCTGGAGGTCCCTCCAGGCCACGTTAGGATCACGGTTGTGCCTGTGCATGGAGCCATCTTGTCAGCAGTGGGGTGCCACTGCCAGAGGGTGCACCGTGGCTTTGATTCCCTTCCCGGTGGGTGTTCAGTCCAGAATAGAGTGACAGTCCATGTTAACGAAAGGGCGGGCAGCTGCGTGCATGCGTGTCACGTTATTCAGCCAGTCAGGTGGTACTGAGACTCAGTACCACCTGACTGGCCGGACCGAGTGTGACCTGCACGCACGCAGCCTCACCAGGAGCCAGGCAGCTCAATGACAAATTTCTATCACTGCAGTGCTGGTTAAGGAAAGGTCCACTTTAAACAGCAGTAACCAGACAGGGCTTCATATTCTGCTGGTACCCCCCCTTTACCTGCCGTTTACTGTCATCTTCTCTCTCTGGACACAAATCACATCCCCCTCCCCTCTCCTAGAGCTGTTGCAGGGCAGGGGAGGAGCTATGGAGGGAGGAGAGGGGGATTTTTATTCTATTCGATTTTATTCCGTATGCAAACGCCATGCTCCGCTGGTCGTTGTTTGAGAACACAGCTCAAAGCTGACACACAGTGACAGTGGCACCTCCTAGTACCCCCTAATGACACCCCAATAATCACTGGTACCTGGGACCGGCCCGCCCTCCGCCACTCCTCTAAGTACACCACTGCTCTGGTGATATGCTCACACACAAGTTTGGCGAACTGCCAGCAAGTACGGTGCTGTTTGAAGGCATTGCAAATCCCCATAGAGAAGTAATGGTTAATCTATTCAGAGAACACCAAACAGCAGAGAAATGTTAGTGAAATGCCCTGATGTTCGGTGGTTTCAATCAGCAGGTTTATTCAGGCAAACCCCATAGGTATCAATGTTAAAAATATTCCCGTTTTTATGCAATATCTAATAAACCATTTATTATTTTAATCTGCAGTAAAAAGTCTTTATTAATTATTGATTTTTTTTTTTTAGTACCTTTTAGTAATTTTTCAGATTTTTTTGGGCAAAATTCCCCCCCCTTTTTTTTTAATAGCGGTTCTTCTTTTTCTGTAGCAGAACTTTTTATTATCAATCATAGGATCTTATCTGTAAATTCCAGACATTTTCGTTCAGTAGTTGTTTTGAAAACAGCAGGCCATGGGTTTGCGGTGGCAGCATACAGCGGCCGACTCCATGCACTTTGGGGACCCTGCGGTGAATGGTGAATTCACTGCAGGGTGGGGAAATTTTATTCCCCGAAGTGCAGGGAACTACAGAACACCAAAATGTTGGCGTCATTTCGGTGCTCTGTGAGTAACCCAATTAGTGGTGAGGTTTTTTGTTGCCCCCTGGAAAGTGAAAGCCTAGGCCTTGCCTACCCAGGACATACTTGAAAATTAGTGACATCTCAATGTTTCCTTCCTGGTAAAATAGTTTGCAAAAGTAAAAAAATATATATATTTTTTTTTAGGGATGGGGCCACCCGGCGGGCCGCCGCCCCCTGGAAAGTGCCGCCCTAGGCCTAGGCCTTGTTGGCCTAGGCCAAAATACACCAGTGATCGCAGGCAGATCACGCAAGCAGACCATCTCAGGACACCATGTACTTCAGATCATACCAAGACACGATTATGCATTAATTCAGACTGCCGATCATTCCACCACATCTCTAACTCACATGTATCGAATATCTACATTGATAATTTTCACATATTCCAAAACAATCAAAGAATATTCCAAGGGGGGGCGTGGCCGGCCGTGAAGGAGTGAGGACGCATTTAACTGCAGCTCCGTCTGTTGTTTGCTATGAGGGGCCTTTGAGGTGACTTTTTCCTGCTGCCTGATTGCTACGAGTTTCCAGACCGGCTGGCCATCGGATGAGCAGACTCCGGAGCCCGGTTTGTCCCCCCTCCGGAGCCAAGAAGAGAGTTCAGACGGCTCGTTCGTCTGCGGCAGCACGAGGCCGGCGGCCATTTTGAGGCCTTTACTGTGGCCTTGCCGGATCCCAGTCGCAGGGCTCTCTTGTTTCCCCAGACGAGGCTGCTGTCAGGCGGGCACCTGCTGTGCCCCTGTCTCATGGCAGCTCTGGATGTCAGCGCGACTGCTTGGGCTCGACCCCGTGGTGTTCCCCCTCCCCACCCAGATGTGAGGCTGAACGTGATTTCAGGCCTAGATGCCTGTTTGGAGATATTGGAGGAGGACGACGCTGGTCCGCTTACGAGGGGCACTTGGCGCCGGATGATAGCCGCTCTGCAGCGCTGCAGGGGAGCGGGGGCTGCCGCAGAGGGAGAGCCTGCATTGGACTTACTTACCCTTGTCGGTCCCGTGGAGGAAGATGGGGATCTGCGGGAGCACGTAGCTGTGGCGGTCCTGGTCCCGAATTTCATGGAGGACCTGGAGCTTCCCGGAGTCCAAGAGGGGGACCATTCTGCGGAGCTTGCTTCAGCTGTGCCTCAGAAGCTGTGTCCCGGGACCTTGGGGGCGACCTTGGGTCCAGAGACCGGTAATTTGTTTACTGCGGAGGGATGCTGGGCTATGGAGGAGCCTGTCAGGTTGGCCAAGCTGGATCCCCCTTTGCTGAGAATGGAGCTAGCCGTGTCAACGAGGTGGTCGAGTGCCTGTCAGGCGAAGCATGGTTTTTCTTCTGATATACTAGGGGCTTTGTTTTCCCCCCAACTATGGGACACTGGCTGAGACTGTCCGGTCTGGCATTTGTCCGTGGCCCTCATTCGCAGATGATGACCCCCCTCTAATGACACCCCCCTCTGTCGACTCCCCCCGATGATACCCCCCACTTTATTCTGGGCACTTTGTTGTGTTTTTTTTTGAGGACTCTTGTATCTGTGTGCCTTCCCCCCCCTTGCAACAAGACCCTTTCCTGCTGCCCTGAATATGGACTACAGTACATTCAGAGACATTTTTTGGAAAACTCATGCTGAATTACACCCCCCCATCCCCTCCCTGTCCTGGACACCTGTCTGTTTTGTGGACTTCCTTTTACATGCCAAGGAGGTGGTTTTATATGGTGATTCAGGCATCTGGCCTCCCTCCCCCTCTTGTTTTTTTTTTTTTTCTGGGAAGTGTGCGGGATGATGGGTCGACCTGGGTGCGCCATTGGAGCGGGTACCATGGCACTGACCGTTTCCTCTGGCCCCAGGACACCCGGCCCTGTGGCCTCTTCCACGGCCTCCAGTCCCTTGCGGGGATACTGGAGAGTGCCGGGAATGCCGCTACTTTCCGGGCGGTCCCCCACTTCCCCTTTTCTCCTTTTTTCCCCCCCCCCCCTTCTTTCTGTCCAGGTACTTCCCCTGCTGTTTACCTGCTGGCTCAACCACCTCCCTGGTACCGTTCTCCTGTATTTGTTTGAGTGTCTATCCCCCTTATATTCCTGTCACTGTTTATGACCATCGCTGGCTATTTTCATTTCATGTCTGTTGTTCTGCTGACTTGTTTTCACAATAAAAAAAATCTTGAATATAAAAAAAAAAAAAAAAAAGAATATTCCAAGGCTGTAACTCATTGAATCCAGATTGGAGGTAATGTATGAGAGAGCAAAAATTAAGTAATTAATAATTATATATATTTGGAGTTTTTCTTGCAATAGATAGACTGAGATATCTCAGATTATTGTTAGATCCAGAATCTAAAAATATTTCTATTCTGCAGATAGAGATATGAAGAAGAATCGGAGAAAAGGATTTCTCCTAAAGAAACTGTTGCAAGATTGATATACCGATATATATATATTGAATTTGGAAATTACATATGTAGCGCTCACTCCCGGAGGAGCCGCTGAAATTGAACCTCGGGTCAGTCTCCCCGCACTAGGGAATAAATATACTCCAGCACCGTTGTGGATTTTATAAATTATATAGTTTACTAGAATAAATGGCATATAATGAATAACACGGTGTTCGTAGATATATTTACAGTACTTCGTAATGCGGGAAAGGTGCAGCGGAAAAGAAATACGATGCTTCATATTTCGAGGAAACGCGCAGCGGAAAATAAATACGATGTTTCGTAATTCGAGAAACGCGCAGCGGAAAATAAATGGAAAATTATCTTTAACCCCTTTCTTCGTTGGGGAGTGAGTCCCACACAGGTTGTGTCCCGGAATGTAAGTGTGTGTGTGTGTTATGGTACCCGGGTACACTATTCAACTGGCCAGTGAATTGCTTAAGAGGTATCTTCGACTAGTCAAGTTGGGGCCCTGTGGGTTTTGGAAACAAACAGCAGCGTGCTTTCTTGGTTTTACAACGGCCTAGAAGGCCTCTCACCCATCCGCCAGATACTTGAGGCTCCGCTGGACCCAGGACGTCTCTCCGCTCGATATTGACTGGACTCTCTTGGCTTCTGGATCCGCTGTCTGGCTTTCTGCTCCTGCCGCGACTTGTCCAGCTTACCGCCTGCTCTCCCAGTCCGATCGACCTGCGGTACTCCTTACTCGGGGTCCTCTGGCTTCCTCAATAGCAGCTTGGGTAATCTTGTGGATCACTGGGTCTCCCTTTGGTAAGGCCGAATAACCCGATCTGTAACTCCATTAGGCCGCACCTGCGCTCCGGCCTGGACACTGTTACGTTCTGCAGCACTGTGTCTTGTCTCTCTCCCTCCCTGGCACGCTCTGCCAGCTCTCTCCACGAGGCTCAGGATGTAAGTCTCTCTGTCCCACCCACTTCCTGTGTCCGTTCCCAAAGCATGCCGGGAAATGTAGTCCCAATGTAATATACATTGCGCTTGTCTCCCTCCGGTGGCCAAAAATAGGTACTGCCACAATAAGGAATTAAACACAGCGCTACACATATATCTCTACAAGATCTAGCTTGTTAAACATTGGTTTGCTGGGAAATATATGTTAAATTTTCGTTAAGCAGAAATGTTTATTAACCATTTGTGTATAGTTACTAACTGATAAGGTAAATGATATTAATCATATATGCAGTTACTAACAGATTATTGTGAAGCTAGTGTCTATGTGCTGATGAATGGATTGTGGTTTATAAATTTGATGATATGATATGAGATTTGAAACTTTTTTGTATACGTAATAAATATATATATTTTTATCCGATTGTTGATTAGTGTATTCTTCAAAGCAAAACACAGACAATTAAAAGAATTTAGGAGAATTTCTAGGAAATATAAACGATTGATATTTGTGTCTCGTATAAGTTTCTTATTGAATATAAATCTCAGCATATTGTCACGGGCAGAGATAATAATCCCTACATATTGGAGGCAGCTGCTGAGATAAGCCCAATACATATAGGAGGCACTGAACTGAGATTGTTGTTTTTGTTTGGAATACAACTGTCAGTATTGTCTGATTAGACAGAGGTAAAATATATAAATATTCTGATTTTTGTTGTTGTATATTGATTGTGGTTTTAGGATTGTTTAGTAAACAATGTCTGAATCAGAATCTGAGATTTGTGACAACACTAAAGAAGATGATGTACGTACAAATCAAATAATTTTGATAGATGTGATGTCTTATTTAAAAGACAAGTTACACGTCACAGATGAATTATTTGATTGGACAAAAGTATTACAATCAAGTGTTTCTAAATATGCTGATGCAATCTGGTCTGATCATTCAATGTTTCTTGATTATTTGCGACAAATCTGTACCGCAAAGACAAAAAGAGACAAGGAAATTTTGGCTTGTCAATTTTTGCCTTAATGTATATATTTGATTGTAGAATTAAACAAAAGATGGAATGATACAAATGAGACTATGCAAAGTGTAGAAAAAAGAAACAGCGAATTGCATGTTACTGTAAATCAATTAAGTTCTGATTCGGAAGGTATGATCAAAGAATTGACTGTTTATAAAAAAGTAAAAACTCAATTGCAAGATGAGATTGATCAGTTATCAAATTCAAATAAGGAATTGAGTATACAATTGGCGAGAATGAAACGCGAACATGAGAAATTTACTAATGAGTTACATCAGGTTGAAGCTGATGCTCGAAGGGTTAAAACTCCTTCCTTAGAGAAGTTCCCTTTGAAAGCTGGGAGCTATAAATTAAAGCCTGGTGACAGATTGCTGCAGAGTGAAGAAAGCGAAAAGTGAAACTAACTCTCATGATGAAAAAAGAGCAAAGTCTCTTACACAGGAGTATTTCAAATCACATCACTCTATCCAGCCACAGCCTATTAAGTATGATAGAAAATCTCATAAAGTGCAGGATTTAACTAGAATCGTCCACTTTTTAAAGAATTCAGTGGGGGTATGGGATCAAAGGAACTCTCCAAAGATCATAAACCATTTAGAGGTGTTTGAAGAAGCATTATCAGTTCAAGTTATTTATTCAGATGCTCAGAAAATTGAGTTTATCCCATGGGTCTTTGAAGGCAAACATAGGTATTTTTTTCAGTCTTTGAAAGAATCTGGTATACGTAACTGGAGTAAAATAGTCTCCGAGGTCAAATCTGAATTTGGGCCTCACCGCACCAGTCTAGCTGCGAAAAGAGCAATTTTAACTCTAAAATGTAGACCTAATCAAAGCCCCCATGAATTTCTGTCAGTCCTTAAAAATGCGTACAGCTTGGCTGAAAGAAACCCAAATTTTGAAAACCCTGAATTTATCCAATTATTTTATGACGCATTGCACAATAAAATAAATAAGGCCTGAAGCACCTAGGGCGTAAGGCCCTTAAGTTGCCTCTGATGCCAGGACGCAGGAAGGATTTTTTCTAGAAGGTTTTGCAGCGCGTGAGGAGATTGAGCGGGAGCGGTGTGGGAGGAGTCGACAGGAGGGTACTTAAGGCGCATGTGGAGAGGCTCTGTGCGCCTTTTTCTCCTGAGGTAGAGCGGTGAAAATCTCTGCTGCATCTGAGAAGCAGTGTTTTTTTCGGCTTTTTGCCTTGAAATTATTGTTTTGGAAATGGCGCAAGGTTGTGAGCTGGAGTCACTACTGGAGGTAGTGTGGGAGGCGACTCGGCACCGTGGTGTGGAGTGGGCCAGAAGAAGCCTGTTGGAGGTGTTGGCGGTGGATGGGGGTTCTCGGCCTGAGAGGATTTCGAGGCCTCCAGTGCGGTTTAATCCGGGAGGTGAATCCAGTGATATATTGGCGGCCGAGAGATTGAGATTGGAGGCTGTGAGAGGTCGTGGTCGGTTGGTCCAGCGGATGTTGGCTGGTGGTGACGCAGTTGGAAATGAGGCTGGCATGAGCGCTTACAGGCGTGTGGAAGGTAGGAGCTTTAGGCCGGCTTCGGGGGCTAAGGATCCTTCCGGTCGGTGGGGTGGTGTGGTGAGCTCTACCAAGAGAAAAGGAGTGCGTAGTTCAAGGAGTTTCGCGGGGAGAAGGAGAGGTCGGGTGTTCCGCCAGGGGTCCCAGAGGAGGAGCAAGGGCTGTATCAGGGACTGATGTTTCGGCAGTAAGACAGTTGGTGGATAGGGATGTGGACGATGGTGTGACACAGGGTGTTGGTGTGCGGGATGAGGGCACCCAAGAGCTCGAAGTAAATTGGTGTTCAGGTGGTGGAGATGATGGGGCTCCGGAGGTTGATGTGAGGGAGTGAGTGGTTGATTTTGGTACTTCGGGTTCTGGTGCTCATCGCACTATTCATTTTTCGTCCACAGTTCCAATGGTTCGGGAGAGGAGTCCACAGCTGGTGGGTGGTTTCCAGGCTGCTGGAATTGGTGGAGGTGGTGCAGGAGGTTTGGAGTCGGTGGCGATGGAGGTGCCAGGAAGTTCGGGAGGACCTTGTGTGGCAACAGGTAACGGAAATGGTGGTGATGTTGGTTCTTTCATGTCTTTTTTACAGGGGGCCTTTGAGGCTTGGTCGGGTTCACCAAGGGGTGTGAACCAGGGTGTGGATTTGGCTCAAGCTTGGAAGGGGGCAGGTGGGCCAGTTGTGAGAGCCGGTGGAGCTCTTGGTGGTGAAGTTATGGCTTCTAATGGGCCGAGTGGCAATGTGGGTTCACTCGGTGAGTCCGCAGGAGTGGCGGATGTGGCAAGGAGGAATGCCTACGTGTCATTTTCTGGGCCTTTGGGGTTTAATTTGAAACAGGAGGTTAAAGAAGGCATATGGCGGGGGGAGTATGTGGAACTTTTTTCCCTGCTTCCGTTGGATGAGGTGGCTGGGGTAAAAGATGATTCGTCTAAGGACGGTTTAAAGGAAGAGGAGGAAAGGAAGAAGAGGTTTCGGAGGATTCC
The DNA here is from genome assembly GCA_009667805.1 of Leptobrachium leishanense. NCBI lineage: Eukaryota > Metazoa > Chordata > Amphibia > Anura > Megophryidae > Leptobrachium > Leptobrachium leishanense. The sequence goes on from CM019070.1 coordinate 115,040,276, forward strand.
TAGGTCATTCGGGAATTGGCTCCAGGCTTTCTGTATTTTGGCAAGTGTGGTTGGGCAAAAGAGCCCACAGCACTGTTCGGGTCTTTTTTGTTATGTGGATGGGATTTGGGAGGCTTATCGAATTTACGGTGGTTGGGCGTGGTGGAAATACGATGAGCAGTTTAGGCAACGTTTGGCAGCTCACCCAGGCTTGGGGTGGGATCTATTGGACATTACGCTGTAGTTGTGTTTGATGGGGGCACAAAAGGTGTTGCCCTTTCCAGGGGGAGCTGGTGGGGGAGGAGTCAGTTCCCCACCGGCTGGTGTTAAAAAGGGAACGTGTTGGCAGTTTAACGAGGGTCAGTGCAAGTTTGGTGCAGGGTGCAGATACAAGCCCGAATGTTCAAATTGTGGAGGATTGCATTCATTGTCCAGATGTTTTAAGAGGGCAAGACAAGGAGGTCTGCCTTTTGGAGGGTCTGGAGAGGGGAGCTTCCCCGGTGAAACTCGACGCGATGTTACCGTGGCTAAGGCTTTACGGAAGACGTAGAGATGCAGAGTTTTTACGTGTTGGTTTTGGTGTTGGTTTTCGGATTCCTTTTGTGGTAAGGCCTGGGGGTGGCAAGCTAAGAAATTTGAAGTCGGCTAGAGTGTATCCGGAGGTAGTTCGGGAGAAGGTGTTTAAGGAGATTGGGGCGGGTAGAATGGCGGGTCCATTCTCGTCTCCTCCGGTGCGGGATTTGAGGATATCCCCTTTGGGGGTTGTGCCAAAGCGGAAGGCGGGAGAATTTAGTTTGATTCATCATTTATCCTTTCCACGGGGGGAATCGGTGAATGATGATATTGGTGAGGAGTTGGCCTCGGTGTCATACGTGTCATTTGATTCTGCGGTCAGTTTGGTTCGTGATGCAGGACCGGGGGCTTTGATGGCCAAGGTTGATATTGAGTCGGCTTTTCGGTTATTACCTATTCATCCTTCGTGTCATCATCTTCTGGGATTTTGGTTTGAAGGCGAATTTTATGTGGATTTATGTTTGCCTATGGATTGTTCCATTTCCTGTTCCTTTTTTGAATGTTTCAGTACATTTTTGGAATGGGTGGGACGTGAAGTGGCAGGGTTGAACAATCTGACTCATTATCTGGATGATTTCTTGTGTGTGGGAAGGGAAGGGATAGGAGAGTGTCTGCACATTCTTCGGTCTTTTCAGTGGGTGGCACACCGATTTGGTGTTCCTTTGGCCTCTGATAAAACGGAAGGTCCAGCATCGGTTATCACTTTCTTGGGAAATGAGATTGATTCAGTGAAGGGTGAGTGTCGTTTACCTGTGAAAAAAGTGGTGGAAGCTTTGAAACAGGTTGAAGGGGCCCTGTCGATTAAGAAATTACAGTTGAGAGAGCTTCAGTCGCTGATTGGTCGCTTGAATTTTGCGTGCAGGGTCATTCCGGTGGGAAGAGTCTTTTTACGTGGATTGGCTTTGGCGACACGGGGCGTTCGGGAAGGTTATCACTTTGTTAGGATTTCCAGGACCATGAAGGAGGAATTGGAAGTGTGTAAATCCTTGTTGGTGGTGTTTAATGGGGTGGCCTTATTCCCTTCAAAAGAGGTTTTGGCGAAGGAGCTGGAATTGTTTACGGACGCCTCGGGAGGTGTTGGTTTTGGGGTATATTTTGGGGGACGTTGGTGTGCTTCTTGTTGGCCTAATAGTTGGTTGGCATCTTCCTTGGTGCGGAATTTGGCCTTTTTGGAGTTGTTTCCATTAGTAGTGGCCTTGGAGCTGTGGGGAGGTGCACTGGAGGGAAGAAGGATCCTGTTCCGTTCTGACAACATGGCGGTGGTGGCGGCGGTTAATTCTTTGTCGGCTTCATCATTGCCAGTCATTAAATTGCTGAAGAGATTTGCGTTGATGTGTCTTAAGTTTAATGTTTTATACAGGGCAAGGCATGTCCCGGGCTGCCTTAACTCAGTGGCGAATGCTTTGTCTCGTTTTCAGTGGGGCAGGTTTCGTTCCCTGGCTCCGTTGGCAGAGGAGGTGGGCACCCCTTGTCTGGAGGGCCTTTGGCAGCTAGGCTCGGAATTTTTGGAAGATGGGTGAGAGGTTCTTTGTCTGAGTCATCTTGAATGGCCTACTCGCGAGTATGGAGGGATTGGGACGCTTTGGCTGAGCGGTTCAGGTACGTGGCAGTGGGTGGTTTGGACGAGGAAAGTCTGCTCAGAGCATACCTCATTCGGTTATTTGAGTCTGGGGCATCTCCTGGAATAGTTCGGCAGTCTTCAGCCGCCTTGGCTTTCCTTTTTCAGGTATCGGGAATAAGAGATGTCACCAAGGATTTTGTGATCAGGTGTGCAGTTCGGGGTTATGTGAAGGGGAGATGCAGGGCAGATGCTAGGCGTTCAGTTTCGAGACAATTATTGGAGAGGCTTTGGGATTTTGTTGGGAGTTTTTGTTCTTCACCTTATGAGGTTCTGCTTTTGAGGGTGGCTTTTTGTTTAGGGTTTTTGAGGGCATTTCGAGTGGGTGAGTTGGTGTGTAATTCTAAGAAAGGAGGTGGTGGTTTAGGAGCTGATGCGGTTTGGTTGGGAGTCAATGTTCTGGTCATTTGGGTTGCTAACTCCAAGACGGATCAGTTGGGTAGGGGGCGTAGAGTTGGTTTATTCAGTGTGGATAACTGTGTGGTTTGTCCAATGGAGAACGTTAAGAAATGTTTGGAGGTAAGGGTGGAGTCTAGTGTGGCCTTTTTATGTCACGCGGATGGGTCGGCTTTATCAAGATTTCAGTTTATTCCTATTTTTAAGAAGGGTTTGGTGAGTTTAGGGAGAAATCCGAGGGAATTTGGTTCTCATTCTTTTCGTATTGGGGCTGCAACGGAAATTCAAGAACTGGGAGGATGGAACTCAAGGGCTTTTAAGTCTTACGTTCGTCCTCGTTTGCTGTCATGAATTTTTGCAATCATCTGTTAAAGCTGGGAGGCAATGAGGAGCACAGTTTGCTGTATGTTATATTATGTTATGTTTTCAACTTTAAAAAATAAAAGAGAAATTTTGAAATATGAAAAATATAAAATTTATACATGAAATATGAATTATACCTTTTATACGGAATATATATATTTATTCTATTTTATCTTTGTAAATTTGTTGGTTGAGTGTGGGGGTTTGGAGTATTTGGAGGCAAGGAGTTGGTGTATGTTTATGATATGTTTTTCTTTACAGGTATGGTCATGGTTATGGGGAGGGTTGTGTGGTGGTTTGGTGGGGAGTTTTTCTTTTAAAGTATTTTGTGTGGGGAGTTTTTTCTTTTTAAGTATTTTGTGTGGTGGAGATGTTAGTAATGTGCTTTTGTTTTTGCAGATCCTCCAAGAGTGGTATGGATTATTGGTGACTCGCTGATTTTTTGGGCGAAAAGAAGGGCGTTGGTGCGATCCTCTGCAGTTCAGATGGGTCTCCTTGGGTCGGCAACATGGGTACGGTGGATCGGAATCCGTGGACTCCTATGGGAGGAGTTTAAGCCGACGGTTTTGGGTGCCCTGAGGCACGGTGAAGTTCCCCATGTGCTGGTGGTTCACATGGGAGGGAACGATTTGGGTGTGGTCCCTCTTTGTATGCTGCTGGAGCAGATGCAGGAAGATCTGCGGCAGTTGAGGGTGTGGTCACCATGGAGAGTGGTGGTGTGGTCCGAGGTGATGCCAAGGATGGTGTGGGAGCAGGCGGAGAATGAGGAGACGTGCGGCTGGGCCGTATCAAGCTGAATCGCTGTATGGGAAGGTTTGTGAGGAGGATGGAGGGTGTGGTGGTGCGATATCTACCTTTTGAAGAGGAGGAGGCGGAGTGTTATTTTATGGCGAATGGAGTTCACCAGACAGATGTGGGCAAGGATCTGTTCATCCTGGGACTCAAGGAAGGGATTGAACAAGCCCTATTTTTTCTTGGTGGGGGAGCTCTCCCATAAGGGGTTATGTGAGGAGCTCGTGGCGGGGGCTTGTAGGCAGTGCTGGCTAGGGGTTCCTTTTTAGTTAGGATTACATTGGTCAGATGGTTGGGAGTTGGGAAGATTTTTGGTGATTGGTTGGTTTGGAGGTGTGTGGGGGTTGTGGGGAGTCCTCTTTCAGCACTGGATTATTGTTTTAATTTGTTATTAGAATTGTTATGTCATTATGGTGGGTTTTAGTGTGGAGTTTTTAGCTGTGGCCTATATATAATAAATATATATATTATTCCAGCCCTTGAAATTTCCACTCGCCTGCTCGCATTTGGCGAGTGGAAATTAAATGTGTGCGAGTAGGGAGGACCGAGCTGGGAGGTGACACAGGCTTTTTAATTTTTTAACCGCCGCAGCAGTCATATCGGGGGCGCGGCAGTGTTAGGCTTAAGCTCCGCCCCCTCCAGCGTGATTTGCGATAGCCACGTGCGACAGGTCACCTGATCCACCACGTGATGCGTCACAGGGCAGCATTCTCCATGCGTTCTCCACGCAGAAGAGCCATCGGGAGCCAAAAGAGACAGCGGAGCCAGGCATGTATTTTGGCCTAGGCCGACTAGGCCTAGGGCGGCGCATCGGCATAAAAAAACAGCCCTCTGCACTAAAAAGCGCCCCCCCTGGCTGCCTCCTACCGCTCAGTGTGACCAGTGACTGCCGGTTTGTTTATCCCCGGCGGCCGCGATGTCAGAATGTGTCAGGGGCACGTGCCTCCCACTTTGTATCCAGAGGCACGGCACGCTACAGGAGCTGCTGCTCTTTTGTTCCTGTGCTGACTCATTTGAAGCTGATGTGTCCAGAGCGCCGGCGCCATGTGTAGGGGGAAGGAGGTGACTGCAGGAGAATGGTAGCACGTGCACTGCATGGGTGGCCAGCCCGACCCGGCCATCGGATCTGTAGTAGCTGGCAGGCAGCTCGGGGGTTTTCAGGTGAGTGAGGCACCTTGTCCCAACTCACATTCTCTCACAGCGCCAAGCACCCCCCCCCTGCTCCTCTCACTCTCTGGCAGCGCAGAAACAGCCCCCCCTCACTCTCTGGCAGCGTCAAACAGTCCCCCTCCCCCCTCCACACTACCCTACTCCTTGCTGACCACACACACAAACACACTTGAATTGTCCTAAATTCCTAACGTGTGGAGGGAGCCGGGGCATTTAGATGTGTAGATCTAGGCACATGATGGATCCAGAGAGCTGCGTGAGATGCTCGCCCCGGCCTCCCTTTCTGCAGCTGTGACAGGCAGCTCAGCCTCCGACCTGCTCGGCAAGTAAGAGGAGGGGGAGGATGAGTCAAAGGGGAGATGCGGGGGGGGGGGGGTCAGAGCCAGGCTCTCTGCTTAGAAAATATATGTGGAAAGACAGGCATGTTTTATGTGGACTCATAACAAGGCACTTAAATCAGACCTCCTGCCTCTGCCTGTCCATGCAATGACTTATGCCTCATACTTTCTGTGCCCAATCTGTAAACCAGCCAGCACATTGAGGTCTGCCTGGCATCATGTATATTCTGTGATCTGCTTCCAATCAAAGGGGCTCTTAATATGAATAGGGCCGGGGGGCATTAATATGAATTAGGGCGATGGGGGCTATTAATATGAATAATTGTGGATTATTCCAGCCTTGGTGTCAGAATAATCTTAATTTTAATAAAGACAGGAGGCGAATATTTTGCATTCTCTTTTCTTTACTAAATCAACAGCAGCAAGGAAAGTTACATAGCAACAGCAGTAACCAATCAACAACAAGAGTGTAGTAAGCCCTTAGCCACGCCCTCTTTTCTTGTAAGCTGGACGAGCAGGAGAGACGTGACGGAGAAAACCAGAAATCCAGTAGGATGGAAGGAGAAACGGAAAATGAAGCGGAGAAGATCCAACTAGGCAGAAGTCCAGGAGACTTGAAGGTACAAAACTGGAAGCCAACGGCCATCCGAGACGATGAGAGACCACAGGAGCAGGTCAAACTGAGGAGGAAGCAGAGGATACGTGAAAGCACCATGCAAAGGAGGCCTGTCAATCAACAGCCAACTAACGAATCATTTAAAATGAAAACAATCAAATGGTAACCAAAATCGAGACAATAGTTCGTAAGAGGCGAACAATACAAGCAAACCCTACTAGAGGAATAAAACCGGTGAAACAAATGTACACTTATACAATTCTTACATGTGAATTTTTTTTTTTTTTTTTTTTTTTTTTGTGTTTAAGTTATTTATTCATTTATTTATTATGTGCTACATGTAACCACAGAACGATGTAAGCCAACCCGGGCCGGGGCGGGCGGGAAAAATATTCGCCTCCTGTCTTTATTAAAATTAAGATTATTCTGACACCAAGGCTGGAATAATCCACAATTTTATATCAAGGCAGGAGGCTTCATATTTTGCAGTTTTAAAGCTGCACTAAAGTCCCAGAAGCATGAGAACGAGGACGGAAATAGAATGTACGAAACGTGACCGCCCTAGACCAATCAGCCGCCTGTAGAATATCAGCCAGAGAACCCCCAGCATCTGCGACAGAGGAAGCCGCCGCACCCCGCACGGAGTGAGCACCGAAATGGGGAGCAACGCCCGCCAGGGAGAGCAGCCAGCGCACCCATCTGGAGAGGGTAGGAGAGGAGACAGGCTTGTAAGGAGAGACGTAAGAGACCAAGAGTTGGCCAGTAGGAGAGGAGCGCAAAGGACGCAAACGAGAGAGGTAAGTAGTCACACAACGAGCCACACACAGTAGAGGATCAGTGGGAAAGTAAGGGTAGAAAACTTCCCGGGACAGAGTTTTTGTACGTCTAGTAAGCGAGAAAACAACACCCTCAGGGGAGAAGCCCACGGCGTGCGCATCGAAGGCTCTAACATCAGAGACACGACGAAAGGAAACCAAACATAACAGAACCGTCAGTTTCGCCGAGAGCTGACGGAGGGTTAGTGAGTCATTATCCGGCCAGTTACGCAGGAAATCGAGCATGAGCGCCACATCCCAGAATACCACATATCTCGGAGCCGGCGGGCGAGCGAGTCGAATGCCACGAAGGAGACGACAGACGGAAGGGTCCCTACCCACAGGGACGCCGCCCAGGGGAACGTGAGCCGCCGAGATAGCCGAGCGGAACAGGTTAATGGTACGATAGGACTTCCCTGACGTGGAAAGATTCGCCAAAAAATTGAGGATCAATTGTAGAGGGGCAGTAGCGGGATCAGCCTGTTGTTGCAAACACCAGCCACACCAAGTTCTCCAGGCGTAACGATAACATTTTCTCGTGCCGGGAGCCCAGGATTCCCACAGTAAGGAGCGAGCTGCATCCGATAGTCCCGGCAGCATGCAGGGTCCCCGGAAATCGTCCACGCCACTAGAGGAAGGTTGTTCTCCAAAATCATCGGATGTGGTCTGCCCTGGGGATCCAACAGAATGGATCGGAAGGACGGGAGCAGGATTGGATGGAGGCAGGATAGTTCCAGCGTCAGTGGGAACCAGGGTTGAGCATGCCACAAGGGTGTGAGAAGGAGCATCCGGATCCCCCGTCGGCGGACTTCTTGGATCGTTCGCGTGATCATCGGGAACGGAGGAAAAGCGTAGGCCCCGGACGGCGGCCATGGTTGGAGAAAAGCGTCCACCGCAGTTGCCTGTGGGTCCGGAAGCCAGCTGAAGTAGGCCTCTGTCTGACGATTCAAGCGGGAAGCGAAGAGATCGAGGTGAAACGGTCCTCTCAGTTCCGACAGGCGGTGGAACGTAGCAACATCTAGTTTCCAATCGCTGGAGTCCCTCCAATATCTCGAAAACCAATCTGCCACAAAATTGGAAGAGCCGGGAAGGTATTCCGCCCTGAGAGAGATGTTCCGTTCCAAACAGTAATTGAAGAGGGAAAGCGTGAGGTCCGACAGGAGCTTGGAGCGGGAACCCCCTAGGCGGTTCACGTACTGGACCGCGGAGATGTTGTCCATCCGGAGGAGAAGGGTGCAGTCCCTGAGGTCCTGGGTAAAACTGCGAACGGCGAATGAGCCGGCGATGAGCTCCAGGCAATTGATGTGGAGTTGCCGTTCCTCCGGAGCCCATGCTCCTCCCGTAGATATAGTGCCGCAGGTTGCTCCCCAGCCCGACTGGCTGGCATCGGATTCTAGGATGAAATCTGGTAGAGAGCCGAAGATAGCCCGGCCGTTCCAGGCCTCCATATGGCGTAACCACCATAGGAGCTCCACCCGAACCTCCGGGGTGATGGAGACCAGTTGGTCGTAGGAGGGGTTGAGACGAAGGTGTGTTGCCTTCAGGCGTTGCATCGCCCGATAGTGTAGTGGGCCAGGGAAGATGGCTTGAATGGAGGAAGAAAGGAGACCTACGACTCTCGCCAAATCTCGGAGACAGATGGTGTCCATGCTGAGGACTCCGCGTAGGGATTTCTTGATGGTCCGAAGCTTTTGCGGGGGAAGCCGCAGCTGGCAAGACAGTGAGTCTATATCGAATCCGAGGAAGGTGACAGTTTGGGCCGGACGCAGTGCCGATTTGTCCCTGTTGATAATGAAGCCCAGGTCTTGTAGGAGCGTGACCACCAAGGTTGTATGGTGAGCGGATTGCGCGGGGTCCTGCGCCAATAGAAGGATGTCGTCTAGATATATAATCGTCCTGACGCCTAGGGATCGTATGAAGGCCATTACCGGTTTGAGCAGCTTCGTAAAGCACCATGGAGCGGAGCTGAGGCCGAACGGCAGGCAAGTGAACTGCCAGAGGTCGTGATGCCAGTAGAACTGCAGGTATGGGTGGTGAGTAGGATGGACCGGGACCGTGAGGTATGCGTCTGTAAGGTCCAATCTCGTGAACCAGTCGCCGTCTCGGAGAAGATCTCTGAGGAGGTGTATACCCTCCATTTTGAAGTGGCGGTAGGCCACGAAGGTGTTGAGGGTTTTTAGATTTATAACCGGACGAAGGTCCCCAGATTTTTTGTGGACAAGGAAGATAGTGCTGACGAAGCACGGGGAACCCCTGGCGGGGGTGATGGCGCCTTTTAACTGCAAGGAGCGAAGTTCCCGATCTATCAACGCTGTTTCCTCTGAGGAATAACGGGCCGGGGGGGGGTAGCAGCCTGGACGGGAACCTGGGAGAAGTCGATTGAATAACCTGCTACCGTTCGTAAAACCCACGAGTCTGATGTGAGTGTGCGCCATTTGGGAAGGAAATAGCGTAAGCGACCCGCGACCGGAATGTGTGGAAGTGGGAGTGCAGAGGCACTTACCAGCGGAGTAGCGGCGTCTGGGTCTGTTGAAGCCGCGACCAACGGGGACACCTCGTGCCAGAATCGGGCTGGGTCTATACTGCACCTCCTGGTTTGGCGTGAAGCGAGGTCTATGGGTAGCGTTATAACGGCTGGCGACCCGACCTCTTGGTGCGCCAGCCCTGGAGGAAAAACGTTGTTGGGGGTGGAAAACCCTTTTCATATTTGATTGAACCTTTTGAAGGTTCGTATAGACATTGACTTTTCGGTTGAGATCTCTCATAAAGAGATCTCCGAATAGTAAGCCTTTTGCCGCCGGACCCAAGCGGGGTGTTGTTGGCTAGAGCTTCGTCCGCCATTACAAAAATAAGAGACAGGGGACCGGAGACGTCCAGAAGCTTATCCTGGGCGACACGGAGACCCTGTTCCAAACCCTTTCTAGGGTCCCTGCCCGCCTTACCCATGAAAGTGACGAAGTCTTCGTCAAATTCAGGGGTAAGTGACACCTTGTCAGGCAGAGTCGGTCGAGGGCATTCGGCCCGCAGGCGCGCCCTATCAGTTTTTTCCAGGGGGCAGCGCAACCAGAAGCGCAAAAATTCCGCTATGTGGTCCGGTGGGAGCCAAGCGGAAGATCTGGGGTGGGTGGTGGTGCGCGGATCAAAAAATGGCAGGCCTCGAGAGTCGAGGATCTGTAAAGGAGTATCTGCGGACACTTGGGAGCGTGGCAGCGCAGGCATGGAAGCGAGGGGAACAATCGCCATAGTATCGGAACGGGGCTCACCCGTTGAAATTGGAGTGGCCGGTGGGTCACCGGTGGACTCTATATCCTCTTGTTCAGGATAATCAGCCTGGTAATCATCCAGGTCGTAAGCCTCTACGCCCTTGGGGTCTGAAGCGTATCTGGAGGATTTTTTGACTGGTGCTTTCCCCTTGCCAGCGGACTCAGACTGGCCTTTCCAAGGTCTTTTTCGCGATGGTCCAGCAGACTCAGATTGATCCGAGTGTGAACCATCGGAGTGAGCCGGGGACTGGGCCCTTGAAAGAACCGGGGGTTCCGGTGGTGGGGTTACCGGCGGAAGGCTCGCAAGCGCTATGGGGAGAGTCTCCGATATTGCGGCCAGCAGCCAGGCCTTCAACTCCTCCTGGTTGGAGGGAAGTTGTGGAGGATCCATAAGACAGCAGACCAAAACGGGGCTCACCCGTAGGTAAATATATATATAATTATATATTAATTAAAGTGATCCGTGGGTGCGGATCTGGGCGCCGCTGAGCGGGCTGATACGCGATTTTCGCGGGCTTTTTAAAATGTCCTGCCGGAGCAGAAGCTAGTTTGCGGGGCTCACCCGTGGGATAGGAGAGGGTCCGTGCAGCAGGCAGTGTCCTAGACCATTAATTTGTGCGGGAATGGAGGCATCTGCCGACCTCGAGCTCGGCACGAGCGGAGCGGCGGTAGACAGAGCGGAAGAAGGCAAATGTCCGCCAACGCATGCGCAGATGAAGTCGCGCACTGTGAGGTAAGATCCTCATGCGGGACTGCGCGCGCAGATAACGGCGCCTTAAGCACCAGACCCAAATAAAATAAAATAAATAAAATAAATGAAGCACCCGGCGGCCCACGGAAAGTACAATTTCCCTCTGGGTCCGCTGGGAGAAGGGGAAAAAAAGCGAGGAGGCAAGCGCGAGCCTGCAGGCGGGAAAGTGCCCACACAGCAGGTAGAACCTAAAGGGAAAACTGCATAAATACAGAAAAACTTGCCTAAACAATATAACAAATATATATAATTAAATATATGTAACCTAAACAATGAAACAACAGAAATATATCCTGGCGTCCAGGAGCTGTTTTAAAAACGACTCACCTGGAGGCCAGCAGCAAGAAAAGAGGGCGTGGCTAAGGGCTTACTACACTCTTGTTGTTGATTGGTTACTGCTGTTGCTATGTAACTTTCCTTGCTGCTGTTGATTTAGTAAAGAAAAGAGAATGCAAAATATGAAGCCTCCTGCCTTGATATAAAATTGGGGTAATAGGGGGGCATTAATATGAATTGGGGCGATGGGGCTATTAATAGGAATTGGGATGATAGTGGACTATTAATATCAATAATTGGGGTAATAGGGGAGGCTATTAATATGAATTGAAGCAATGTGGTGGGCTACTAATATGAATTGGGACGATATGGGGGGCTATTAATATGAATTGAGCCATTAGAGGCGGTCATTAATATGAATTGGGGTGATAGAGGGGCAATTATGTTTTGGGGCAATTGAGAGGGTTATGAATATGATTGGGGCAAACTGTTTTGGCGATTCCATTTTCAACAAAACACAGGGAATTTTCACTAAATAGTGAATTTGCTGTATTTGGCAAAATGGAATCGCCGAATAGCACTGAATTGCAGGGAAACGCAAAGCACTGAAAGACGCGGGCGATGTTCTTGAGTTTTATTATTGCTGTGTATTCTGTGATACGCTCATACACACCGCACATTACTGAGTTTTATTGCTGTGGAGCTCTGTGATACACTCATACACACTGCACATTACTGTATCACAGAGCTGCACAGAAATAAAACTCACAGTAATGTGCAGTGTGTATGAGTGTGAGTTTTATTTCTGTGCAGCTCTGTGATACGCTCATACACACCGCACATTACTGTGAGTTTTATTGCTGTGGAGCTCTGTGATACGCTCATACACACCACACACTACTGTGGGTTTATCGCTGTGCAGCTCTGTGTTACGCTCCTACACAGTGCACATTTCTGTGGGTTTTATTGCTGTGCAGCTCTGTGATACGCTCATACGCAGTGCACATTTCTGTGGGTTTTATTGTTCAACCAATTAGAGCGACTGTGATCCAGTATACTTGACATGCATGGCTGTATGTAAAAATGGTTGAATTTAAACATTTCATAATTTTATTTATCTCGATACATTTGAAATGGTATACAAAATATACAAGTAGGAACTTTGTATTTTAAAAGTGGATACCGAGAGGAAGAGGCGGAGATCAGAGGAAAAGGTGGAGCCTAAAGAGGAAGGGTGGGGTTTAACCAGGAAGAGGCATGGCCTTGACACGAAGGGGCGTGTCAAATTTAAATTAGGGGTGCACGAGTTTAGTCAGGCCTAGGGCAGCACAAAACCTAAATACACCACTGGTGGGACAGTCACAGTGCAGCCCTCATAGCTCCATTACATCACCGTGCGAGTCGCCACACAGGGAGGAGCTCTGCTGTCACTTTAAACATGGAGACCTTTCACCTGGCTGAGGATGATGGGAGTTATAGTGCGCAGCTCCTCACAGGCAGCTCCCATTAACCCCACATTCCCCCATGCGCTATAAAGCGGAAGCTGTAATGACTGTATGAACGCCGCGTCCTCCAACCTCTATAAAGTGACTCTGTATGAACGCCGCGTCCTCCCAGCCTCTATATAAAGTAGCACTGTAATGACTCTATATGAACGTCGCGGGACTTGTGCCAATCTGAGTGGAGCTCAGTGATATGCTCATACACACCGCACATTACTGTGAGTTTTATTGCTGTGGAGCTCTGTGAGCTCTGGGTCTGCATGGAGATCATACAGATCTCACCTGCCAGCCCAATGTCCCCCCAGCTTTTGACAAGCGGCACAGGCAGATCACATCAGATTATTTTCTTTTGTGTGTGCATGTGTGTGTGGGGGGGGGTATTTATTTGGGGAAGCTGCCTGTCGGAGTGATCTCCCAAATGGCACTGGATGTCAATATTGGTACTTGGTAGGGCTGTGCAATATTGTCAAAATAATCATATTGCGATTTCTTGAATGAATATTGCGATTTTATTTGCGATTTAGCCAATTGTTTTTGCTTTTTCAAACATGCTACATACATTCTAAATGTATTCAGCACATGGATATACTGCCCCAGCACATGGATTTGCCCCAGCTCATGGATATTGCCCCAGCTCATGGATATGCCCCAGCTCATGGATACTGCCCCAGCTCATGGATACTGCCCCAGCACATGGATATACTGCCCCAGCACATGGATATACTGCCCCAGCTCATGGATTTGCCCCAGCACATGGATATACTGCCCCAGCACATGGATATACTGCCCCAGCTCATGGATATACTGCCCCAGCACATGGATATACTGCCCCAGCACATGGATATACTGCCCCAGCACATGGATATTGCCCCAGCACATGGATATTGCCCCAGCACATAGATATTGCCCCAGCTCATGGATATGCCCCAGTCTGGGGGAACCACGTGGCGAGCCGCGAGAATGGTGGTATCAGTGCATCACTAGTATCCCCAAAACCAGTTGCATGTCATATGCCAGCTAATGAATTGGCATGCTGACAACTCTAACACTTCTTTCTTGTTCTCCGCAGAGGTGTAGAGAACTTGTCTTATTCAACTGGCCTTTCACTTCCGTTTTGAGGCCATTATTAAGGGTTTTTGAGAGCACACGCAAGAGACATGAAGCAGAGCAAATTAAGCTTTTTCATTAAAGCAAAAGCTCCGTCTATGACTGTGGAGACACAGTCAAACCCTATAGTAGAAGAGAATGAAGCAAGAGCAAATTCAGCTGCTAGTTGTAGTTTGCCACACAACTCAACCACCATAACAACGAAGAGGAAAAATGATGGTAATGCCGGCAAGACCTCTAAAAAACGCCGTTTTAATAGGCATTGACTGGAACAATTTTCATGGCTTATCTTCTCAGAAGATACGGATACAGTTACATGTAAAGTTTGCAGTCGGTTCCCCCAAACTTCTGATGCGAAATGGAAAGATGGCGTAAAGGCTCCATTTAAAAAGGAAACCTTTGTATGGCACGAAAAGAGTAATAAGCACAAGGAAAATGTTGATAAAGTAAAGGCTAAAGACACTCCTGAAGAGAGACTTTTAGCTGTGTGTATCAAGAAAATGGACGCTGCAATGTTTCAGCACATGACACACATGTTTAATGTTGCTTACTATGTCGCAAAATCGGAAAAGCCATTTCGAGATTTCATGGATTTATTAACATTAGCTACTAAACTCGATGTGCCAATTCTGCAGAAGTATAGGAATGATGTGCAGTGCAAACAATTCATTCATTTCATTGCAAAAATAATCTGAGAAAGTCTCGTGGCAAACATTAAAAAGTCAACTTTTGTTGGCATTATGATTGACGGATCAACAGATCGAACCTCCACGGAACATGCAAACGTTTATGTTCGTTATGTTTCAGAAGGAAACATAAAAGAAGATTTTTTGGGTACATTTGCTCTCGAGAGTGCTACAGCTCAGGGATATTTAAAAGGATTGACGGCCTTTTTGGATAGTTTGCATCTTGATTACAGAGGCACTCCCTGGGTTGCAGGCTTGGGAACGGATGGGGCTACAAGCATGCTGGGGGTCACAATTCTAGTTTAGCCGTCCAGATGAAAGACATCTGCCCACAGATCATCAGTATACATTGTGTGGCTCATCGCTTGCAGCTTGCTGTTTTGGATGTATGCAAGGAAGTGCCATACCTACAAACATTTGATGATGTGGTGCGGCGTGTTTTTAAATATTATCATGGCTCAGCCAAAAAGCCTTCAGCAACTGAAAGAAGTTGCAAAATCTTTAAGTGAGGAAATCTTGAAACTTAAAGATATACACACAGTGCGCTGGTTATGCAGCAAAGTTGATGCCTTGCGTGCTTTTCTTCAAAACTGGAAAACCGTGGTGACGCATTTTGAGCAGATCTCAACTGAAGGAACAACTGATTCTGCAAAGGTTAAGGGTATCCTGAAAGACCTAAAACAGCTGAAGTTTGTGAAACTTCTGTATTTCCTGTTGGATTTTTACAGCAAGCTGAACCTCTGTCAGACGGTCTTTAGAACAAAGAACTTATGATCTGTCACCTAAAAAACAAACTAGAACATGCAGTTAAAACTCTTCAGGATCTTTGTAAAGGGAGAGGAAAAAACGAACTTGAATTTGTAAGTAAGTTTACAGGTAACGGAACACTATATGGGCTGCAGCTGACCAACCTTCAAACCGGTGAAAGAGAATTTAATTCTATACGCCAATCTGTATTGGCTAAAGCTGAAAAATATTTAATTTTGCGGCTTTCCTCAGTTTCTTCAGATATTGTGAAATCTTTTAATATATTTGATAGCCTGTCCTGGCCAGACGAAGCACAAATCCTCACTTTTGGATTGAATGAGTTGCACACAATTGCAAAACATGTTTTTAATGATCAGTTTGAGGACAAAGTTGACATTTTAGAAGTAGAGTGGGCTGACATGAAACTCTCCATTCAAAGTGGACTCTCTTTCAACGAGGCTTTGAAAAAATTGAACCAGCTGAAAGAGAGATTCCCCACAATACTCCCTCTGGTCAACTTCTGTGCGGTACTGCCCCCAACAACAGCCTCATGTGAACGTGGCTTTAGCTACCAAAACAGAATAAAGACTGTGTATCGTTCATCACTGGCAATAGAAATTTTGGATGACCTGTTGATGATTGCAGTTAATGGACCACTTCTTTCAGATTACAATCCGAACACAGCCATTGATAAGTGGTATTTTTCATCAGAAAGGGGACGATACACAGGACTTGGTCCTGCTGTACAACACACACTATAGCAAATCTCTGAAATTGGCTTCCTATTGCTATGCCATATTGTTTGGAGTTCAAAATAATGCACTAAGTTTATTAAAAGTTGAGCAGTTACACTTAATATTTTGTTGCATCCCATTTGATGTAAAGCACTTATTTTCCTATGTTTACATTGCTTTGTTATTATAATGTTAATGTTATTTATTTTTGTAACTTTATTCTGAATAAAACATTTAACAGTGTCATTTCGTAGATAATTTAATTTAAGAGGGTGTGTTTAGGGGCGGAGTTAAGGGCAGGTAGGTGGGGCAACTGGTGGCGAGTAACTCTTAAGGCCTGGCTAGTAGCTCAGGACTTGAAATTTTGAGCCCTGTATTATTCCACAGTTATGTGTTTGCGTATTTTTGTGTGTTTTTTGTCTCCCGGAGTCCGACCCGGTCATCAGTAGGCGACTTAATAAGGTCTGAAGCACCTAGGGCGTAAGGCCCTTAAGTTGCCTCTGATGCCAGGACGCAGGGAGGATTTTTTCTAGAAGGTTTTGCAGCGCGTGAGGAGATTGAGCGGGAGCGGTGTGGGAGGAGTCGACAGGAGGGTACTTAAGGCGCGTGTGGAGAGGCTCTGCGTGCCTTTTTCTCCTGAGGTAGAGCGGTGAAAATCCCCACCCTCCCTCCCTGTTTTATTTAACCACTTCGATGCTGAGGACGCGCTCAGCGCGTCCTCAGCATTCCCGCTGGTATGCGGAGGACGCGCTGAGCGCGTCCTCCCATTGGGGTCAGCGTTCGGCCGGGTTCCGGCCGATCGCTGGCCCCTCCAGTGCGGGCTGACATCCTGGATGTCAGCCCGGCATCCGGAACAGCAGCCGCCGGAATTTGGTGTCATCGCGGCAGCGCGATGACACCAAATTCAGGCGCCCCCCCCGCATGTGCGGAGGAGGTGCCTGAAAGGGAGGGGGGGGAGGTCCTTCGGACCTCTCTCCCTCCCGATCGGCGGCTCTGCGGGGGTTAACCCAGGCATCATTTGGAAGGGCACAGCCTGCCCTTCCAAATGATGCCTGGCATTAACCCCTGGGGAGCTGAATCGCGAATCGGTGCTGAAAAGCGCCGGTTTGCGATCCTTTCCCGGATCCTTTCTTGGATGTCGGCCAAGCCTCCGGGAACTCCCCCTGAGGACTGGCGTCATCGTGCGTAGCACGATGACGCCAGTCCTGGACTTAACCCTTAACTGCCACCAACTGTGGAGATAGGGAGTTCCAATGAACTCCCTATCTCCCGATCCGTGGCAGCTAGGGGTTAAATTTTGGTATGGTTGGATCGGCCAGAGCATGGCCGTTCCAACTATACCAAACATGAAAGTGAAAAATTTTGTAAAAAAATAAAAAATAAAAAATAAAAATAAAAATTTTTTAAAAAAAATTCTAAAAAAAAAAATAAACACTTTTTTTTTCTTTTTTTTGGTTTGTTAATGCAGCAATATTGTTCCCATTTCAATTATAATGTGAACAATGATGCTGCACTAACGATTTTTGTATGCGGTGCGTTTGTTAAAAATAGTGTAATTTTCCCCCAAAAAAAATGTAACGAGACCCCATCTCTAATTTTTTTAACAAGCGCACCCCATACAAAATATAACCGCAATTGCTCGCATGTTAAAATGTGAAAAAAACACTTTACACATTGTAAATTATTGAAAATACATATTTTATTGCATTTTTTGTTATAATATACAGACATGACATAACGTATACATATAATAATGACATATTATGAATCTACCGAGTCTGACGGAAAGAACGATATATAATATGTCTGGGTCATATACTAAAATAAGCCTTCAAAACACGTTTAAACATGATGAGCAAAACCGGTAAAAATGACCTCAGCACAGGGGCGGGAAAAGCCTCAGCAGCGAAAGGGTTAATCATAGTTGGGTTGGTTTTTCGTTAGAACAGTTTTTTGTTGGACTCCTTTGTCACGGCAGGGGCTTGTAGGCAGTGCTGGCTAGGGGTTCCTTTTTAGTTAGGATTACTTTGGTCAGATGGTTGAGAGTTGGGAAGATTTTTGGTGGTTGGTTGGTTTGGAGGTGTGTGGGGGTTGTGGGGAGTCCTCTTTCAGCACTGGATTATTGTTTTAATTTGTTATTACAATTGTTATGTCATTATGGTGGGTTTTAGTGTGGAGTTTTTAGCTGTGGCCTATATATAATAAATATATATATTATTCCACAGTTATGTATTTGCGTATTTTTGTGTGTTTTTTGTCTCCCGGAGTCCGACCTGGTCATCAGTGGGCGACTTAAGGTTATTTTGGCAAGAGATTATGACCTGAGAAATGGTTTGGATTGGGATTGGGTACTAAAAGAGAGTATGACCCTATTGTAACGTTGGGAGCTTCCAGCCCTACCTGTGTGCTTGAGGGCAGCATGTCTGATGCTGCTCGCTGACCAATGCCCGGTTTAAATGGAGACAGGCAGGGAGGTGGTTGCATGAGGCGCGGCTTGAGTGGGGGGCGTGGTCTGGTGAAGGTCTTTAAAAACCCTCAGTGTATTCTCAGCAGTTGCCAGATCGTGGTTATCCATACCTGAGCTCCTTGTACCTGACTGCTATATTGAATTAACCCGTTATTGACCTCTGCTTGTTTCTGACTATTCTGCCTTCTGTTGCCCTAGACCATTTTCTTGTACTACGCCACTGCTCTGATATCGACCCGGCTATTCCATTTGACCATTCTGAACTCTGTATTCCTGATTCTGGCTCGGCTGACTACTCCCCGTGTTTCTGTCTAGCTAGTTTACCTGGCCAATTCTAAGGACCAGACAGTTAGAGATCTTTCACGGCTACTCTGTTGGTAGCTTCTGGGCTCTGTGGAGTGTTGGGCGTTAAGTACTGCGTGGTGGGATCTGGGAACCGTGACATTACGATCTGGCCAATATGGATCCCGCAGACTTAACACAGCACTTGGCTAACTTTGTATCCAGACAGGATGAGCAGGATCATAGGATGGATCAGTTTGCTATTGCCTTACAAACTATCCTGACTCGTACTGCTCACCTGGAACCAGCTGGGGTTGCACCCCCGCTTGATATACCTGTGTCCCCTGTCGTTCAGACATCCCAGGTACACATGACCGCTCCTATGAGGTTTGACGGTACTCCCTCAGAGTGCCGGGGATTTTTGGTCCATGTGGTTATTCATTTTAAATTAAATCCACAGATGTTTTTCTCTGACATTGCCAAAGTGGGGTTCATTATTAATCATCTGTCTGGCAGAGCATTGACATGGGCGACTCCTTTATGGGAGGCAGAGAAGCCTATCATACGGGATTATCCTACCAGAAAGGCCACGGTAGCTGGCAAATCCTTGTTCCGCATACGTCAAGGGAACAGGACTGTGTCTGATTATGCCATAGAATTTAAAACCTTGATCTCTGATGTGAACTGGACAAATGAGACACTGGTTCTGGCTTTTATGGAGGGGTTATCAGAGTCATTGATGCATGAATTGGCTCCACGTAAACTACCTGAGGTATTGTGTGAACTCATTGATTATTGTATAGATCTGGATAATCAGATAAGGGACAGAAGGACTCCAAGAGAGAAACCCAAGAGACCGTTACCTAGGTTGGCCCCTGTCTTTCAGGCACCACCAAGAGAGTTATCTCCTCCCTCTGAGCCTATGCAACTAGGTCGTACTAGGCTTACAGAGGATGAGAGAACAAGGCGTTTTCGTGAGGGATTGTGCCTGTATTGTGGTTTGGGGGGACATGTACGATTTCAATGTCCTACTCGTCCTAAGATACATGATAAGCCGGAAAACTACCGCACCTAAGGCAGCTGAGGAGACAGGCCTTGGGTGTGACGTGCATGTCTCCTGTCAAAGACACTAAACTTATGTTACCAGTATCCTTGGCTTGGGAGACCAAGACCACACATACTACCGCTTTTTTGGATTCTGGGGCTGCTGGCAACTTTATCGATGTTAACTACGCTTCTTCCATTTCCCTACCTCTGGTTGTAAGAGAGACACCCTTAGCCGTCGAAGCCATAGACGGCAGACCGTTATCCTGCCCTAGGATTACTCACGATATGGTTACAGTGGTTCTTACCACTGGTCTCTTGCATAAAGAAGAAATCATATTTCAAGTTATCCATTCACCTTCCAATCCTGTTGTACTTGGTTTCCCGTGGTTGGTGGAACATAATCCTGTTATTGATTGGGCTAAGGGAGAGATACTGTCTTGGAGTCCTGCTTGTTTTGGGACTTGTTTAATACCCATTCAGCATGTCGGTGCCCTGAACACACCCACAGCTCCTCCATTGTCTACAGAGGTTCCTGACCAATATGCCGACCTCAGGGCTGTATTTGATAAAAGGGAAGCAGAGAAACTGCCTCCACATAGACCATATGATTGTGTCATAGATATTCATCCTGGTACCATGCCTCCTCGAGACAAAGTATATCCTCTTTCCATAAAGGAGAACCAAATTATGGAGGAGTATATAAAGGAGAATTTGGAGAGAGGTTTTATCCGACGTTCCTCTTCTCCAGCAGGGGCTGGGTTCTTTTTTGTGTCTAAAAAAGAGGGAGATTTACGCCCATGTATCGATTATAGGGGGCTTAACAAGATCACCATTAAGAACGTGTACCCTATCCCTCTCATATCAGAACTGTTCGACAGGTTAGGGGGTCAGCAGTATACACAAAACTTGATTTGAGAGGAGCTTACAACCTGATACGTATAAAAGAGGGGCATGAGTGGAAAACAGCATTTAACACCAGGAGTGGGCATTATGAATACTTGGTCATGCCTTTCGGTCTTTGTAATGCTCCAGCGGTATTCCAGGATTTTATTAATGATGTGCTCAGAGATTTCTTACAAACCTTTGTTATAGTATACCTAGACGATATATTGATTTACTCTCCCGATCTGAAAACCCACCATGCACATGTCAGACAGGTATTAGCAAAATTACTGGACAATGGTCTTTATTGCAAACTAGAGAAGTGTTTATTCGACATTACCACTGTGAAATTTCTTGGGTATATTATCACTCCAGAAGGTTTTGAGATGGATCCTTCTAAACTCACGGCCATCTCAGAATGGCCTCTCCCTCAAGGTCTCAAGGCCATACAGAGGTTTCTGGGGTTTTCCAACTATTATAGGAGATTTATCAAGAATTATTCCGCGGGGGGCGTGGCCGACTGTGCAGGGAAGAGGACGCATCTCACGAGGGCTCTGTCTGGAGAAGCTGTGAAGGGGGTTCTCCTAGGGGAACCTCTCAGCTAGAAATCCTCTGCGGGGTCCCTGAGCAGTTGGCCATCAGGGGTGCATCCTCCGGAGCCTGCGTTGTCCCCCCCTCCGGAGCTGAGACACGAGTCTGGCCGTTGAAAGCTCAGCTGAGGTGCTCGGACGGCGGCCATCTTGGGGCCTGTTTTCTGGCCTTGCAGAATCACTTCCCTGCTCCTTCCAGGCAGCCGCCTGCTGTTTGCTGGGGAGATGGAGGGCCCCCATCCCCGGTCACTACGGTGGTCGGTGTACCAGAGCCGGGAGGTGTGAGGAGAAGGCGGCTTACTCCCCTCCTCCCCCCAGATGAGAAAATGGCCGTGGTAACGGGCCTTGATGCCTGTTTACAGTTGCTGGGGGAGGAGGATTCGGGCCTGCTTACTAGGGGAACATGGCGCCTGATGATGGCCGCACTGAGGAGCTGCAGAGAGGTGGATGATGCCCGTGGTGGCGAATCTGATATGGCCTTACTCACCTGCAATGCGTTGGATTGTGCAGAGGCGGTGGCAGAGGTGGCTCGCAGTGAGGTACCGGGAGACCTGGAGGTAGATCGGATGCTGGCCCTTCTGCTGCCGGGAGCTGTACCTGTTCCGGATGGCGAGGTGGCACCAGTCACCCACAGAGGAGTTGTTGAGGATGCTGTGGAGCGAGCCGGCGGATCTCCCCTTGGGATACCTGCATCAGTGGGGCTTTCTGCGGGTGCTGAGTGGTCCTTTGGAGTGGCACCGATGGACTATCTGCCTCGTGAGGAGGATTACTACGCAGCTGATTCTACATGGCGCTGGCTGGCCCGACGAGCGTTAACTGCAGCATCCTTTTTTGATGGAACTGCTCACACAGCCCTTTGGCTGGATACTGGCTGAAGAGGCTTCTGGGTCCTCTTTTTTGACCTCCGTTATTTTTTTTTTGGTGCCAGGCTTTCTTCGATTCTGATGTCCATCTTCGTCTCCATTGTTTCCTTTTTGTTTTTAGTTTGACCCCCCCACCTATCCCACCGCTAGCTGATATTTTTCCTAACTACAATTTACCCGACGTTTGTGCTAATTTTTGAGGACTTTGATTTCTACTGAGACATTTCTTTGACGACTTTCATCATTATTATCCCCGATTCTTTTGATTTTTGCCGTTTCCTTCTGAGACAACCCCCCCTCCCCTTTTATATGTTGCATCTGTGCATTTGCTTTTTGGCCCTGCGAGGTCATCATGCAGGTCGTTTTGTGACCCTTATTTTCCAAAATAAAAATCTTAAAAAAAAAAAAAAAGAATTATTCCGCTGTTGCCTCCCCTATCATTAATATGTGTCATATTAATGATAGGGGAGGCAACAGCGGAATAATTCTTGATAAATCTCCTATAATAGTTACGTGTCGTAAAGGTCTGAAGAACCAGATCTGGTCTTCTCAATCCAAACAAGCATTCGAAGCCCTCAAACAAGCTTTCACTTCCGCTCCCGTGTTACGGCATCCTGATCCCAGGATTCCGTTTGTTCTTGAGGTTGATGCTTCCGAGATAGGCATTGGGGCTGTCCTGTCTCAAAGAGAGTCTCCAGGAAAACCTCTACATCCTTGTGGTTCTTTTCGAGAAAATTATCACCAGCAGAACGCAATTACGATATCGGTAACAGAGAATTGCTTGCTATTGTGTCTGCCCTATCAGAGTGGAGACATTTGTTGGAAGGTACTCTTGACCCTTTATTGATAATTACTGATCATAAGAACCTTACGTACATCGGGGATGCTAAACGTTTGAACGCGAGACAGGCCAGGTGGTCATTGCTACTGTCTCGGTTTAATTTTGTATTGACTTACAGACCAGGTGACCGCAATGTAAAGGCTGATGCCTTATCTCGTCAATATGACCCGTATGAATCTAATACACAAGACCACAATCCTATAGTTCCTCCTGAACGTATTGTGGCTTCCATAGTCTTGTCTGTCTCCTCGCCTTTCCTGGAACGCCTCCAGGCAGTTCAAGTAGGGGCTCCACCTGACAAGCCTCCAGATAGGTTGTTTGTACCTGAAAAGGAAAGACAAGAATTACTCATAATGTTTCATGATTCTAAACCAGCAGGTCATCCTGGTATTACTAAGACTCTTACCAGTATCTCCAGACAGTTCTGGTGGCCCACCATGCGACAGGACGTACGTCTGTTTGTTTTGGCTTGTCAAGTCTGTGCCAGAAGCAAAACCAGTAAATCCTTGCCTGTCGGTCTATTGCAGCCTTTACCCATGCCTAAGAGGCCTTGGTCTCATCTATCTATGGATTTTATTGTGGACTTGCCGAGGTCCAAGTGTCATACTGTGGTTCTAACAGTTGTAGACCGCTTCTCCAAAATGGCTCATTTTGTCCCTCTACCTAAGCTTCCTACAGCCAAAGAACTGACGGTTGTATTTGCTAGAGAGATTGTACGAATACATGGGGTTCCGTCTGAAATAGTCTCTGACAGAGGAGCCCAGTTCGTCTCTCGTTTCTGGAGGGTTTTTTGTGCGGAGATGGGGGTGCGATTGGCCTTCTCTTCAGCATATCGTCCACAAACTAATGGGGCAGCAGAGAGGGCAAATCAGAGTCTCGAGCAGTACATACGTTGCTTTACCACACAACAACAAGACAATTGGTCGGAGTCGTTGCCCTGGGCTGAGTATGCACGTAATAACGCCGTTAACGAGACCACTGGCCACTCTCCTTTTCTGCCATCTATGTTTTTTTCCCTCCGGCTCTACTGCTTCAGTTTACTGAACAGGCCATCCCGGCTCTCGATGACCATCTCACTCAACTGCAAGAGATTTGGAGACAGATTCGAGAAAATATGGAGCGCAATGTTGCTGTCCAGAAACGCAAGGCTGACAGGCATAGGTTACAAGCTCCCTCCTATAACGTGGGGAATAGAGTTTGGTTGTCCACTAGGAACGTGAAGTTGCGGGTGCCTTCTATGAAAATGGCACCTCGGTTTATAGGTCCATATAAAATCATTCGCCGCATTAATCCTGTGGCTTATGCTCTTGCCCTTCCTAAACATCTTCGCATGCACAACGTCTTCCACACCTCCCTACTGAAGCCTTTGTTGTGTAACAGGTACACGCGGGTCGTTCCTCCTCCTCCACCTATTCAGGTTGATGGTGAATCTGAGTATGAGGTTAGGAGGGTTTTGGATTTTAGGCTGTGCAGGGGCGCTCTGCAGTACTTGGTCGATTGGGTGGGTTATGGTCCAGAGGACCGGTCCTGGATTCCAGCTTCCGACATGTCTGCCTCTAGGTTGGTCAGGGCGTTCCATGCCTCACACCCCAATCGCCCTGGTGGTCGTCCTGCCGCTCGTCCTGTTGGTCGTCCGGTGGCCTCCCGTGGAGAGGGGGGTGCTGTAACGTTGGGAGCTTCCAGCCCTACCTGTGTGCTTGAGGGCAGCATGTCTGATGCTGCTCGCTGACCAATGCCCGGTTTAAATGGAGACAGGCAGGGAGGTGGTTGCATGAGGCGCGGCTTGAGTGGGGGGGCGTGGTCTGGTGAAGGTCTTTAAAACCCCTCAGTGTATTCTCAGCAGTTGCCAGATCGTGGTTATCCATACCTGAGCTCCTTGTACCTGACTGCTATATTGAATTAACCCGTTATTGAACTCTGCTTGTTTCTGACTATTCTGCCTTCTGTTGCCCCAGACCATTTTCTTGTACTACGCCACTGCTCTGATATCGACCTGGCTATTCCATTTGACCATTCTGAACTCTGTATTCCTGATTCTGGCTCGGCTGACTACTCCCCGTGTTTCTGTCTAGCTAGTTTACCTGGCCAATTCTAAGGACCAGACAGTTAGAGATCTTTCACGGCTACTCTGTTGGTAGCTTCTGGGATCTGTGGAGTGTTGGGCGTTAAGTACTGCGTGGTGGGATCTGGGACACCTATTTACTGTATTTGAATATACTGAAGAAACTCAGGGGAAAAGAGTGAAAAACTCACCTGAGGAAATAGCGGAAACTCACGTTAAAAAGGGTGATATTAAATTTGAGTCCCAGAAAAAGAGTTATGCGGAAATTGTGCGTGACTCCATACCTAAAAGGGAGAAATCCAAGCCAGATAAGGAAAGAGGGTTTGCCAGAGAAAATTCAGGAAGTAAATTTCAATCTAGGAAGCAATGGGTACCTAGAAGTCAGTGGGTTAAATCAAGGGAAAATGTGCCTAGACAGGAAAAGACCAGAGGTAAAACTGAATCTGATGAGTCTGAGAATGCGTAAGCTTCGTCCCCAAGGACGAATAGAAAGCGGAGATATAATGTACACCAGCGTATGCAGGAAACTGCAGATCACTCAGTTGATGACTGGAAATAACCCATGTCAGGTTGTAAGCGATGCAACACCTGCAGCCCCGCCCAACCAGTGACTAGATGATGATTCTGATGAAGTAACCAGTGTCCATGACAATTTACCAGAAAGTGATGCTGAAATGGTTAATACAAATGTGTGTATGGTTGATGATTTAACCCCTTCCCTGCAAAGGGAAGGAAAATGTATTTTATCTCTGCAGTCGAAGTGCGAGCAAGCTGAGAAGACTGAATCCGAGAAGGACAGCACAGTTGCCAAGAGCATGCCTGAGAGAGGAAATTCTGTCGGTAAAATCTGTACAAAACCTAATTTCATATCTCACTCTAAATTTCTCTGTAAATTGCATAGCATTCAAGACCGATATTATGTGAATGTAGAATTACAAGATAATTTACCACATATTATATCTTTGCTAGGCACTGGAAGCAAGGTTACATTAGTATCAGCTATTTATTTTGACCAGGTTCAAGAACTGTCCACCAGGAAGCCTAGATTAGATAAATCTAATGCTAATCTAGTGAGTGTGAGTGGCACATCTCTGAAAGTTCTGGGCACAGCTAAATTGGATTTTAAATTGGGGAATAAAGTAATTCGACATCCAACCCTTATCGTGGATCTGCCCCAAAATCGCCTAATTATTGGAATGGACCTTCTCAAAAGGTTAAATCCAATCATTGATTTTATCGATGAGGTCATTTGGTCCCAAGTAAATGTTCCAATTAGCTACGATAGATCCCAATCCCATCCCGCTCAGCGTAACTACCACGTGATTGAGGAAAGGCCGGATTCTATTGAAGTCCACTTCAGAAATAGCCAGACACCTGATATCTCTTTCTTAAGGCCAAAGCCCCTAACTCCAGGAGAGCAGGAGGATAACACCATATGTGTTCCCCTGAGAGAATTCGTGATATATGTCTGGAGAATGACGTGCTAATTATTCACCTCCACAAGAGAGAGACAGAACCAAATGGACCATTCTCAGTTCTTAACTGAAATAGAGAAGATAAATGAAGAGGTATTTTTCCCTATACGTGTAAATAGTTTAGCTAGAGAAAAAATGGCTAAGCTAGATTTGCGCCAGGAAAATAGCTACATTAGCAGGGAGCTGCTGAATAAAATGGCTAACCTTAAAGTGATCAGATATCCATTCATCTTGAGGATTAGGGTAACAGATCTAGATAATGACGGAGACAGTCATAATGTCATTGGAAAATGTATGTTATCTATTTCTATTGGGAATAAAACTGCCACACATTTATTTTTGGTCCTAAATTAACCCGGTTATCAGATCTATGTAGGTAACGATATAATTCATCGTTTTGCTATGCAAGTGGATTTAATTAATTCCCACATATGGACCAGACTAAAAGAGAACCCCTGTGAATTCCAGGATGAAGATAAAGCTCTTAAATCATGCCAGACACTGCCATATGCATTAAACTTGCAGGTACCATATGAGGTTTGTATTCCACCAGGCTCTGTAAATTACCCATTACCTTTACAGGTAATGGAAGGTCAGAAGTTGAGAAATTCTGAGGCACTAGTCTGTCTTTCCAATCGGATACATGGGTTAGGAATTTCAGCAAATCCGAGACCCATGGTGAAAATACACCAATCTAGAACCCAAATCATTATAAATAATAATTCCTCACAGGAAATCCATTTGCCTAAAGACACTACAATAGGTCTAGCACTGGATTCAAATTATTATACATTCGGGTTCCATAGAACGCTGTTATCAGGTTAATACCTGAACGTTACCTCACAGAGGAACAAATGATTGAACAATCATTTAATTCGTGGCCCGAAGGATTATTCACGATATATTCTGTTTATCCTTTCAGTTCTGAAGAAGGAATCTGCAAGGTATAGGAATCATCTTTAACCTTTGATCATCCCCTGACTGCACAAGAAGCAGAGGAGTATACTCACTTTGCTGGAGAAGCAAGTAAGTCAAATCATGACCTCTCTGAAAAGCTTGAAGAGGCCTATGAGATCGGTCAACCTGAAATCTTTCCAGGATTTCAGGAAATGGTCCAGCAAAAAATATCTTTCGCTGACGGATGTTCTAATGATATGGAGCACCAACAGTTAAAAGAAGTTCTAATGGAATTTCAAGATATTTTTTACTAAGGATTCATATGATTGTGGAGTCACCGACTTACATATAGCTAGGGTCCAAACTGATCCTAATGCTCCTCCTGTATATGTCAGACAATATCGGTTTCCCTTAGCGTGTTACGACTTGCTGGCGGAGATATTAAGGAATCTAAAAGAAAGGGGAATTATAAGGACGGTGCACAGCTCTTATAATAATCCTATCCTCGGAATCCTTAAGCCGAATGGTCAATGGCGTTTATGTGCTGATTTGAGACAGCTAAATAAACGTGTGTACAGATCCGGCTGGCCCGTACCATATATTGATCAATAATAAATGGGGATATAGAAACATAGAAAAATGTCGGCAGATAAGAACCTTTCGGCCCATCTAGTCTGCCCAATTACATGGATACTTTACCTGGATTTATCTTTTGTTTAGGATAGCCTTATGCCTATCCCATGCTTGCTTAAATTCAATTACTGTTTTGGCCTCTACCACTTCTACTGGAAGACTGTTCCATGCATCCACCACCCTCTCAGTAAAATAATGCTTCCTGATGTTACTTTTAAACCTTTGCCCCTCTAATCTAAGACTATGTCCTCTTGTTTTGCTATTTTGTTTCCTTTTAAATATACTCCCTTCCTCTACCTTGTGGATTCCCTTTACGTATTTAAATGTTTCTATCATATCTCCTCTGTCTCGTCTTTTTTCCAAGCTGTACATGTTAAGATCATTAAGCCTTTCCTGGTAACTTTTCTCCTTCAAGCCGTACACCATTTTAGTAGCCCTTCTCTGAACTCTCTCTAAGATGTCTATATCCTTCTGGAGATACGGTCTCCAGTACTGCACACAGTACTCCAAGTGAGGTCTCACCAGTGCTCTGTACAGTGGCATGAGCTCTTCCCTTTTCCTACTGCTAATACCTCTCCCTACACAACCAAGCATTCTGCTAGCATTTCCTGCTGCTCTATTACATTGACTACTTACCCTTAGATCCTCTGAAATAATGACCCCTAAATCCCTTTCCTCAGATGTTGAGGTTAGGACTGTATCAAATATTCTATATTCAGCCCTTGAGTTTTTACGTCCCAGGTGCATTATCTTGCACTTATCCACATTAAAACTCAATTGCCACAACTCCGACCATTTTTTTAGTTTACCTAAATCATTTGTCATTTGGCTGATCCCTCCAGGAACGTCAACCCTGTTGCAAATCTTTGTGTCATCAGCAAAAAGACATACTTTTCCATTAATACCTTCTGCAATATCACTAATATAAATATTAAAGAGAATGGGTCCAAGTACTGACCCCTGAGGTACCCCACTGGTAACAAGACCTTGTGCCGAATAAACTCCATTTACCACAACCCTCTGTTGTCTGTCACTCAGCCACTGCCTAATCCAGTCAACAATATTGGAATCTAAACTCAAAGATTGCAATTTATTGATAAGCCTTCTATGCGGAACAGTATCAAAAGCCTTACTGAAATCTAAATAAGCAATGTCTACTGCACCACCTGTGTCTATTATTTTTGTTACCCAATCAAAAAAATCAATAAGATTAGTTTGGCATGATCTCCCTGAGGTAAACCCATGTTGTTTCTGATCCTGTAATCTATGTGTTTTTAGATGTTCAACAATCCTTTCCTTTAACATGGTTTCCATTAATTTCCCCACTACTGACGTAAGACTAACTGGCCTATAGTTCCCCGATTCCTCCCTACTACCCTTCTTGTAAATGGGCACAACATTTGCTAATTTCCAGTCTTCTGGGACGGCTCCCGTTAACAAGGATTGGTTAAATAAATCTGTTAATGGTTTTGCTATTACATCACTGAGCTCTTTTAATAATTTAGGGTGGATCCCATCAGGCCCCATTGACTTATTTGTCTTTACTTTAGACAGCTGCTGTAGAACCTCCTCCTCTGTAAACTGATATGTAAATGTCTCTTTAGTGTTCTCTCCTAACTGAGGTCCCTTTCCTTCCTTTTCTTCTGCAAAGACTGAACAAAAATATTCATTGAGGCAGTCAGCGAGACCGTTATCCTCTTCTACATACCTTCCTTCCTTTGTTTTTAATCTAACTAATCCTTGTTTTACTTTTCTTTTCTCGTTTATGTATCTAAAAAATGTTTTGTCCCCCTTTTTTACTGACTGAGCTATTTTCTCTTCTGCGTGTGCTTTGGAAGCTCTTATAAATTGCTTTGCCTCTTTCTGCCTAATCTTATAGGTTTGGGGGGAGTACAGCGGAGGCGCTAGTATTGTTGGGTGAATGTATTGGTGTTATGCAGCCTACTGGGATTTGTACACAAAACCTCGACTGAAATGTGTGAAAGATACAGTGGAAAAAGGGGGAGGTCCTAGTGGCGCAATCTTTGGGAAGAGTGATTATTTATGTGTAGGTGGGCACAGTTTCGGGTATGCCTGAAGTACTGTGTGGTCACTGACCTAGAGTAAATGCACGGTCAGAAAAGACCACTAAAGTGCTGTCGTGAAAGGTCAGAGTGCACGATGGTCACTTTGCAGCTATGCTGTTAATACATGTGTTTAAAACACAAAGAGCGCCCTAAATCACATAAGTGCAAATGCATGAAAAAAGCGTAATAAAACAGTCGACAGGAATGAATAAAATCAATTCAATGGAGAACCCATATGTTGTGCAATTGTAACATCACATAAAGTGCAAGTGTGATCGAAAACACATAAAGTGCAAATGCTTCAAGTGCAAAAAGGTGCAAAATAGTGTTCCTGGGTAAGACAGTGGAGTCCTATTGGCCAAGGTATCTGGTAGATAAAATCAGATAAAAGTCCAACCGGCCATACGTATTACGTTGGAGAAGAGGTGGTCTGATTAGGTTTCCATATGGGTAGTTTGAGGATGTGCGTCTGAGTCCTGGTATAATGTCCTCACTGGCGTCCTATAAGGGCTTCCAATCCCCAAATAGTGGGAAAATGGAGTGGAGAGAAAAAAGAAGAAGACTAATAGTGCAATAAGGTCTATAAGAGATCGAGTGTTCGTAGACAATGGAACACTTACAGTTTAAAGAGCCTTATGGACCGGCTCTGGTGTGGATTGCCTCGGGCCTAGTTGAGGGTGGCCTCTACCCTTCTTTAGGGTGTTCTTTAACGGTGATTACTGCCGATCTATGGGTTGATCATCTCAGGTATAGAGATAGAGAGAAATATTCATAGCGTAGCTTGCAGGTAAATGTGAGGTAGGTAGGATTAAACGAACTCACCGTTGGTGGAGCCTAGGATTTCAGGCTCAGCTCGTAAGCGTGTAGTACACCTATTCGGTGGGTACTTTCACCTCTTTGGTCTGCGTGAAGTTTTCCTATGCGCAATCCTCCTGCGTCACATGTGTGGTGGGAGAGGGCAAATGGAAAAGGTTGGTTTAAGACAGGCTTTAAACAGAGGTGGATAAAACATAAAAAATTTATTGGTCATATAAAACTAATAAAAACGGAAAGAACAATAAAAACGGGGGAATGCTGGGGATACGCGTTTCGGCTGTAAATAAAAAGCCTTCTTCAGTCCCTGTGCAGGTAAAAAAATAGCGGATCTGAGGCACTCCACGTGTCCCTGTATATATAGTATGAGAATCACAGTGTCCCTCTACATTTTAAACAGAAACATGCAATGAACCCCGAAGGACTCTCCACTCCATTTTCCCACTATTTGGGGATTGGAAGCCCTTATAGGACGCCAGTGAGGACATTATACCAGGACTCAGACGCACATCCTCAAACTACCCATATGGAAACCTAATCAGACCACCTCTTCTCCAACGTAATACGTATGGCCGGTTGGACTTTTATCTGATTTTATCTACCAGATACCTTGGCCAATAGGACTCCACTGTCTTACCCAGGAACACTATTTTGCACCTTTTTGCACTTGAAGCATTTGCACTTTATGTGTTTTCGATCACACTTGCACTTTATGTGATGTTACAATTGCACAACATATGGGTTCTCCATTGAATTGATTTTATTCATTCCTGTCGACTGTTTTATTACGCTTTTTTCATGCATTTGCACTTATGTGATTTAGGCCGCTCTTTGTGTTTTAAACACATGTATTAACAGCATAGCTGCAAAGTGACCATCGTGCACTCTGACCTTTCACGACAGCACTTTAGTGGTCTTTTCTGACCGTGCATTTACTCTAGGTCAGTGACCACACAGTACTTCAGGCATACCCGAAACTGTGCCCACCTACACATAAATAATCACTCTTCCCAAAGATTGCGCCACTAGGACCTCCCCCTAATCTTATAGGTTTGCCTATCTTCTTCACTCTGAGTTGTTTTATAATTAATGAATGCTATCTTTTTGTTCTTCACTATTTTGGCCACTTCTGCAGAGTACCACAGTGGTTTCTTCCCTTTCTATACCTAGAATTGGGCACTGCTTGTGTGTGATTATTCTTTTTGTAATTATTCTAAAACCCGTGTATGTTGACGGTGAAGTGTCTCCTCTTCTGATTTTGTAGCAGAGGATGTATGGTGTGCGGGAGTTTATATTTTCATATAAGGAGATAAGATCGTAGGCACATAACATATATAGTATTGGTTATGAATAATGAGTAACACATACAATGATAATATATGATATACGTATACAGTGAATAATGTACACAATAGAAGATGTGTATATTTTACGTATGTGGTTTTTTGCAGAGTATTTATCAGGATATGGGATAAGTCCTATGTTGCCACCTTGTGGCCAGATAATTCAGTCAGAAAAATGTAGTTTATTTTTTCTTTCGTGTCCTATGCTGCCACCTTGTGGTCTAGGGGGTAAGTCAAAGAAAAATCTAAGAAAAGTCTATTCCTTATCCTTTGCTGCCACCTAGTGGCCAAAAAGTCGGTGTAGGAATATGTTTTCAGGGGAAGTAGGGTTTATTCAATGCTTGATTTCTTCCAACTCGTCAGTATCAGGGTAAACCTCAATTGCGGAGGGACAGAGAAGGAGAAAAAACATACATAGTGCTTTACTGTGATATAAACCTTGATAATTTGTACAGTAAATTGCCAACTCACATGGGTTGGAGCCGGTAATAAAACCACGCTCACTCTTGAGTGCGTCCCTGGCCAATATAGGTGGCCAGGAATCCTTCTTTTCCTCCACCTCCTCGCTCCTTCCTTACCGCAAGCTTTCTTCTCTGCTGGGCTGGAGTCTTCACGATGTCGGCGCTGGAGTCTGCCCTGTAGATAAGCTGCGCTGCACTTAGAAGGACCAGGATGCGGTGGTGTAAGGAAATAAAGGTATTTAATAGTAATTAGGGTATAACAACAGTGGTGGGTGGGTAAAAACTACAAATAAATAAAATCAAAATAGAGGAATTAATGAGGAGACGCGTTTCGCCAGCATATGTGGCCTCTTCAGCTGGATAGTTCCTCTTTCTTCTTGTCCATCTTTTATGTGTTGTCCGGTAGATGGATTTCAGTTTCATTTTCGGCGCGAGGCTCCTGCGCGTGCGCATTGCGGTAGGATTCCGATCTCGTGTTGCGTGGGTCACGTGGTTGCTAGCTGCCTATCGGTGCATGAGTTTCAATTTCCTTGTGTATCCTAAGACTGCAGTGGATCGAAAATCCTCTGTATTCATCGTTATGGGTTTCTATTCTCTGGCTTAATAGGTCACAAGGTGTCTGTGGGCCAGTCAGTCCATTGGTTTCTCTTTTTTGGCTAGCTCATGGTCAATTAAATCGGATGGGTAAAGCTCTGTATAAGTCAGATGGTGTAAGAAAAAACACATTTATGCTTTTGTTGACATATTTCTAGTGACTGGCTATTCAAACATGATGATTTTCTATAATAGATGATAGGAATAGTGTAGTGGCACATATTGTTTAGGATAGCAGAAGGGAGATATGCAAATAGAATTATATATGTTTCTGATCTTTATGTCCTGAGTCGATATGGTATCTCAATCAAAGGGAAATAAAGACTCCTATATTCTGTAAGCGTGTCATTCATTTTGTTCATTCCGAGGGTTATGATGGTACATGGAGATGCGTATGGAGGCTGAATGGGGTCTTATTTTACGTGCCATAGATACATTTATGGGTTCCTGCAATGGATGTTGCTGGGACACATGGGCAATGGTAGATTGACAGTTGCCGATCGAGGGAGATTAATAGTGTTAGTGCCTCCGGTATCTGGACGTGTGAAAAGGAGGTTTTGGAGGGTCCTATGTTCCATATGCACTTGAATTATTTCAGGGGCATGTGTTCGTATCAAATGGATGGACGTATGATCTTCTTTGTGGAGTGTAGAAATTCTTTCTGGTTTTAATTTCTGAGACATCCGTGGTTGGTGATATTGTAGATGTAGGGGGGGGGAGTTGTTATGTATAGGCTCTAATGGGCCTTGAGGTGTTTAACACCAAATAAGAGTGCATTCTTTTGACGATGGGCCGGATGTCTATTTGGCCCGATGATATGGAGAGGTACAATGTAGGTTCTTAATATGGACTAGGATATATATCATAATTGGTACGACTACTATCTATTGGTGTTATATAGTAAGGGTAGGGAGATATTCAGTGTTTTTAATTGGAGGGAAGCTGTGGTATAGTATTGGTGAAGATATGGGCATATGGAGGGGGTCTTTTATTAGGAGTCTAGATTTAGAGGAAATGGCATAATTCGAAATCCATATTGAGACCTTTTGGATGCAGCGTGTCAAACTCGTATATGCATTCCATCTCCTCTTGGCCAATCTTCTTTGCTAGATCGCCCCCTCTTCAGTTGTTCTGTATTCTTTTTATTGCCATGAATTTTAGGTTCCTTGGATCACAATTATGCATTTTTTTGAAGTGTGCCGGGACACTGTGGGAGTCTAAACCTTATTCTATGTTCCTCACATGTTCTCGTATTCTCACCCCTAATGCTCTGGTAGTTTTCCCGATGTATTTTAGTCCGCATGGGCAGATTAGGAGGTATATTACGTTTGTTGAGAAACATGTGAGGATTTCTTTAATTTTCCATTTCCCTCTTCTGTTCGCAACTGAGATGACATGTCTTTTAACGTTTCCCGGGCTTCTACAGCTAATACAGTTGCCACAACCATAGAAGCCTGTATTTTGTTTGAAGGGATTGTTGGTCTTTCTTGCAACGTGTTCACTGGTGGTGAGTCTGGATTTCAGGTATTTAACTCCTCTACAGATGAATTTTGGTTTTGGAGGTAGGATTTCCTGTAATACTGGATCTTCCCGTAGGATAGGCCAAAATTTTTTAATGATCTTTTTGAAGTCTCGGTCTTGTTGACTGTATGAAAATATGACAGGTACCCCGAAATTCGTGTAGTCTTCTGGGGTTTTGTCTTTGTACCTTAGATATTCCGTTCGGTCGGTGGATGAGACTTCATTTTTTGTCAGTTCCAGTGTTATTTCGTCGTATCCTTTTTCCATAAATTCTGATTTAAGTTTTGTAGCTTGAGTGTTGAAATCTGTTGTTCTGGAGCAATTCCTTTTTATTCTTATGAATTGACTCTTAGGCACTCCTTCTAACCATCTTCTCAGGTGGCAGCTTTCTTTGTTGATATAGCTGTTGGTGTCAACTTGTTTGAAGAATGTTTTAGTGAGGATCACATTCCCTTCTGGGAAGATGGTCAAATCCAGATAATTAATTGATACTTGGTTCCAGGTAGTCTCCAGTTGTATATTTGGGTCTTTTGTGTTGAGGACTACCAGGAATGTTCTTAACTCTTCTTCTCCTCCTTTCCAGATCATCAGGATGTCGTCGATGTACCTACGGTACAGTATAATGTCTTCCTTCCTTCTTTCTATAATGTTTTTCTCCCAGTTATTCATGTAAAGATTAGCAAAGTTTGGGGCAAATTGAGTCCCCATAGCTGTACCTTTGGTTTGTAAATAGTAGTCGTTTTTAAATGAGAAATAGTTATTTTCTAGAATGAGTTGAATGCCTTCTAGTATAAAGTGTTTTTGTTCAGGGGGTATGTCCTTTTCGTCTTCTAGATGGATCCTTATAGCCTCAATACCCTCTTTATGAGGGATATTTTATGAGGGACTTGACGTCACATGTGACCAAAAAGTAGTTATCTTCCCATGGTATTCGTTCGAGTTCTTGTATCACATTGAGGGTGTCTTTAAGATGGTATTTTGTTTTTAACATTATAGGTTGTATTAATTTATCGATATATTCTGATACCCTGCTGGATATAGAAACATAGAAACATAGAAAAATGTCGGCAGATAAGAACCTTTCGGCCCATCTAGTCTGCCCAATTACATGGATACTTTACCTGGATTTATCTTTTCTTTAGGATAGCCTTATGCCTATCCCATGCTTGCTTAAATTCAATTACTGTTTTGGCCTCTACCACTTCTACTGGAAGACTGTTCTATGTATCCACCACCCGCTCAGTAAAATAATGCTTCCTGATGTTACTTTTAAACCTTTGCCCCTCTAATCTAAGACTATGTCCTCTTGTTTTGCTATTTTGTTTCCTTTTAAATATACTCCC
The DNA here is from genome assembly GCA_009667805.1 of Leptobrachium leishanense. Lineage (NCBI taxonomy): Eukaryota > Metazoa > Chordata > Amphibia > Anura > Megophryidae > Leptobrachium > Leptobrachium leishanense. The sequence goes on from CM019070.1 coordinate 115,076,182, forward strand.
TTCCTCTACCTTGTGGATTCCCTTTACGTATTTAAATGTTTCTATCATATCTCCTCTGTCTCGTCTTTTTTCCAAGCTGTACATGTTAAGATCATTAAGCCTTTCTTGGTAACTTTTCTCCTTCAAGCCGTACACCATTTTAGTAGCCCTTCTCTGAACTCTCTCCAAGATGTCTATATCCTTCTGGAGATACGGTCTCCAGTACTGCACACAGTACTCCAAGTATGGAGTCGATACCGGAAATTATTGGTCTCCCTGGTGGGTTCCTTGGGTCTTTATGGACCTTCGGAAGATTGTAAAAAGTCGGTTTCCGGGGATGTAGTATTTTGAGGTATTTATGCTCTTTATCGTTTAGAATGCCTAAAACCTGTCCCTCATCGATGTATTGATGGAAAATAGATCTTATGTCTTCTGTTGGATCTTTTGTTAATCTCGTGTACGTGTTCGGGTCGTTTAGAATTTTGAGCGATTCTTCCTCGTATCTCTCTGTGGTTTGGATGACGATTCCTCCTCCTTTATCTGCTGGTTTGATTACTATTGTTCCATCTTCTCTCAATTCCTCCAAGGCCTCTCTTTCTTTTTTGGAGAGGTTATGCTTTTTTCCTATCTTTATTTTTTCCATTTCTCCTGTAACCATTTTTTCGAACGTCGATATTTCTGCCGAAATCATGGATCTGGGGAAGAATTTAGATTTTTCTTTCATTTCTGTGTGTTTATAGAATTGTATCTGAGGTGTCCTTTCTAGAGGATTTTTCTGGAAGTATTTTTTGAGGCAGAGTTTTCTCTTGAATTTCTGTAGGTTTATATAAGTGGAAAAGTGATTAATGTTCTGTGTGGGCGCAAATTTCAGGCCTTTATTCAAAACTTTTTGCTGATCTGTAGTCAGAGTTTTCCCTGACAGGTTGAATATGCCATCCTTTTTGGTCTCCTTTGGTTTAGGTCTAGATTTTGTGTGCACTTTCTTCTTTTTCCCTCCTCTTTTGCCTCTTATCCTACCCTTACTTTTTTGCCGGGGGATCTACATACATCCTCTCCTCTTTTTTCTCCCGTTTCTCTTAGTTCTGGGTGCCCTTCTTGCTGTGTTTGTTCTAGCCTTCTCTTCCTTTGTTCTTTCGGCGTGGCCGGCCGAAAAACCTCATTGAGGTCTCTTCGTTCTTCTACATCGTTGTCCCTAATGCTCTCATTTCTGTTTGATTGATAGATGCTGTTTTTAGGTGATTGGTAGACATTCCTGTTGGTAGATGTTCTTCTCATTTTTCTGTTGTAGGTATCCGGATTTTTTTGGTAAGGTGCTTTATGTCTCCAATTGTAGTGTTGTGTAGTACCTCCCTTGTATTCATCGTATGCTCTGTATGAATTTTTCCTCCTGTTGTTCCATCCCTGATACTGTGAGTGCGTATGGTTATTCCATGATCGCCCCCTATGTTAATTCTGAAGGATTGTCTCCGTTCTTTGAAGGGCATTCTCTTGGGCTGGTGGTAAGGTGGGTGCCCAGATAAAGTCTTGCGGGTATGTTCTGTTGTGCTCTTATATTCTGGATGGTCCAGATCGTCTTCGAAAACATCTTGGTCATCCTCTCCTTCAGTGTTTTGTATTTTAGCTGCTAGTCTCTACACATTTCCTTTTTCGTAATCTGGTTTATCCCTTATGAACTTTTTTTCTTGATGAGATCTTCTTCCAATTTGGCCAAGATATTCTCAATTTTTTCTGTGAATAAGTTTACGCCTCCTTCTTGTGTGATCTCTAGAAATTACTTCGTTTTTAGCTCGATTTGTTGGTTAGTTTCTTCTAAATTGTATTTTCTTTCCTCAATGAGTACTTCAAGGGTGTGTGTGGAGAAGTTTTCTAACATCTTACTCCATTTTTCTAGGAAAGGTTCTCTCTCATTCGCTAGAGCTGGTCCTTTAGAAAAGCGTAATCCTTTTGGGACTATTTTTTCTTTGGTGTATTTTTCTAGGGAGACGATCTCCCATTTAAGTCGTAATTCCTTTTTTAGAATTTTTTCTAAATCTCTCCTTATTTCCTCTCTGTTAATGGGTATGGAGGAGTTTTCTTTGTTGTTTGTTATATCTGAGAATGTGTCATTCTTTGGAATTCCGAATTTTTTTCTGAATTCCATAACTAGAGTGGCCCTTGTGTTTGAGAGAGGGCTGTTGGTACACCTAGGACTGGCAGCCTGCAGGTTAGTGCAAGGCAGAAGAATTTTTGGATAAATGGGGGAAAACCTACGTACGGCACCCGTCCTTCAGGGCTGGATTAATGTAGGGGCGGATGGAGCGGCCGCTCCAGGCCCCCTTCTGAAAATAGGCCCACAGCAGTGCAGCCAAGATGAGCCGTTGGCCAGCATGCAGACCTACTACCGGAGCCAGCTCATAGCACTCCACCCGAGGCGCACTCCACCCGAGGTGCGTTGTCACACTTGCAGGCACAATGTGCCCGCCCAGTTCTGGCTCCGCCCCTTCCCTCTCTGCGGCACTGGCACTCTCTGTACCTGGTATTAGGACATACAGTGTGTTGCCCACTGGTTTACATTGTGTTGCCTCTATTTTACTGAGACAGGCAAGGCAAAATCATGTTAACTTTTTCCAGGGTGAAGCAGGCATTACCGGCCGGGCAGCCATCTCTCCTGAGTGCTGGGTCCTGTTGGAGGAGGAACATAAGGAGGGAGGCTCTCACGTGTTCCCCAGACAGCACACTGCTCTGCACATCCTGCATGTTAGTGGCCCCATGGGACAGGTAAAAAGACTGTCCATGTACAGTTGTGTTCAAAATTATTCAACCCCCAATGCTGTAAAGGGTTTTAGGGAATTTAGTGTACATTTGTAATTGTATTCAGAATGAAATCCTACAAGGACTTTTTAAAGAACTATATGCAACTAAAATGACATCAATTGGTTTTGTAATACAGTAGTAAATGTTTCTTTTGTGAATTCTTCATTGACACAATTATTCAACCCCTTAAAGACTACCACTCTGAAGAACAGAGGTTCATTCAAGTGTTTTCAATCAGGTATTGAAAACACCTGTGGATGTCACGGAGCAGCAATAAAGCATAATAAGCACCAATTAGGCAGCTTTAAAATGACTGTGATACTCAGCTCCTTCTAGACATTTATTGGTGTGGTTACAAACATGGTGAAGTCAAGAGAATGGTCCAGGAAGACAAGAGAAGAGGTGATTACTCTTCACAGGAAGGGCAATGGCTATAAGAAGATTGCGAAGATGTTAAACATACCAAGAGAGACCATAGGAAGCATCATTCGCAAATTCAAGGCAAAGGGCACTGTTGAAACGCTACCTGGTCGTGGCAGAAAGAAGATGCTGACTTCGACTGCTGTGCGCTACCTGAAGCGCAGAGTGGAGAAAAGTCCCCGTGTGACTGCTGAGGAACTGAGAAAAGATTTGTCAGATGTGGGTACTGAAGTTTCAGCTCAGGCAATACGGCACCCCCTTGCTGTCTCCAAAGAATAAGAAGAGTCGACTGCAGTATGCCAAAAGTCATGTGGACAAACCACAGAAGTTTTGGGATAGTGTTCTGTGGACTGATGAAACAAAATTAGAACTGTTTGGGCCCATGGATCAACGCTATGTTTGGAGGAGGGAGAACAAGGCCTATGAAGAAAAGAACACCTTGCCTACTGTGAAGCATGGCGGGGGGTCAATCATGCTTTGGGGCTGTTTTGCTTCTGCAGGTACAGGGAAGCTTCAGCGTGTGCAAGGTACCATGAATTCTCTTCAGTACCAGGAGATATTGGATGACAATGTGATGCAGTCCGTCACAAACCTGAGGCTTGGGAGACGTTGGACCTTTCAACAGGACAATGATCCCAAGCATACCTCCAAGTCCACTAGAGCATGGTTGCAGATTAAAGGCTGGAACATTTTGGAGTGGCCATCGCAGTCACCTGACTTAAATCCGATTGAGAACCTCAAACAGAAAAGACATTTGTGGTTATTTCATTATAAATGTTATGTTATATTTGTCTGACCTACACGTGCCTCTTTGATTTAATTGTAAGCAAGATGACTGAATGATCAAAATCAATGTCAAACTGGCCAAAACACTCAATTTCAGTGGGGGTTGAATAATTTTGAACACAACTGTACATTGGGTAAGGTGGCAGAATGGGGTTGATGGAGGAAAGTGGTGGGGATTTGGAGGTATTGAGCTGAGAAATGGAGAAAATACTGTTTTGGAGGGTGCAAAGGGACTGGTTGGGTGGAAGGGGATAACTTTGGGGTATAAAGTGACAGATTGTTTGTTTATAAGGGATAAGAGTTTCAGAGAGCTGTTTTTTTTATTTTTAAAAAAAAGAACCATAGGATTTATCTATCAGCATCACAGCAATATATTCAAAAAATACTTATTTTTAATAAATTTGTGTATGTGCTATATATATATATATATATATATATACATATATATATATATATTACCACTGGGTATTACACATGCAGGGTACAGTATCAGTGTTATCACATACAGGCCCCAGAAATTTAAAGAGCCAGACCCCTGTGTTTTCCTCCTCACAGATATGTCTCCTACAGAGCTGCACTCTCCCTCTGTGCTTTGGCCCATCCCCTATATCAGTGATGGTGAACCTCTGCAGCCCAGATGCTTTAGAACTGCATGTTCCATGATGCCTAGTGAGCCTTAAAGGGATACTCTATAGGCAACATGACCAACTAAGCTTTTTTAGGTGGTCATGATGCCCTGAGTATGCCCTTGTCTGTCCCCCCTTCCTCCGCTCAGCCGATCGGCTGAAACAGCTGAGAGATGCGGAGGACTTTACTCCGCCCTCCCAGCTGTCAGTCAGCAGAGCGGGATTCATATTTCCCGCTTCTGCCAACTATTACCGAGTAGGAGACGTCATCGTGCTTTCAGCGCAATGACGTCTCCAACTCGCCGCAGTAGCTGGCGGCAGCGGCTGAGGATTAGTGTTGCGCGCATCCTCTTGCGCGCAACACTAATCAAAGAAGATGGAGCCGGGAGGAAGCCTGCTGATTGGTTGGTTTACGTGAGAGGCGCGCTTCTCACGTAAACCATTAGCCAAGTTAAAGATTTACAAGGACGGGAGCGGAAGAGGAGGGAGGTGAGTATATATAAAAAAAAAAAGACGCCGTTGGAAACAAGTGGTTTTTAGGGTAAGTATTACAGTTAAAAAAAAAAATACTCACTCAATAACTAGGTAGGGAATAGGTATATTTTAAGGTAAAAAAAATGGGGGAGATTTTTGCCTAGAGTGTCCCTTTAAAGCTGCCAGAGCATCATGGAACATGTGGTTTCAAAACATCTGGGGTGCCAAGGTTTGCCATCATTGCCCATATGAACTGCTCCAGCTACTGTCAGAGTGTGAGTCTGTGCAGGCTCCACTGACCGGTGTGTGCAGGGAGTGCAGTGGTAATGTTTTCTGATAAAAAAGCAAAATAATGTCAGAAATACCCTGACCGCGAAGCGCCTGTAGGCGGAGTTGCTGCGTCGAGACACAGTGTATTCAGAGGCCCATTCAGTTCCTCAGCAGCTGCTAAATTGCTACATTGCAGCAGTTCAGTTTGCTGCAGCAGTCTCACTGAAAACTTTGGCTGTGAATATTGAAACAAATGGCAATAGGATTGCTTAATGAAAGGTGCTGTTTCTGCAATATCCGCTGTTGTCCATTTTATTACCCCTTTAGTGTTAATATTTAACGTGTTACAATAAATATGTGGTGTTTTGCTCCAGCAAACCTTCAAAGCTGTCCACTGAACATTTCCTTATTGGATTATTTGCTCGGTGGAGGCAGCCATCTTTCCCACGTAACACTCAGCTACTCTGCGGCACCTCTCTACTGAGCTGCAAGTGCTAAGTTAGCAATGCTGAGGGCTGAACTGCAGCACAGCGTTCAGTGCCAAGTTGCTAACTTAGCACTTGCAGCTGCTGAGGAACTGAATGCACCAGGTCTGCATGGCTGAGCACCCAGAGTTGGAAATAGCCAGCTTCGGCCGTGATGCGTTGCAAAGCAACTGCTTCACACCGCGGCCGGCGTATCTCCAGCTTAATAGTGGCCCCACAAAAAGTAGAACCGGCCCCGCCTGCCACACACACTGCCATTTGTTTAATAAATTTTAATATATTGTTGCTTCATATAGTGATCCGGCCCATCCTTACTAGCTTGTCTAGTTGTAGTGATTGACTCAAATATGGTTCTACATGCTAATCCATCAGTAGGCTTGTGATCCGGCGCACTGTAAATCACCCTATCAGGGTAATTCAAAGAGAATCGAAAAAGTCATTGCACGTTTGGTGACTTTTCGTTCTCTTCAATTCAGTTCCTTTTGCCGATCCCATTTCGGTGACCCTGCGGTGTATTCAGCAAGCACCACAGGGTCCCCGAATTGCAGGGAAAGGCCGCCGCAAACCCGAAGAAAACTAACCGCAAAACCTGGCGAATGCACGCCAAAAACCTGCAAAACCATCTGGATTAACCCACCGAAAACACTGGAAAAGCCCGAGCAGGAGCCGATCACACGCAGCGAAGCCGCCGGAAAAAGCCAACACCGCAGACTAATGGAGTGAATAAATTAGAAAAACTGTTTGCTTGAATGTTTGAAAAGTGAAACGCTGTTTGAAAGAAACTACTTAGCGAAAATGTCTGAAATTTACATATGAGGTCCAGGGAATGATAATAAAAAGGGCTGTTACAGAAAAAATAAGTAAACTTAAAAAAAAAAAAACATCGGAATTTTTAAAAAAAAATTAAAATCCAGAAAAATGCTTAAAAATATCCTTAAAAAATCTATAAATAAAAGAAATTTTTTACTGCAGAATTTTATAATGATATTAGATATTAGATATTGAATTAAAACGAGAATATTTTTAACATTGAAGCCTATTGGATTCGCCTGAATAAACCTGCCGAATTAAACCACCGAATGGCAGGGCATTTCGGGAACCTTTCACTGCTGGTTTGTGTTCTCTGAATAGCCGAAGCAGTGCTTTTTCATGGGGATTTCACTGCCCTCGAACAGGCACCGTATGTGCAGGCAATTCACCAGGATTTGGCGAATTGCCTGCTCTCGGGATAGCCGAATGGCCAAGAAAGGGAACCGAACGCTGATTTTCAGCGTTCAGTTCCCTTTCGGCAGTCATTCGGATCTCTTTGAATAACCCTGTATGTGTCATAGCACACGTGACATACACACAGTGCACCGCCCAACTCTCTAAACAAGAAAGTAGCACGGGCCGATTGCTACCTATCTATAAAAGGTAGATAGGTTTTTTATCTATAAAAAGGCCCATCGAAATACTCAGCACCAGGCCCATGATACTCTTAATCCAGCCCTGCCGTCCTTGTGTGTAGTGTGTCCGTAAACTGCTGCCCTTCTGAGGTATTAAGGCAGTGCCTCATTAATGCCTGAGCGTAATACAAAAATAAATGGGGATATACCTATTGGGCGCTGCTTGCGTGTTATTATTCTTTTTGTAATTATTCTAAAACCCGTGTATTATGTAACTCACGTAAGTTTATCGAAAATTATGCAGAGATTTGTAAACCTCTTTTAACATTGCTTAAGAAAGATGTAAAGTGCCACTTTTCATGCACTCCTACGAACCAGGACTGAACTCCGCGCACTTCTTGTGGCCGATACGGCTAGAGCAATGAAGTATACCAAACGCATGTACTATGAAAAAAGCAACAAAGCGGACTCCATGCTGGCACGTAAACTACGCTCCCAATATAACGAACGGATTATCCCACGTATAACAACCATGAAGGGCAAAGTGGTCACCAACCCCGAAGACATAGCGACAGAATTTGGACAAACGCTACAGGCCATATACGACCACGCTCCCCATCAGACTATCAAAGACCCCGCTCTCAGTGACCGAATTCATCAATTTCTTCAACAGGCTGATCTTCCAAAACTCACGACTTCTCAATCAGAGAGACTGGAGGCCCCGATAACGGAGGAGGAGGTGGCTGCAGCACTCAAATCGTTCAAATCTGGTAAGGCCCCTGGCCCAGATGGGTACACTAGCTTATATTACAAAACCTTCCTGAACATCTTCCTTACCCCCCCTCACCACACTGTACAACTCCCTTATGGAGGGTGAACCCCTTACGGCCGATATGCAATCCTCTACCCTTGCCCTTATCCCAAAACCGGGCAAAGACCCCCTAGACCCTCTCAACTACCGCCCCATAGCACTGCTAAATATCGACTATAAGATCTTCACTAAAATACTGTCCACCAGACTAAACCCTTTCCTCCCTACTCTCATACATGCGGATCAGGTGGGATTTGTCCCCCATAGGCAGACCAGAGATAATACCCGCCGCTGTATTGACCTGATTTGGGTAGCCCAGACCTCTAACCTTTCAACGCTATTTCTCTCGTTGGACGCCGAGAAGGCGTTCGACCGCCTCATCTGGCCTTTCATGTTTCACACCCTCACACACATAGGGATACCTCATTCTTTCTACACTGCCGTCACTGCACTTTACGACTCCCTGACAGCGCTCCTCCCCCTACCCGGGGCTTGCCCTCGTCGCATTGATATCCGAACGGGACTAGGCAGGGCTGCCCTTTGTCCCCACTACTGTTCGCCCTCTGCATAGAACCCCTCCTGTCCACCATTAGGCATAATCCAGACATCTCCGGTATTACGGTCGGGGTGAACGAATATAAGGTAGCAGCGTACGCAGATGATCTTTTCCTTACCCTGAGCCGCCCTATGCGCTCCCTTCCATACCTTTTTGATCTATTGGACACTTTTGCCTCCCTCTCTGGCTTTAAAATTAACAAGCGTAAATCTACCGCTTTCCCAATTAATCTACCTGCCTCGTCCTCCGACCTTCTAGCCCTTAACTTCTCCCTTCCTATTTCCTCCTCTCCGCTGACGTATCTAGGCCTGAAACTATCCCCACACCTGGACCAACTCTATGACCTCAACTACACCCCTCTGCTCACACAAATCAAACACGATATTGACTCTTGGCAGGAGATGTCCATATCCTGGCTGGGGAGACTGAACTCGATTAAAATGAATGTTTTACCGCGCCTGCTCTACATGTTTCAGTCCTTGCCCATTCCCGTCCCCCCAACTGCCCTGAAGGATATGCAGCAACGTATTGACAAGTTTGTGTGGTCGGGTAGACGACCCCGCATTGCACGGCGTCTTATGTACATCCCGAAAACATCGGGAGGTCTAGCCCTGCCAAACCTTAAATTATATTTGAGTGCTGCCCTGCTGACTCAGATTGCCGAATGGCACCTTCCGATTGCTCAGAAACGCTGGGTTGATATTGAAAATGATATGATGCTGCCGGATCTGCTCCCATTTTTCATGTGGCTTCCAAAATCAGCGAGAAAAGACCGGCACATACGCTGCCCTTTGGTTTCTCATTCCCTCCACACCTGGGACACATTGTCCAGAAAATTCTCGCTCACTCCCGAGATCTCCCCGCTCCTCCCTTTGTATCGCAACCCATGGTTCCTCCCCGGTATGACGCCGCAAGATTTTAATGCCTATGATCAGGGGGACATCTCCCGTATTGCGGACTTGATGGTGGATGGACACCTTCGAACATTTGCGGATATAGCCACTAAACTGCCACTTACATCCAGAGACTTCTTCCGCTACCTCCAGCTTTCAAGTTTCGTCTCGCAACATAACATCAAACAGGCAGCCAATTTGACACCCACCTGGTTTGAAAAGATTTGCCTTCGTGGTACGACCTTTAAAGGTGTGATTTCTTCCATATATCAATCACTGGTCCTACACGGCCACCCTGGTCATTTCCCATACATGCTCAAATGGCAAGCGGACATTGGAGAGGAGCTTGACGAAGAGGACTGGTCCGAGATTTGGGAGGCCAACTTTAAATCGTCGGGCTGCATTACCCACATGGAACAAAGTGTTAAGACTCTATTCCGCTGGTACCTTACCCCGGTGCGCCTACATCACATGCATGCTATCCCGAATGGTCTATGCTGGAGAGGCTGTGGTCAACTCGGGACATATTACCACCAATGGTGGTTGTGCCCTAAACTTCGCCCGTATTGGGCCACATTGGCGGATTGGCTACATCAGGCCCTTGAAAGACCGGTGGAGATCAACCCATGGACATTCCTACTGTCCCGTCATGTGGAAGGGCTACTGCGATGCGAGAACAAACTTATTGCTCGAGTCACCTTAATCGCTCGCAGGGCCTTGGCAAGGCACTGGAACCAACCAACGCTTCCTTCCTATCCGGAACTGAGTGGAATGTTCACAGAGGCCAGGATGATGGAGCAACTGACGGCTCAGATTCACGACACGCCACACCTTTACCTGAAGATCTGGGCTGCGTGGATTGGATGTCCAACGCTGCCATAATGGACGGGTTTGTGGGATAGATTCCTTCCCGCGGAGGCAGATACTTTTCTATACCCTTACCCCTCCCCTCTTTTCCCTTTCGCTCCTCTTTTTCCCTTGTTTATATACTTTATTTTTCTTGTTTTTCTTTTATTTATATATTTATTTATTTTTTGCTTTTTTATTTTTCATATCGCTCTCAGTATAATGCACCTCTGTTTCATCTGATCTATGCATCGTATTGATTGTAATGTCATATTATAAAACCTAATAAAATACAGAATTTAAAAAAAAAAAGAAGAAAGATGTAAAGTGGATATGGGGGAGACTCAAGAACAAGCAATGACTGAGCTTAAAATAAAACTCACCCAGGCTCCATGCCTAGCCTATCCAGAGGGGGGTAAACCTTTCTATCTGGAGACTGGCTTTACTGATTTGAGCATGAGCGCCGTTTTATGTCAAAAGCAAGATGATCAGAGTAAAATTATTGCATATTCCAGTAATTCCCTATCTCCAGTGGAGGGTTAAATTTAGTGACTGTGAAAAAGCATTACTAGCCACAGTCTGGGTCCTACAGAATTTTCGGAGTTATATCCAAGGAGAGAGGATCATAATTGAAACTGCACACCAGCCCTTACAATATCTACACAGTAGTCGAATAAGGGATGGGAATCTATCCAATAGCAGAATAACTGCATGGACGTTATCCTTACAAGGATGGCCATTGGAGGTACGGTATAGACAGGATCAAAAGAATCCAGTATTCATTCATGTAAAAATGTTATACCTAACCTGTACCTTATCGTATATGAAAATAAAAACTTTTCATTTAAAAAAAAAAAAAAAAGAATCCAGTAGCTCAAGGACTTGCCGAACTCCATGATTGTGCAGATCCCTCCTCTGAAAAAGAATTCCCAGGAGATGATTTCTACAAGAGCAAGCATCATCACCTTACAAGGCCTATGACGAAGAATACTGGTCCCTACTTCCACGTGTATATATAGATGGTTGTGCTTACCACGCCATCGTGGGAGAAGAGAGGAAACTGGTAGCTGGCATTGGTATTGCATGGACAAAAGAATATCCCAATATATCAGTAGGATATAACATCGGTGCTAAAAGTAGCCAAGTCACTGAATTAGCCGCAGTTTACAAAGCCGTTCAAATGGCTATAGACTATGATGTTAAAGAATTTCTGATAGTCACAGATTCTAATTATGGCCGTAACAGTTTCGTTGAATATTTGCCTGGTTGGAAAAGAAATGATATGCTCAGGTCCAATAACAAACCTGTTAAACATGCCGATCTATTTGGAGAAATAGATAAGATGGTGACTGAAAATGGTTTAACTGTTTATTGGAAAAAGATAAAAGGTCACTCCAAAATTTCAGGAATGGATAAAGAAGGCAATGACCTAGCTGACAAATTGGCTAAACAGGGTGCGGTCAGTGATGAAATTATAAATATTGATCATTTACTAAGTGAAACATATGTAGATGTACTTACCCGTCAGCAGACTAAATCTAAGGTCGAGAGTAATGTAGCACAGTGGTGTCAAGATTCTCCCAATGAAGATCTAATTAAGAGCCAAAAGGAAGATCCCGTAATTGGAATCTTTTACAAATATATTGAAAATCCTAGTGATAATCCTTTATCTGAAGAGAGTCCTGACCAGACTGAGGATCTTCGTATTTTAATGAGATCCAAGGCCCAATTCAGTATTAAGGATGGTCTATTGATCAGAACATCTAAGCATGGGATACAACAATGGGTAGTTCCTACTGCCTTTAGAGGTTTAATGCTGCAACATGCCCACAATGTACCCACTGCGGAACATCGAGATGAAAAGATCACCTATAAATTATTGCGGGATTATGCTTATTGGCCCCATATGTTACAAGACGTCCAAACATGTTGCCATGGATGTCTAGTATGTGCCCAATTTCAACCTCACGCCCCTACTCATCGCGCACCTCTCCAGAGGAAAGGTTTCTCATTGCCATGGTCCGATATTCAGATCGACTTTATTGGTCCTGTCACAAGATCAACTAGGGGAAATAAATATATGTTAACAGTTACCTGTCTATTTAGTAAATGGATAGAGTGTTTACCAGCTCCTAATAATACTGCTGAAACATGTGCAACCCTTCTCATTAACCATATATTTTCCCGGTTTGGTCTACCTCAAAGGTTGGAGTTTGACCGTGGTAGCCATTTTACAAGTGATGGAATGACAAGAATGTGGAAAATGTTAGGTGTCAAGCGTAAGTTGCATATTGCGTATCGTGCCGCGTCTAGTGGAAGTGTCGAACGCTATAACCAGTCAATTGTAAATGTCCTAAAGAAATTTGTAAAAGAATCAGGAAAGGACTGGGACGTAACGTTGCCCTTAGTGCTCATGGCTATTAGAGCCACGCCAAGTACCGCAACTAAGATGTCACCATTTGAGTTAATGACTGGAAGGAAGATGGTGTTACCACAACATCTATTGTATCGCACTTCAGATCAGAATTTAATAAATGCTGCTACCACACATCAGTATGTAAAAAACCTACGTCATCATTTACAGCAAGCATTTGATTTTGCGCAATGGAACCTAGAGAAGGCCGCTGTATCTAATAAGACTTATTATGATCTTAAGACTACCAAAAAGGAGTATGAGAGTGACGATAAGGTGTATCTGTATAATTTTAGTAGAGATCGAGTAAAAGAGAGAAAGTTTCTTCCATCCTGGAAAGGACCATACTCGATAATTGATAAACTGTCTCCTGTGGCGTATAAAATAGAGATACCCAAAGGAAAGGAGAGTATTTGAAAATGGGTTCACATTAATCAATTGCGTGTTTGTCATCCTAGATCTCACCTCAAGATGTGTGAAGAAAGACCAGCAGAAGACACTTAACTGGTGTCATGTGAAGTGATTGTTCTGATTAATATGTGATTATTCTTCCCTGCATTCAGATGTTTAACTCAAGTTAGTAGATAGACTAGATCCGTACGGTTAATTAAATTTAATCAGAGATCAGAGTCTCTATAGGGAATTTGAATGAAATCGCTAGTTGTGTTTAAGGAAAACTGAGGGTGTATAGATTGAAATCTATGAATGGTTATTTATACTCTTTCTTTCAACAGAAATAGAGAAAAGAGGCTAATCCGCAAAGATGACCACCAAGGAGATTGCAATTATCCGGAAATTCTACGGTTTTCCGCACAATTCCGAGCAGATCCAATGCTAAAGTCCCATGTGAATCAAGCTCATGCAAGCGTGAAAGACATGCTGAATAAAACCAGGAAACCGTTTATTGCTATGTACAAGAACCACCAGAGGAAAAGATTTGTCGCATATTTTATTGCAACCGCTGTTTTACACAGAAAGAGAAGCAAATGTTTACTGGAAGGATCTGGTACAAAATAAGAAAGTGTTGATACCTACACCAGTGATTCTCGTGAAAGTTCCTAACTTTCTCTTTATCCGGTCGGAAATGAAGTCTGGTATGACGAGATACAGATCGTCGACGCATTCCAAGGGCGAGAGATACCTATGAATCCGGATTTGAAATTTCTGCTAGAGAACAAGTCTGATCATACTATTGAACTTCTAATAAAGAAAGCTAATCTAACGATTTATGCTCCAATGTATTCACAGCTGGATCATCAATTGCTATCTGCCTATAACTGGCCAAAAATTACAGAGATTGTCATTTGTATAGTAATTATGTTTCTAACTGTCTGGATGATTGTACTAACAAAGAAAGTGCGTACATTGAAGTTTAAAAACACTGCATCTTCAATTATTAAATGGATGAAAGAAGAAAGACGTGTTGTGAAAGGTGGAAACCTAGCCTAATTGGTTAAAGGTGGAAATATTGTATGCTTCCATCTATCTCTTGAGCAAGGATCAGATGAAACCAAAGGGGGATTATGTCGGGTATATTAGAATAAGAAAATATTAAAATGGATGCCTGTAGCCATCTTGTTTTAAATGGAAAGTCTTTTCTTTTTCAATTTTCCCTAGTTTTAGAAATGAACAGAGATTTTTTTTTAAATAGTTCACGGCTAGATGAAACCTTAAGAGTTTTTTTTTTAAATGTCAGACATGATGGAACCTTAAAATGTCTTTATTTGATATAATGCCGAGCTAAGTGCCAGAGAAAGGAATTCAACCAATAAAGAGACTCAGTAAAAACTTTGAGAGGAGTGGAGATTATTAAAGTCTAGCATTGAAAATAGGGTCTTTGTAAGTCAGATTGATCTCTTGACCTGAGATAAGATATATAAAAATTAAATGTGGAATTAATTAGAAGTGCAACACTGCCCTCTAGAGGTATAGTAAATATTATATTATTATAAAGAATGTAATATTTAAATGGAAAGAGGTAGATTGTCAGTGACGTCAAATTGACTATAATTGAAGCTGCACTGTTCGTTACAACACAGACCATCGCAGGCAGATCACGCAAGCAGACCATCGCAGGCAGATCACGCAAGCAGACCATCTCAGGACACCATGCACTTCAGATCATACCAAGACACGATTATGCATTAATTCAGACTGCCGATCATTCCACCACATCTCTAACTCACATGTATTGAATATCTACATTGATAATTTTCACATATTCCAAAACAATCAAAGAATATTCCAAGGCTGTAACTCATTGAATCCAGATTGGAGGTAATGTATGAGAGAGCAAAAATTAAGTAATTAATAATTATATATATTTGGAGTTTTTCTTGCAATAGATAGACTGAGATATCTCAGATTATTGTTAGATCCAGAATCTAAAAATATTTCTATTTTGAAGATAGAGATATGAAGAAGAATCGGATATAAGGATTTCTCCTAAAGAAACTGTTGCAAGATTGATATACCGATATATATATATTGAATTTAGAAATTACTGTGATTGAAATTAATAAGCAAGGAATTATATAACTACAAAATAAATAGCAGAAGATTAGAATCTTAATTCTCGATATTAGGGGAGGATTCACTAAATAAGTTTTTATTACTTATCATTCTATAAATAGAATAAGTGATATAAGTGCTCATCTTTTGTTGATCCACGTAGTATAGAGAGATACATATATCTCTACAAGATCTAGCTTGTTAAACACTGGTTTGCTGGGAAATATATGTTAAATTTTCGTTAAGCAGAAATGTTTATTAACCATTTGTGTATAGTTACTAACTGATAAGGTAAATGATATTAATCATATATGCAGTTACTAACAGATGATACATATATTGTGAAGCTAGTGTCTATGTGCTGATGTATGGATCGTGGTTTATAAATTTTTGTTTATGATATGAGATTTGAAACTTTTTTGTATACGTAATAAATATATATATTTTTATCCGATTATTGATTAGTGTATTCTTCAAAGCAAAACACAGACAATTAAAAGAATTTAGGAGAATTTCTAGGAAATATAAGCGATTGATATTTGTGTCTCGTATAAGTCTCTTATTGAATATAAATCTCAGCATATTATCACGTACAAAGATAATAATCCCTACAGGGGGCTATACGTACGTGCGATACAGAACACTGCTCAGCAGGGCAGCCATCAGAAATGATGGGGCTCCTTACTAAACCTCACGATGGGGCCCCCCGGCACTCCCTCAAACTCTAACAGCTTTTCTCCCCCTTCAAAAAAAAGGACATACCATAGCACCACAGCAATAAAACTCCCAGTAATGTGCAGTGTGTATGAGCGTATCACAGAATCCACAGCAATAAATCTCACAGTAATGGGCTGTATATGATGGCCTCTGGGTCTGGGCCTGGTCCCTGGGTCTGGTTTGGGCCTTGGGCCCTGGGGTTTGTGCTCTGGGCCTTGGGGTTTGTGCTCTGGGCCTTGGGGTCTGGGCTGGGCCTGGGCCTTGGGGTCTGGTCTGGGCCCTGGGTTTGGTCCCTGGGACTGGACCTTGGGGTCTGGTCCCAGGGGTCTGGGCCCTGAGTCTGGTCTGGGGTCTGGGCCCTGAGTTTGGCCTGGGGTCTGGGCCCTGGGTCTGGGCCTTGGGGTCTGGTCCATGGGGCTGGGCCTTGGGGCCTGGTCCCTGGGGTCTGGGCCTTGGGGTCTGGGCCCTGGGCTTTGGAGTCTGGGCCTTGGAGTCTGGGCCTTGGGGTCTGGGCCCAGGGTGTGGGCCCTGGGTCTGGGTCTTGGGGTCTGGGCCCAGGGTCTGGGCCTTGGGGTCTGGGCCCTGGGTCTGGGCCTTGGAGTCTGGGCCTTGGAGTCTGGGCCCAGGGTCTGTGCCTTGGGGTCTGGGCCCTGGGTCTGGGCCTTGGGGTCTGGGCCCAGGGTCTGAACCTTGGGGTCTGGGCCCAGGGTCTGGGCCTTGGGGTTTGGGCCCTGGGGTCTGGGCCCAGGGTCCGGGCCTTGGGGTCTGGGCCCAGGGTCTGGGCCTTGGGGTCTGGGCCCAGTGGTCTGGGCTTTGGGGTCTGGGCACTGGGCCTTGGGGTCTGGGCCTTGGGGTCTGGGCCCTGGGCCCAGGGTCTGAGCCTTGGGGTCTGGGCCTTGGGGTCTGGGCCCTGGGTCTGGGCCTTGGGGTCTGGGCCCTGGGTCTGGGCTTTGGGGTCTGTACCTTGGGGTCTGGGCCCAGGGTCTGGGCCTTGGGGTTTGGGCCCTGGGGTCTGGGCCCAGGGTCCGGGCCTTGGGGTCTGGGCCCAGGGTCTGGGCCTTGGGGTCTGGGCCCAGGGTCTGGGCTTTGGGGTCTGGGCCCAGGGTCTGGGCCTTGGGGTCTGGGCCCAGGGTCTGAGCCTTGGGGTCTGGGCCTTGGGTCTGGGCTTTGGGGTCTGGGCCCTGGGCCTTGGGGTCTGGGCCCTGGGTCTGGGCCTTGGGGTCTGGGCCCTGGGTCTGGGCTTTGGGGTCTGGGCCTTTGGGTCTGGGCCCTGGGTCTGGGCCTTGGGGTCTGAGCATTGGGGTCTGGGCCCAGGGTCTGGGCCTTGGGGTCTGGGCCCTGGGTCTGAGCCTTGGGGTCTGGGCCCAGGGTCTGGGCCTTGGGGTCTGGGCCCAGGGTCTGAGCCTTGGGGTCTGGGCCCTGGGTCTGAGCCTTGGGGTCTGGGCCCAGGGTCTGGGCCTTGGGGTCTGGGCCCAGGGTCTGAGCCTTGGGGTCTGGGCCTTGGGTCTGGGCTTTGGGGTCTGGGCCCTGGGCCTTGGGTTCTGGGCCCTGGGTCTGGGCCTTGGGGTCTGGGCCCTGGGCTTTGGGGTCTGGGCCTTGGGGTCTGGGCCCTGGGTCTGGGCCTTGGGGTTTGGGCCCAGGGTCTGGGCCTTGGGGTCTGGGCCCAGGGTCTTGGCCTTGGGGTCTGGGCCAAGGTCTGGGCCTTGGGGTCTGGGGTCTTGGGGTCTGGGCCCTGGGTCTGGGCCCTGGGGTCTGGGCCTTGGGGTCTGGCCCAGGGTCTGGGCCTTGGGGTCTGGGCCCTGGGTCTGGGCTTTGGGGTCTGGGGTCTGGGCCTTGGGGTCTGGGCCTTGGGGTCTGGGCCCTGGGTCTGGGCTTTGGGGTCTGGGCCCTGGGCCTTGGGGTTTGGGCCCAGGGTCTGGGCCTTGGGGTCTGGGCCCAGGGTCTTGGCCTTGGGGTCTGGGCCCAAGGTCTGGGCCTTGGGGTCTGGGGTCTTGGGGTCTGGGCCCTGGGTCTGGGCCCTGGGGTCTGGGCCTTGGGGTCTGGGCCCTGGGGTCTGGGCCTTGGGGTCTGGGCCCAGGGTCTGGGCCTTGGGGTCTGGGCCCTGGGTCTGGGCTTTGGGGTCTGGAGTCTGAGCCTTGGGGTCTGGGCCTTGGGGTCTGGGCCCTGGGTCTGGGCTTTGGGGTCTGGGCCCTGGGCCTTGGGGTCTAGGCCCAGGGTCTGGGCCTTGGGGTCTGGGCCTGGGTCTTGGGTCTGGGCCTTGGGGTCTGGGCCCTGGCTCACCACTCCGCTGTCATCTTTTCTTCAGCTCTTCTTTTCTTCTCTTCAATCTTCTTTTCTTCTGTCTGGGTCTGGGCCTTGGGCCTTGGGGTCTGGGCCCAGGGGTCTGGGCCTTGGGATCTGGGCCCTGGGTCTGAGCCTTGGGGTCTGGGCCCTGGGCCTTGGGGTCTGGGCCTTGGGGTCTGGGCCCTGGGGTCTGGGCCTTGGGGTCTGGGCCCAGGATCTGGGCCTTGGGGTCTGGGCCCTGGGTCTGGGCCCTGGGGTCTGGGCCCAGGGTCTGGGCCTTGGGATCTGGGCCCTGGGTCTGGGCCTTGGGGTCTGGGCCCTGGGCCTTGGGGTCTGGGTCCAGGGTCTGAGCCTTGGGGTCTGGGCCTTGGGTCTGGGCTTTGGGGTCTGGGCCCTGGGGTCTGGGCCTTGGGGTCTGGGCCCTGGGTCTGGGCCTTGGGGTCTGGGCCCTGGGTCTGGGCTTTGGGGTCTGGAGCCTGGGCCTTGGGGTCTGGGCCTTGGGGTCTGGGCCCTGGGCCTTGGGGTCTAGGCCCAGGGTCTGGGCCTTGGGGTCTGGGCCTGGGTCTTGGGTCTGGGCCTTGGGGTCTGGGCCTGGGTCTTGGGTCTGGGCCTTGGGGTCTGGGCCCTGGCTCACCACTCCGCTGTCATCTTTTCTTCAGCTCTTCTTTTCTTCTCTTCAATCTTCTTTTCTTCTGTCTGGGTCTGGGCCTTGGGTCTGGGCCCTGGGCCTTGGGTCTGGGCCCAGGGGTCTGGGCCTTGGGATCTGGGCCCTGGGTCTGAGCCTTGGGGTCTGGGCCCTGGGCCTTGGGTCTGGGCCTGGGGTCTGGGCCCTGGGGTCTGGGCCTTGGGGTCTGGGCCCAGGATCTGGGCCTTGGGGTCTGGGCCCTGGGTCTGGGCCCTGGGGTCTGGGCCCAGGGTCTGGGCCTTGGGATCTGGGCCCTGGGTCTGGGCCTTGGGGTCTGGGCCCTGGGCCTTGGGGTCTGGGTCCAGGGTCTGAGCCTTGGGGTCTGGGCCTTGGGTCTGGGCTTTGGGGTCTGGGCCCTGGGGTCTGGGCCTTGGGGTCTGGGCCCTGGGTCTGGGCCTTGGGGTCTGGGCTTTGGGGTCTGGAGCCTGGGCCTTGGGGTCTGGGCCTTGGGGTCTGGGCCCTGGGCCTTGGGGTCTAGGCCCAGGGTCTGGGCCTTGGGGTCTGGGCCTGGGTCTTGGGTCTGGGCCTTGGGGTCTGGACCTTGGGGTCTGGGCCCTGGGTCTTGGGCCCTGGCTCACCACTCCGCTGTCTTCTTTTCTTCAGCTCTTCTTTTCTTCTCTTCAATCTTCTTTTCTTCTGTCTCCAGCCCGGGCCCTCCAGCTCAGGCACGCAGCCTCACTGAGTGGAGGGGGCGGAGCCAAAGCAACGTGCTTGGGAGGCCCCCACACGCTGCTTGGCCCTGCCCAGCCAGCCAGTGAAGCTGCCAGGAGCCGGAGGAGACACAGTGTCTCCTCCGGCTCCTGCAGCAGAGACACAGCTCCGGATTCGGACCCCTCGAGTCCGATACTGGAGCTGTAAAAGGGCGACGCCGCTGCTGGGCCCGGGCCCCCACCGGGCCCGGGCCCCTTACGGCAGCATGGGGCGTAATGCCCTGATGGCGGCCCTGCTGCTCAGAATGGTGCTGCGGGTTGAGGGGGTGGGCCCTTGGATGGTTCTGTGTTTATTGATTGTTGCTTGTATTTTACTGCCCTACCTGTGTCCTCCTCGTAACTTGAATTTTGACCTTAATGTCCCATTACGCTCCCCAGTTACTGATGTTCTAGTTGCCTCTAGTTAATTTTTTTCTCTATCTTGCTTTCACACGTAGTTGTCTGGAGGGGACTGCCGGGTTTCTTTTTTCGCAAATACTTGGATTTTATTTTACTCACTTTGAACACGTTAATTTGGCTGCATAACCGGTCTGCACGTTGTAGACCTTTTTTTACCCCCATGGGTTTTTCTTATTTACGTCACCACATTCCCCTTGGGAGACTCTTCCCCACTCCCCCACTTGGGAGCAGTGGGTACCTCTCTCAAGGCTGACGTTAGTAGCCCTCACTTTTTGTCCTTTGTGTCCAGGCCGGCCTTCCGCTCTGCTCCTCACTGGACTCATCTGACCACGGGCTCTTGCTTACAGTGGCGTCGCTACATGGGGGTGGGGGGTGCGGCCCGCACCAGGTGACACCCGCCCTTAGGGTGACACCGTCACCCTAAGGGCGGGTGTCTCACCCTGCGACGCAGTGTTCGCTCCCTGCGAGTGTCCGAAGCTATGCAGCTTCGGCGCTCGCCTGGGAGAAACACGTCACCAGCCGAGTTCTCGCGAGATCGCGGCTGGTCACGTGGCTCCCCCACGCGAGCGCCCAAGCTCCATGCCGCCGGACGCTCAGAGGGAGCAGAACACGCGGCGCAGGAGGTGAGCTGGGGCATTATCCATGAGCTGTGGCATTATGCATGTGCTGGGGCATTATCCATGAGCTGGGGCATTATCCATGAGCTGGGGCAATATCAATGAGGGGAGCTGGGGGCATATCCATGAGAAGAGCTGGGGCAATATCCATGAGAGGAGCTGGGGCAGTATATCCATGAGAGGATCTGGGGCAGTATATCCATGAGAGGAGCTGGGGCAATATCCATGAGAGCTGCTGGGGCATATCCATGAGCTGGGGGCAATATCCATGAGACCTGCTGGGGCATATCCATGAGAGCTGGGGCATATCCATGAGAGCTGGGGCATATCCATGTGAGCTGGGGCAGTATCCATGTGTGCTGGGGCAGTATCCATGTGTGCTGGGGGCAGTATCCATGTGTGCTGGGGCAGTATCCATGAGAGCTGGGGCAATATCTATGTGTGAGCTGGTCTGGGGGCAATATATCCATGTGTGAGCTGGTCTGGGGAAATATATCCATGTGTGAGCTGGTCTGGGGCAATATATCCATATGTGAGCTGAGGCGCAATATATCCATATGTGAGCTGCTGGGGGCAATATATAATTGTGAGCTGGGGCAATATATCCATATGTGAGCTGGGGGCAATATATATCCATGGGTGAGCTGCTGGGGGCAATATATCCAGAGCTGCTGGGGGCAATATATATCCATGTGTGCTTTCACTGCCTTCGAACAGGCACCGTACTTGCTGGCAGTTGGCATAAATTTGTGTGAGCATATGAGAGAGCTCCACAGCAATAAACCTCACAGTAATGTGCGCTGTGTGTATGAGCATTCAGTGTTATATGTGAGTACTGATTCAGGAGTAAGAATAGTTAAAAAAAATCCGTAAAACTGGGGGGGTGACACCATAAGTTACCGCACCGGTATAAAACAACAAACTAGTTATGCATATTGTGTGTTTACAATTATAGAATTTAGCTAAATATGATGGTAAGTTAGAATTTTAATAAAGGACTCAGAGGCGAGTATTGCAATCTCTTTTCCTGCTTTAATACAGCAGCACGCATAAATGTCGAAAATAACACAGACATTTAAATAAACAAATATATTGCTAACAATGGAACAGTTTAACCCCCTTTCCCCAGTGAGCCAGTCCAATGTCTATACGTATATCCACGTTCCCGCCTTTTCTCCCTCTTTTCCTTGCCAACAAAGGGTCAACAGGCATAGAAGAATGGAAAGAAGACAATCCAGCCGGACGTCAGAAGAGCAGGAACTGCCAACAGATGGACCGCAACATCTCACTGAGCTGAAACAAAAAGAAGGATGAGACACCAACGCGACATCAAGAACACGCAGCTAATCCATGAGTCTGCCCCGGGAGGGCCTGCCTCATTCTCGCCTCTGAGTCCTTTATTAAAATTCTAACTTACCGTCATACTTAGCTAAATTCTATAATTTTAATACAAGGACTCAGAGGCTCCTATTCCAAGTTCAAAGCTGGTCCATAAGAGTGGACAACCAATGAACAATCGGTTTAAAATAGAAGGTCTGAAAGGTGGTTTCCCTAGACCAATCAGCCGACCTAAGCAAATCCTCCAAATGACAACCCGCTCTCACCGCGGAAGCCGCTGCACTACGAACTGAGTGAGCCCCAAATCTAGAAACATCCACTCCTGCCAGCGCCAACAGCCACTTAAGCCAGCGAGCCAAAGTAGTGGAACCAACCGCAGCATGCAGAGATCAAAAAGAGGCGACACCCCATCCGGTCGCAGAGACACCGTACGTGACTCATAAACTTGTAAACAATCCACAGGACAAAGGGCCGGTGTATGTGGTCTATACTTATCTCATTATGTGTGTTATATACATACCTCAGTGTGTATGTTTGTTATATACTGACCTCAGTGTGTGTGTGGTATATACTTAGCTCTGTGTGTGTGTGTGTATAATATACATACCTCAGTGTATGTGTGTGTGTGGTATATACTTACCTCTTCAGGAATCATTGGAAGGACCTGAAGAACAAGTTTATATCTTTAACGATATTTTGGATTTATGTATATTCATCCATGCAATTTTCTCTGGTAGACACTTTTAAATTTCCCTATTTGCACCCTTAAACAATAAAAAAAAAGAAAACATTTCTGTATACACGAACAAACAGAATATTGCATGGTTGGGCCTAAGGGATTCCCTTTAATATTGTCTATTCTATAATGTCTGCAGGGTGTCAGACATATCCCTAAGGGCTTGCAGCAGACATACATTGTCATAAAGTAAAAAACCCAAACAATTTATTTTCCATTTTTTTTTCATTGGTCTATTCTATATATTTCTCAGTCTGTGTGTGTGGTATATATTTACCTCAGTGTGCGTGTGTGTTTTATATACTTACATCAGTGTGTGTGTATGTGTTTTACTTGCCTCAGTTTGTGTGCGATATACTTACCTTAGTGTGTGTGTGTGTGTGTGTGTGTGTGTGTGTGTGTAATATACTTACCTCAGTGTATGTGTGTGTGAGATATATACTGTATATCTCACACATATCTTACTTCAGTGTGTGTAAGTGTAATATACTTACCTCAGTGTGTGTGTGTGGTATATACTTATCTCAGTGTTTGTGTGGGTGTGTTATGTACTTACTTCAGTGTGTGTGTGTGGTATATACTTACAACCGTAAATGTGTGTGTGTGTTATATACTTCAGTGTGTGTGATATACTTCCTGCTGTGTGTGTTATATACTTCAGTGTGTGTGATATACTTCCTGCCGTGTGTGTGTGTTTTATATACTTACCTCAGTGTGGGTGTGTCTTATATACTTACCTCAGTGTGTGTGTGTGTGTGTGTGTGTTATATACTTACCTCAGTGTGTTATATACTTACCTCAGTGTATGTATATGTGGTATATGCACAGCTCAAAAAAATAAAGGGAACACAAACATAAGAATATTTCATTCATTCAGATCTAGGATGTCTTATTAAATACTGTGGTCATTACATAGTTGAATGTGCTGACAACAAAATCACACAAACATTATCAATGGAAATCAAATTGAGCAACCCATGGAGGTCTGGATTTGGAGTTACACTCAAAATTAAAGTAGAAAACAACACTACAGGCTGATCCTTCTTTGATGTAATGTCCTTCAAACAAGTCAAAATGAGGCTCAGTAGTGTGTGTGGCCTCCACGTGCCTGTATGACCTCCCTACAACGCCTGGGCATGCTCCTGATGAGGTGGCGGATGGTCTCCTGAGGGATCTCCTCCCACACCTGGACTAAAGCATCCCCCAACTCCTGGACAGTCTGTTGGTGGATGGAGTGAGACATGATGTCCCAGATGTGCTCAATTGGATTCAGGTCTGGGGAACGGGCGGGCCAGTCCATAGCATCAATGCCTTTGTCTTGCAGGAACTGCTGACACATTCCAGCCACATGAGGTCTAGCATTGTCTTGCATTAGGAGGAACCCAGGGCCAACCGCACCAGCATATGGTCTCACAAGGGGTCTGAGGAGCTCATCTCGGTACCTAATGGCAGTCAGGCTCCCTCTGGCGAGCACATGGAGGGCTGTGCAGCCCCCTAAAGAAATGCCACCCCACACCATTACTGACCCACTGCCAAACCGGTCATGCTGGAGGATGTTGCAGGCAGCAGAACGTTCTCCACCACTTCTCCAGACCCTGTCACGCCTGTCACATGTGCTCAGTGTGTACCTGCTTTCATCTGTGAAGAGCACAGGGTGCCAGTGGCGAAGCTGGCAATCTTGGTGTTCTCTGGCAAATGCCAAACGTCCTGCACGGTGTTGGGCTGTAAGCACAACCCCCACCTGTGGACGTCGGGCCCTCATACCACCCTCATGGAGTCTGTTTCTGACCATTTGAGCAGCCACATGCACATTTGTGGCCCGCTGGAGGTCATTTTGCAGGGCTCTGGCAGTGCTCCTCCTGTCCCTCCTTGCACAAAGGCAGAGGTAGCGGTCCTGCTGCTGGGTTGTTGCCCTCCTACGGCCTCATCCACGTCTCCTGATGTACTGGCCTGTCTCCTGATAGCGCCTCCATGCTCTGGACACTCTGCTGACAGACACAGCAAACCTTCTTGCCACATCTCGCATTGATGTGCCATCCTGGATGAGCTGCACTACCTGAGCCACTTGTGTGGGTTGTAGACTCCGTCTCATGCTACCACTAGAGTGACAGCACCGCCAGCATTCAAAAGTGACCAAACCATCAGCCAGAAAGCATAGGAACTGAGAAGTGGCCTGTGGTCACCACCTGCAAAACCACTCCTTTATTGGGGATGTCTTGCTACCTGCCTATGCTTCCCTCCTTTTGTCTATTCCATTTGCACAACATCATGTGGACTTGATAGAATCCCCTGGACCTTTAAGGAAGGGGAACATGACTGATGGCCTGGGCCGGATGGTCAGAGAAGGAAACGAGGAGCTATTGGTCATATATTTGCAACATTGTTTCGCTTACCTATATATGCATCTGTGGTGGGTGTGTTCTGTCTCTTTGTTCCCTGCCAGCGTCAGCTGTGCATCAAGGAGATTACCTGTGAGAGAGAAGAAAAAACGTGGTGATTTGTTTGCTGATATGGCATCTTCTTCGCTGGATGCTTTACTGAATCAACTGAGGGAGCATGCTGCTCCAAGGCCCCCTCCTACTCGGCGCAGACCGGCGGTGTCACGAGCGGCACGCCAGACACGCCCCCAAAATGGTGGCACCCATGCTGTTGCTGGAAATTTGGTTCTGGTTCGGGAGCGGCCAGAGTTCTGACTGCCCTTTCGTTTTTGTGCAAGGCGGTTGGTTGGGAGGATGTTGGTCGAGATTTCCTGCTTCGCAGGATTGTTTCAGGTTGGCTGCGGACTGCTGTGCCTGATGTTCGGCGCCCAGTTTCTGGCTCCATGTTTTTGGAACTGTTGGATATTTTAGTCGGCGTTTGTCGTGCTCTTTTTGAGGTGCTTTTGTTTAGAGTGGCTTTTGCCTTTTATGGTGCCCTGAGGGTGGGTGAGCTGGTTGCTCCCAACTTTAGGGTGCATTCTGCCTTGCGCTTGGCACACGTTTCTGTGTCAGCCGATCAGGTAAGGTTTTTGATTGCCAGGTCCAAGACGGACCAGTTGGGTAGGGGCGTTCTTATTACTTTAAATGCTATTGGGGGGATCGGGTGTCCTTTGGGCCTCACGCGGGAGTATTTGGCGGTTCGACTGGATTTTGGTTTGGTTATCGGTGAAACTGCCTATTACATGGGTAATAGGGCAGAGGATGAGGGAAAGCACTGCAGGATTACATGTTGTATATATTTAATAAAGCTATGGCCCATGCACTTTCCAGTTACGAACGTGTTGTGTCTTTCTTTATATTTAAGGGTATGGGTTGGGAAAAGGTCCCAGGTTTAATCAGTCATGTCAATCAGTGTTGCTACCTAAATGGACAGTTTGATTTCACAGATGTGTGATTGACTTGGAGTCACATTGTGTTGTTTAAGTGTTCCCTTTATTTTTTTGAGCAGTGTACTTACCTCAGTGGGTGTGGTATATACTTACCTCAGGGAGTGTGTTATATACTTCAGTGTGTGTGTATAATATACTTACCTCAGTGTGTGTTATATACTTACCCTAGTGTGTGTGTCCTATAGACTCCATCGAGTGGATGCTCGCGGCTGCACTCAGCGCTGTCGCGAGCATCCAGGATTTTTACACGCGGTAACAATGCAGGCAGCATTTCTTGTGCCTGCATTGTAATTTAGCGTTAAAACGCGGGCGTGAGGGGGAAAACTGCGGGCGCTCCCTTGCGCCCGAGTTTTAATGCTCACATTGCAATTTAGCCCTGTGTGTGTGTTATATTCTTACCTCAGTGTGTGTGATATGTACTCACCTCAGTGTTTGTGTGTGTGTGTAATATACTTACCTCAGTCTGTGTGTTATATACTTGCCTCAGTGTGTGTGTTTGTTATATAATTACCACACTGTGTGAGTGTGTTACACGCACGCACACAGACACTAAGGTAAGTGTGTGTGTGTGTTATATACTTACCCCAGTGTATCTGTGTGTATTATATACTTACCTCAGTGAGTGTGTTTGTTATATACTTACCTCAGTGTGTGTGTTTGTTATATACTTATCTCAGTGTATGTGTGTGTGTGGTATACTTACCTCAGTTTGTGTGTGTTATATACTTACCTCAGTGTGTGTGTGTTATATACTTACCACTGTGTGTGTGTGTGTTTGATACTTACATCAGTGTGTGTGTATGTGTTTTATTTACTTACCTCAGTTTGTGTGTGATATACTTACCTCAGTGTGCTTGTGTGGTATATACTTACCTCATTGTGTGTTTGTGTGTGTGTTATATACTTACCACCGTATGTGTGTGTTACTTACATCAGTGTGTGTGTGTAGAATATACTTACCTCAGTGTGTGTGTATATACTTAGCTCAGTGTGTGTGTGTGGTAAATACTTACCTCTGTGTTTGTGTGTAGCATATACTTACCTCAGTGTGTGTGTTATATACTTAGCTCAGTGTGTGTGTGTTTGTGTGTGTGTAGCATATACTTACCTCAGTGTGTGTGGTAAATACTTACCTCAGTGTGTCTGTGTGTAGCATATATTTACCTCAGTGTGGGTTACGTGTTTTATATACTTACCTTAGTGTGTGTGTTATATACTTACCTCAGTGTGTGTGTGTGTGATATACTTACCTCGGTGTGTGTGTGTGTTATATACTTACCTCAGTGTGTCTGTGTTTTATATACAGTTGTGTTCAAAATTATTCAACCCCCACTGAAATTGAATGTTTTGGCCAGTTTGATATACATACCTCAGTGTATGTGTGTATTATATACTTACCCCAGTGTGTGTGGTATATACTTACCTCAGTGTGTGTTTGTGTGTTCTATACTTACCTCAGTATGTGTGTGTTCTGTACTTACTACAGTGTGTATGTGTGTGTTATATACTTACCTCGGTGTGTGTGTGTTATATACTTACCTTGGTGTGTGTGTGTGTTATATACTTAACCCAGTGTGTGTGTGGTATATACTTACCTCATACTGTGTGTGTGTGTCCGTGTGATATATACTTACCTCAGTGTATGTGTGTATGGTATATACTTACCTCTGTGTGTGTGTGTGTTATACTTAACCCAGTGTGTGCGTGTGCGTGTTATATACTTACCTCAGTGTCTGTATGTGGTATATACTTACAACAGTGTGTGTGTGCATGTAGCATATACTTACCTCAGTGTGTGTGTCTGTTATATAATTACCTCAGTCTGTGAGTGTGTGGTATATACTTACCATTGTGTGTGTTATATACTTACCCCAGTGTGTGTGTGGTATATACTTACTTCAGTGTGTGTGTGTGATATACTTAGCTCAGTGTGTGTGTTATATACTTACCTCAGTGTGCTTGTGTTATATACTTACCTCAGTGTTTGTGTGTTATATACTTACCTCAGTGTGTGCATGTGTGGCATATACTTACCTCAGTCTGTGTGTGTGTGTAATATACTTACCTCAGTGTGTGTGTGTAGTATATATTTACCTAAGTGTGGGTTACGTGTTTTATATACTTACCTTAGTGTGTGTGTTATATACTTACCTCAGTGTGTGTGTGTGTGATATACTTACCTCGGTGTGTGGGTGTGTTATATACTTACCTCAGTGTATGTGTGTATTATATATTTACCCCAGTGTGTGTGGTATATATTTACCTCAGTGTGTGTTTGTGTGTTCTATACTTACCTCAGTATGTGTGTGTTCTGTACTTACTACAGTGTGTGTGTGTGTTATATACTTACCTCGGTGTGTGTGTGTGTTATATACTTACCTTGGTGTGTGTGTGTGTTATATACACTTAACCCAGTGTGTGTGTGGTATATACTTACCTCATAGTGTGTGTGTGTGTGTCTGTGTTATATACTTACCACGGTGTGTGTGTGTGATATATACTTACCTCAGTGTATGTGTGTATGGTATATACTTACCGCGGTGTGTGTGTAATATACTTATTCCAGTTTGTGTGTGTGCGTGTTATATACTTACCTCAGTGTCTGTTTGTGGTATATACTTACAACAGTGTGTGTGTGCATGTAGCATATACTTAACTCAGTGTGTGTGTCTGTTATACAATTACCTCAGTCTGTGAGTGTGTGGTATATACTTCCCTAAGTGTGTGTGTGTTATATACTTACCTTTGTGTGTGATATATACTTACCCCAGTGTGTGTGTGGTATATACTTACCCCAGTGTTTGTGTGTTATATACTTACCTCAGTGTGTGTTATATACTTACCTCAGTGTGTGCATGTGTGGCATATACTTACCTCAGTCTGTGTGTGTGTGTAATATACTTACCTCAGTGTGTGTGTAGTATATACTTACCTCAGTGTGTGTGTGTGTGGTATATACTTACCTCAGGGTGTGTTATATACTTATCTCAGTGTGTGTGTGTATGGTATATACTTGGCTCAGTGTGTGTGTGAGATACTTAGCTCAGTGTGTGTTTATTATATACTTACCTCAGTATGTGTGTGTGTTCGGTATATTCTTACTTCGGTGTGAGTGTGTGTTCTATACTTACCTCAGTGTGTGTGTTTGTGTTATATACTTCCCTTTGTGTGTGTTATATACTTACCTCAGTGTGTG
Organism: Leptobrachium leishanense; assembly: GCA_009667805.1. Lineage (NCBI taxonomy): Eukaryota > Metazoa > Chordata > Amphibia > Anura > Megophryidae > Leptobrachium > Leptobrachium leishanense. The sequence goes on from CM019070.1 coordinate 115,105,478, forward strand.
TGTGTGTTATATACTTACCTCAGTGTGTGTGTTATATACTTACCTCAGTGCGTGTGTGTTATATTATTACTTCGGTGTGTGTGTTATATACTTACCCCAGTGTGTGTGTGTGTGTGTGGGGGTATACACTTACCTCAATGTGTGCATGTTATATACTTACCTCAGTGTGTGGTATATACTTACCTCAGTGTGTGTGTGTGGTATATACTTACCTTTGTGTGTGTGTGTGTGTGTGTGTGTGGTATATACTTACCTCAGTGTGTGTGTGTTATATACTTACTTCAGTGTTTGTGTGTTATATACTTACTTCAGTGTGTGTGTGTGTGGTATATACTTGGCTCAGTGTGTGTGTGAGATACTTAGCTCAGTGTGTGTGTTTATTATATACTTACCTCAGTATGTGTGTGTGTTCGGTATATTCTTACTTCGGTGTGAGTGTGTGTTCTATACTTACCTCAGTGTGTGTGTTTGTGTTATATACTTCCCTTTGTGTGTGTTATATACTTACCTCAGTGTGTGTGTGTGTTATATACTTACCTCAGTGCGTGTGTGTTATATTATTACTTCGGTGTGTGTGTTATATACTTACCCCAGTGTGTGTGTGTGTGTGTGTGGGGGGGTATACACTTACCTCAATGTGTGCATGTTATATACTTACCTCAGTGTGTGTGGTATATACTTACCTCAGTGTGTGTGTGTGTGGTATATACTTACCTTTGTGTGTGTGTGTGTGTGTGTGTGGTATATACTTACCTCAGTGTGTGTGTGTTATATACTTACTTCAGTGTTTGTGTGTTATATACTTACTTCAGTGTGTGTGTGTGTGGTATATACTTACCTCAAGTGTGTGTTATATACTTACCTTGGTGTGAGTTATATACTTACCCCAGTGTGTGTGGTATATACTTACCTCAGTGTGTGTGTAAGGTATACACTTACCTCATAGTGTGTGTGTGTGTCCGTGTTATATACCTACCTCAGTCTGAGTGCATGTGGTATATACTTAACTCAGTGTGTATGGTATATACTTACCTCAGTGTGTGTGTGTTATATACTTACCTCTGTGTGTGTGGTATATACTTACAACCGTGTGTATGTGTCTTAGATACCTCAGTGTGTGTATTTTATACTTACCCCAGTGTGTGTGTGTGTGTGTGTGTTACATACTTACCTCAGTGTGATATACTTACCTCAGTGTGTCTGTGTGTGTGGTATATACTTACCTCGGTGTGTGTGTGTTATATACTTATAGCAAAAAATACACAGGTAGAATCTTTCCTACTGCAGCCTCTTAACGAGGGTACCTTGTTAACCCTTAATTGACAGAATAAAGACAAGAAAGAAAAGGGCGCAAGATAGATGGAAATTGAAAAAATACCTCTGGAGCACCCCAGATACAGTTAGGGTACTCCTAGGGTTCACAGTAGATTGATATCTTTAAAGAGTGCTTTTGCTTCTTAGTTGGTTAATATAGCATGCACTGAAAAATCAAAAGAGAATATATATTGTGCAGTATATTTAATTTTTTTTTTTTAAAAAGCCACAGTGTTAAACTCACAAAAAAAAGAGCACAAATAAATGTACAAAACAGCACTTGCCACAATGGCCAGAACCTCTCGATTTCTGTACTCCAAACCTCCGGTCTGCAGTCCATCAACATATAGATCGAAGCCCGTTGGAATGGAATGGAACGCTGGCTCAGCATAAACTGGAGTTCGTTAGAATGGAACACTTGCTCAGCATGGATGTTCAGCATGGATGTTTGGCTTGGTCTCTGGCCTAATTTCTGGCGTACAGAACTTTGCTCAATGCATTTCGTGGGGCACACCCACTTCCTCAGGAGCTAGTTATATATTTACCTTAGTGTGTGTGTGTGTTATATACTTACCTTAGTGTGTGTGTTATATACTTACCTTTGTGTGTGTGTTATATACTTACTTCAGTGTTTGTGTGTTATATACTTACTTCAGTATGTGTGTGTGGTATATACTTACCACAGTGTGTGTGTAAGGTATACACTTACCTCATAGTGTGTGTGTCTGTGTTATATACCTACCTCAGTCTGCGTGCGTGTGATATATACATAACTCAGTGTGTGTGTTATACTTACCTCAGTGTGTGTGTTTAACCAGCTGAGGAAGCTGCTTTTTTGCAACGAAACACGTTCTGGGGCCATAATTTATGTTTTTTTTACTTTTGTTTTATTAAAACTTTTTCAACACTTCTTTTGGATCAACAGCAGTAGGTTATGTGGGAGAGGCTGAACCCGATGGACGCATGTCTTTTTTCAGCCTATATAACTATGTAACTATGTAACTATGTAACACCACAATTCCTGTTCCAGATTGTTTTTTTATTTGGATTTTTTCCCAAAAAAAATCCATGGGCGATTCGATCTGAGCTCTGGAAGCTCCATCTCACGTAAGTCTTGAATTGGCAGAAAAAAAGTTTTTTACCCTTTACCTAAGAGATTTACACTAGGAAAGCTTGTATTTCCAATTTTTCTCCTCATGCTTCTACTACTCCACGGTGTCCAAAGAGAGTTTTCATACTTAAGGTGGGGGTCACCTGCCAACATGGAGGAAGAAAAATCACCCAGAGGGAATTCCCCACTCTGAGCCGGTGCTAGGGCTCTTCACTTGTGAGTGGTATAATCTTACTATATATCGTATAACATATCATTTACAGTTTAGCACTATGATGTTTTGTATATGCTTCTTCCACATAACCACATGATGTGTTGCGGACTCGCATGAGACATCCAGACTCCAGAGCATTTATTTGCGCTCACCAGTTACGTCCTATTTCATTCATATTTTATGGTGTGGGGGAAACCACTATTTGCTGGTGTAGCATTGGAGTTGGGGTGATTACGGCGTGTTGTGTGGCGCTCACCATCTGTTTCACGATGTGTGTGATATATACTTACCTCAGTATATGTGTGTGTGTTATATACTTTCCTCAGTGTATATGTGTGTGGTATATACTTATCTGTGTGTGTTATATACTTACCCCAGTGTGTGTGGGGGGTATATACTTACCTCAATGTGTGCATGTTATATACTTACCTCAGTGTATGTGTGTATAGTATATACTTACCTCAGTGTGTGTGTGTTATATTATTACTTCGGTGTGAGTGTGTGTTACATACTTACCCCAGTGTGTGTGTGTGTGTGTGGGGGGTATATACTTACCTCAGTGTGTGTGTTATATACTTACCTCAGTGTGTGTGGTATATACTTACCTCATTGTGTGTGTGTTATATACTTACCTCAGTGTGTGTGTGTGGTATATACTTACCTCAGTGTGTGTGTTATATACTTACCTCAGTGTGTGTGTGTTATATACTTACCTCAGTGTGTGTGTGGTATATTCTTACCTCAGTGTGTGTGTGTTATATACTTACCTCAGTGTGTGTGTGTTATATACTCACATCAGTGTGTGTGTGTTATATACGTACCCCAGTGTGTGTGGTATATACTTTCCTCGGTGTGTGTGTTATATAATATACACACACTAAGGTAAGTATATATTTACTTCAGTGTGTGTGTGGTATATACTTACCTCAGTGTTTGTTATATACTTACCCCAGTGTGTGTTATAAACTTACCCCAGTGTGTGTCTGTGTGTGGTATATACTTACCTCAGTGTGTGTGTGTGAGGCTAGGGTCAGACTGAGGCAGTGCGAACGTGCGTTCTGGCGCACTTAATCACGGCCGCACTAGCAGCAGATGCCGGGCAATGACGGCCAATATACGAAGTACGGTCGCACAAAAGTCCGGCCGCGCAACGCAAGTGGAAAATGAACGCATTTTTTCGAGAACGTTAAACCACTAGTACTGACGTACAGAGTGCGCTGCGTCCGCTAGCGGCGTGTGTGCGTGAATTGGAGACATCAGACGCTGCTAATGTCCGGCCAACATAACGTCCAGATGCAAGAAGTGTTTTATTGATGATCCGTACAAAATCACGGATGAAACTGCGCATAGTATGACCGCTATTGCGTATTCCGTGAAAAAATACGTCCATTCTTCGAACGCACATTTTCACGGACAACGTGAAAAATGCGTTAGTCTGACCCTAGCCTAAGGTATACATTTACCTCATGGTGTGTGAGTGTGTCCGTGTTATATACCTACCTCAGTCTGCGTGCGTGTGGCATATACTTAACTCAGTGTGTGTGTTATATACTTACCTCAGTGTGTGTGTGATATATACTTACCTCAGTATATGTGTGTGTGTGTGGTATATACTTACCTCAGTGTGTGTGTTATATACTTACTTCAGTATTTGTGTGTTATATACTTACTTCAGTGTGTGTGTGTGGTATATAATTACCTCAGTGTGAGTTAAATACTTACATCAGTGTGTGTTATATATTTATCTCAGTGTTTGTGTGCGTGTTATATACTTACCTCAGTATATGTGTGTCTGGTATATAATTACCTCAATATATGTGTGTGTGCTATATACTTTCCTCAGTGTATATGTGTGTGGTATATACTTACCTCTGTGTGTGTGTGGTATATACTTATCTGTGTGTGTGTGTGGTATATACTTATCTGTGTGTGTGTGTGTGTGTGTGTTATATACTTACCTCGGTGTGTGTGTGTGCTATATACTTATCTTAGTCTGTGTGCGCGTTATATACTTGCCTCAGTGTGTGTTATATACTTACCCCAGTGTGTGTGTGTGTGGGGTATATACTTACCTCAGTGTGTGTGTGGTATATACTTACAACCGTGTGTATGTGTTAGATACTTACCTCAGTGTGTGTGTAGCATATACTTACCTCAGTGTGTGTGTTTGTGTTATATACTTACTTCAGTGTGTGTGTGTAATATACTTACCTCATTGTGTGTGTGTTTATATACTTACCCTAGTGTGTGTGTGTGTGTGGTATATACTTACCTCAGTGTGTGTGTGTTATATACTTACCTAAGTGTGTGTGTGTTATACTTACCTTAGTGTGTGTGTTATATACTTACCCCAGTGTGTCTGTATTTTATACTTACCTCAGTGTGTGTGTGTTATATACTTACCTCAGTGTGTGTTATATACTTACCCCAGTTTGTGTGTGTGTTATACTTACCTCAGTATGTGTGTGTGTGGTATATTCTTACTTCGGTGTGAGTGTGTTTGTGTTATATACTTCCCTTTCTGTGTGTGTGATATATACTTACCTCGGTGTATGTGTGTTATATACTTACCTTAGTGTGTGTGTATTATATACTTACCTCAGTGTATGTGTGTACAGTATATACTTACTTCAGTGTGTGTGTGGTATAATATTACTTCGGTGTGAGTCAGTGGTGTATTTAGGTTTTGTGCTGCCCTAGGCCTGACTAAACTAGTGCACCCCCTAATTTAAATTTGAGGCACCCCTTCCTGTCAAGGGCACACCTCTTCCTGGTTAATCCCCACCCTTCCTCGTTAAGCTCCACCTTTTCCTCTTAGAGCTCCGCCTTTTCCTCTCTTTATATTAAAAGTGGATACCAAGTGCCTACTTGTATATTTTGTATACCATTTCAAATGTATCTATTGAGATAAATAAAATTATGAAATGTTTAAATTCAAGCATTTTTACAAAGAACAGCCACGCATGTCAAGTATACTGGATCACAGCCGCTCTAATTGGTTGAACAATAAAATCCACAGAAACGTGCACTGCATATGAGTGTATCACAGAGCTGCACAGCAATAAAACCCACAGAAATGGGCACTGTGTATGAGCATATCAGAACTGCACAGCAATAAAACTCACAGTAATGTGCAGTGTGTATGAGCGCTTCCCAGAGCTCCAGGGCAATAAAACTCACAGTAATATGCAGTGTGTATCACTGAATCCACAGCAATAAAACTCACAGCAATGCAATGTGTGGTGTGTGTCAGCGTATCAGAATCCACAGCGATAAAACTCTCAGCAATGCAATGTGCGGTGTGTATGAGTGCATCAGATTTTTATTCTATTCGATTTTATTCCGTATGCAAACGCCCTGCTCCGCTGCTCGTTGTTTGAGAACACAGCTCAAAGCTGACACACAGGTGACAGTGGCACCTCCTAGTACCCCTAATGACACCCCAATAATCACTGGTACCTGGGGTGGCCCCCCTCCGCCACTCCCCTAAGTACACCACTGCTCTGTGATATGCACACAAGTTTGGCGAATGCCAGAAAAGTGGTGCTGTTTGAAAGGCATTGCAAATCCCCATAGAGAAGTAATGGTTAATCTATTCCGAGAACACCAAACAGCAGAGAAATGGCAGTGAAATGCCCTGATGTTTGGTGGTTTCAATCAGCAGGTTTATTCAGGCGAACCCCATAGGTTTCAATGTTAAAAATATTCCCGTTTTTATGCAATATCTAATAAACCATTTATTATTTTAATCTGCAGTAAAAAGTCTATATTAATTTTTTTTTAGTACCTTTTAGTAATTTTTCAGCAAAATTTCCCCCCCTTTTTTTAATAGCGGTTTTTCTTTTTCTGTAACAGAACTTTTTATTATCAATCATAGGATCTTATATGTAAATTCCAGACATTTTCGTTCAGTATTTCTTTAGAAAACAGCA